>VXBT01001738.1:1087302-1103514 GCA_013400235.1 Oriolus oriolus | reverse complement strand
AAAAAAAAAAAAAGGCAAATCTGCTTCTCATCGAATCATGGAATGGCTTGGGTTAGACAGGACATTAAAGATCATCAAGTTCCATCCCACGGTGCTGTGGGCAGAGACACCTTCCACTAGACCAGGTTGCTCAAGGCCTTATCCAACCTGGCCTTGGACACTTCCAAGGATGAGGTATCCACAGCTTCTCCAGGCAACCTGTTCCTGTGTCTCACCCTCACAGTAAATAATTTCTTGCTAATATCTAATACAAGACTTCGTAGAAAGTCCCTCTTCATCTTTATTGTAGGCCTCTTTCAGGTACTGCAAGGCCACAATCAGGTCACCTGAAAGCCTTCTCTTCTCCAGGCTGAACAACCACAATTCTCTCATCATTTCCTCCTAGCAGAGGTTCTCCATCCTCTAATCAACTTGGTGGCCCTTCTCTGGATTCGTTCCAGCAGGTCAATTCCCTCCCTGTGCTGGGACCCCAGAGCTGGATGCAGTGTTCCAGGTCAGGTCTCACCAGAGCAGAGCAGAGGGGCAGAATCCCTTCCCTGGCCCTGCTGCCCACGGTGCCCTGGATGCAGCCCAGGACACATTTGGCTTTCTGGGCTGTGAGTGCTCATGGCTGGGTCGTGTCCAGCCTCTCACCCACCAACACCACCAAGTCCTTCTTGGCAGGACTGCTCTGGATCTGTTCATCCCCTGGCCTGTGTTGATATCAGGTATTGCCCCAACCCCAGTGCAGCACCTTGCACCTGGGCTTGTTAAACCTCATGAGATTCCCATATGCCCACATCTCATGCTTGTCCAGGTCCCTCTGGATGGCATCCCATCCTCTAGGTGTTGACCACATCTCTCAGCTTAGTGTCATCTGCAAATTTGCTGAAGGTGCAAACTTGTCTGTGTCGTTGATGAAGACATTAAACAGTGCTGGTCCCAATACAGACCCCTGAGGGATATCACTTATCACTGATGTCCACCAGGAGCTGTTAACCATTACCCTCTGGATGCAACCATCTTATTGATCTAACAGCCCACCCCTTAAATCCATCTCTCTCCAATTAAGAGAAAAGGGTGTTGTGGGGGACTGTGTCACAGGCTTTACAGAAGTCCAGATAAATAACATCTGTAGCACCCGCCTTGTCCACTTTCATGAGTGTGAAGGGAATTCTGCCTTCTCCTTTACTTTTCTAGTACTTCATCTGTCTTAATTACAATAGCTTCTTTTTCACATTAGATAATTTTTCCTTTGAAACCTGATGTTCTTCTTTCCTGACTTGTTTCAGTATATCACAGAATCATAGAATGGTTGAGTTGAAAGGGACCTTAAAGATTATCCAATTCTCCTGCCATGGGCAGGGAACCTTCCACTAGACCAGATCGCTCAAAGACCCATCCAAACCGCCCTTGAACACTTCCAATGACAGTGTCCACAACTTCTCTGGGCAACCCATTCCAGTGCTTCACCACCCTCACAGGAAAGAAGTTCTTCCCAACATCTAATCTAAACCTACCCTGTTTCAGCTTAAGGCCATTTCCTCTTATCCTATGACTACAGGCCCCTGAAAAACTCCCTCTCCAGCCTTTTCTAGGCTCCCTTTAGGTACTGGAAGGCTGCTATAAGGTCTCTACTGAGCCTTCTCCAGGCTGAACAACCCCAACCCTCTCCATCTGTTTTCAGTGGAGAGGTGCTTCATCCTTCTGGTCACCTTTGTGGCCCTTCTCTGGTTTCGTATATACTGGTCAGTTTATTTTCTGAAAGACTACATTGCTACTTACTCTCCATTACTCATGAAGATCCTCATGGTGTATTTGTCAGGAGTAGAGTGTATGCAATGGTGTGATCATGCTTACTGGTCTGTGTAAAACCAGGGTGGAAACACTGTGGTTGTGAGAGAGTCCATGACACTGTATTTGCTGCAAAGGAGAAAGCAGCATTTTGTGCTGTCAGGCTAGAAAAGTGTGACAGTGTTTCTATCATGAGCTACTTGTAACAGGTTTCATTACCTAAGTAACTTTCATGTTAGTGTGCTTAACTCATGGGGTTTTTACCTAGTTGCTCTTCGTACATGTCTAACGCAGGGAAACTGGATTTAGCAGGATGGGTGGCTCATTAGTACTGTCTAACAGTCCTGAAATTGAGAAAATGGACTAAATTTATTACTGGCAAAAGCAAGAGAAAACCCAGTGGTTTCAGCGAAACTATGCCTCCGTGTTCTACCTCACTCTACAGATTATATGGTAACCAGTTTGTTTTCAGATACCTGTTTCGCAGTAGCAGGCAGGTAATCAGGGTTAATGCTGTGCAGCACAGCAGCACCATGCTGGAAGTCTTGGAAATGACATTGAAGGGATGGGCTTACCTACATCACACTTAAGCCCTTGGAGTGATGCTGCAAGGACCAGCCACTGTTTGAGGTCCAAGATCCCTGTGCTGTGTGGCACGACAGGCTTGGTTAACTCACTTGATGAATTTGAGATAAGACAAAGAAAAAGAAAGTCCCAAGCCTCTTGATCAGTTCATCACTTTAGGTGCACATTACTTGCCTAACAAATGCCGGTTCCACAGTCTGCAGTTTCCAGCTGTTCAGTATGTGGCTGCCTTTAACAGGTGACAAGCTGTGGCAGGTACGATGTGGAAGTTCTAAGTGTCTAGGCTGGGGTGCCCATGATTCTTCAGCATGTGTTCACAGCACCTGGTGTGCTCAAAGCCTTTGGCACTGGGCTCAGCAGTACTGGACAATCGTCAGAGGCTGCGAGGAGACTCCTCATTTTGAGCAGCTTGTTCTGCCATGCACACTGAAGACGGCAGGCCTCTCCTTTGTTTCAAGAACTATTGGTGAGTTGTCACTCCTTCTCCACTGCTGGTGTGTCCCTGCTATGTGCCAGCCCTGGCACCAGTCACACACTTCCAAGTCCATGCCTTTACGTCACAGAGTTTGCTTTTGACTGTTTTGGCCCAACGTGGTGGGACTCACATTTACAATTCATTGTCCTTTCTCTGGGAACAGTGAGAGTAATGCCAAGCTCATACTTATTGCATTTTTAAGCAACTTAACTCTCTTTATATCTAAATAAAGAAGGTAGGCTTAAAGTGCATATTGAAGAGCATTGTGCTGTTGTTCCAGGTACGAATGCCCTCCCTCGCCAGTGAATTTCCTTACTGCACTAGGGGAGAACTGATACCATGTACAGATCTCTCTGATGGAGGTACTCATTGTCCTCAGAGTTGCTCTGTAAGAATTGTGTACTGTAATCTAAAGGAGACGTTAAATAATTTTTTTTCATGCAACTCTTTATTCCAGTTCCCTCTGTCTTTTGATTTCTGCCTTTTTTTACTTTTCTCTCCTTTCCTCCTTATTGTTTGTCCCTCTCCCTTTTTCTCTGTTTCTGTCCCAGTTCTCTCTTTGTCATTGCTTCTTCCCCCTGCTTTCCTCTGTCATCTTCTCAGTTGTTACTCACCTCATTCCTCCCACAGTCTTTGTCTTGTTTCTCCCTGTCTTTTCCTTTGTTAATTAGTACATTGTTGGAACTTCTGAAGAAAATTACTTCATGCAACAGGGCATCAAAGACCAAGCAGCAGGTGCAGGCGTAATCTTGTTCTTTGAACTCCTACCACTACTCAACAGCAAAGCAAAACTGGCAGGAGCAGCTTCTCTTTCCCTGATTAATTAAGAGAAGATAGAACCAGAAGGAAAACAAGAGTGAGTGGTGATAGCAAGGGGAAGGGGCAAGCAGGGGAGGATAGGATGGTACAGAAGCCAGAGAAGAGAAGATAGAAATAATATACTCTGCAGAGGGAGTTTAACAAAGCTGCAGAACTGTAGCAAGCCTCCAAGGGCACTCACGTAAGGCTATGATTTGCTTTGCTGAGACCTGGTCATCAGTCCCTTCTGCTGGCACAGAGCCCCTCACCTCTGGGTTGGCTCCTCTGTCCTGATTAAATGTCCCATTGCTCTCAACGGATCTGGATAAAGTACTTCTGATAATGTAGACGTTTCTGCTAGTGGCATCAGTGACCACCATGCCCTGAGTTTTAGCAAAATCAAATAAAATTAATAGAAAGAAAAAGAAAAGGAAAGGAAAGAAAAGAAAAAGAAAGGAAAGGAAAGAAAAGAAAAGAAAAGAAAAGAAAAGAAAAGAAAAGAAAAGAAAAGAAAAGAAAAGAAAAGGAGGAGCTTTTGAGGAGCTCAAAAGATACCTCTATATAGAAAATAGTATCTCTGAAAGAGACTCTTTATAAGTCATAAATAAAGTTCAGAAAGCATAGATTGCATGTAAAGACAAAACCAGATACTTCCTTTTCATAATTTCCTTAACATATAACAAAATGAAGAATAGTGTCCTTGTAGTTTCAAGTCTGTTAAGACTGTGGCTGGGTGGAGTTGAATACTCCTGATCTTTCAAGGACCAAATGACTACACGTTACTGAAGGCAGAACCTCCTAATCCATAAAGAATTTGTGATATGCTTGACTTAAAGACCCACTTGTGTTTCACATAACCTATGGGCAATATAAACTCTTGACTGTTTTTAGGCATTACACTGGCTTTTCTTTTCTTTTTGTAGAACTCACTGACATGAAATATACATGGCAACTTGTTTCTTCTCTTCCTATCAGTATCAGAATCTAATGCAACAGAATCCATGCTGCTTGGCTTTTAGGGTTTTTTTTCCTATAATCGCATCAATTAAACAGAAACACACAAAAAACTTTTTGATTTTATTTAAGATTAATCTATCATTGAAACTAATAGGGTTTTATTCCGTGCTGGGAGACCAAAAGCATTAAGTCCAGTAAACCAAAATGTAAATAAAATTGTATAAGCATACAAATGGAACAGCAAGTTCTAGGTTTTAAGGACATTCTTAAAATGGCAAATGTACAATGTCAATCCTTTCTTCAGAAGGTCACCTTAGGAACTGTATCTGCTGGAAGTGCTGAAAACAAGTATAAAGGAGCAATGTGGGCTGAGTCCTCTGCTCTATATATTAGCGATACAGATGCTGTTGCTTTGGTAAAGCTGTGGTCAACTTCTATTCTAAAAAAATTAACCAAAACATACCCCACACTAAAATGGTCAGTGACAAATTCAGGCCTCCTCTAGCTGCTATTGGAATGAACAATCACACCTCCCTGAACACCGGCATGGATTTTAAATTAATGTCTTTATTTTTTCTTGTTTCTTTGTTTTTCCATCCTTCAATGCCTTCTTGTAGTTTATATTTATTCTGAGGACAGCTATTTTCCTCTTGGTAAATATGACTGAATGGCTAAATTGTTTACTCACTGTCTTAAAAGAAACAGTGGGTGACTACTTAACTAGTGCAACTGAACTATAAATCTCAAAGTCACTGTAAAAAGAAGTAGCTTTTATATGATGAAATTGTTAAAATAAAATTTACTCATCCACATTAAGGTGAAATGCGTCATGTAATATATTTTGAAGAATTAGACATTGCCTTTGTGTATTTTTGCTTGAGAATAGAAAGTTCAAAAGTTTTTATCCTGCTTAAAGACAAATACCCTCTGCTATGCCACCCACATGTACCCAATCTGTTGGAAAACTGGAACTATGTAGTCCTTTAGGATTGAGAACATAATTCTTTGCCTGTCAGATTATTCTGACAAATTACATTATAATTACTTCCTCATTAGTTACAGTGACAAATGTTGATCTAAAGAGAACAGGGAAGGATGTCTTTCATTTAAAATCATCAAAACATGAGCAATTGAGATTTCCTCTAAATACTTTCAAGTTCATTAATATTTGGGAATGCTAACATGTTCATTCTTACTGCATATAAGCAAAGAGAGATTTGTAGCACCAGCCTCTTTCAGATATGTAAATTTTATTTGCCTTTGAACATCTTTAAAATAGCATCCTTTCTGCTTCCAAGTAGATATTTTTTTCTTTGATAGTATTGGGCATGATCCTTAAATCATGAAAAAATAGACATTCTTATTATGAGTTGTTTAAAGTGTGACAAATTAATGTATGGTGGAATATATTACATTCCTAGAGTATGATTTCCTCAAGGAAGGTAGAGAACAAATAACAATTCCATCCTCTGTGGTAAAACATGAGAGAGGGGAATAATCTGCAACCTCAAAATAAACGTACTTTCCTTTCAAAGCAAGAGAGACATTGGGAAAGAATTGCCTTTCTTCAGGATACAGTTCCTTCGAGTTCATTTTTGACTGCTAGCAGTCTCACCCTAAGCATCACCTGATGCAGCTCAGTGAAAATCTGTGCTTTATCCCATCACTGTGTGAGTGCTACAGTTTCTGAATGTGCATGTGAAGAAGCAGCAGGGGAAAAAGTTGCACATCTGATTCAAAGGCACTTTGTGATCAGATTCACTGCAGCTCATTTGAGACATTGGAGCAGAGTTTTGCTCCCCTCAAAGAGACTAGAGTATCAATTCCAGCCTGCAGCAGAGAATTAAATCAGTGAAGTTTGGGTAACTGATGTTTGTACACAATGGCCAGCTTGTACTAGAATGTCCCTGCAAGCAGGAGAATAACCTACCTAAGTTCTTACCCACAAAGGAATGGGAGAGCTGCATTAGGCTTCCTTTGCCCAGTGAGTTATTAAAGTACAATCAGATTCAGCAGATTCTTTGCAATTCTTCAAGGTGCCTTATGAAGCACTGTTGCATACTGCAAGATGCTGAAAAATAGGAGATTTGGGGTCAAATCTCAGTTCCACAACTGTCTTGCTCTGGGACCTTGGACAAAATTGATTGTTTGAATACGTACACCTTTCTCACAGTGGGTGCATTACTGACAGGACTCTTTATTAACTGGGATGCTCCCAGGGATTTTTCTGCTGGGTAATATCTTAACATACAAGTGTTGTTTCTATGTGTGCATCTAGGAAGTGCGATCGTGGCTTTTATTTTTATTTCTTTGGTATCCTTGAAAGACCTTTTGTAGCTCTGGAGAATGAGCTGACCTCTTTTGTTCCCCTAGCCTGAAAAAGGTCATATTTTGTTTAACTAACCTTTGAAAACACCAGGCCAAATTCTACTCCCACTGCACCATTCAGAATAGCTGCAGAGTTATTCTGTCTTACAGCTCTGAACTGAGAGTAGTATTTTACCCAAACCTTTCCATCTTCTGGCTTGTAACTAGTCTGTCTTAGAATGTCTGAGAGTGCAGACAGTCACACCTCTTACACACTGTAGTGTCACTCGTATTCTAGGCACATACGTGTGTTTAATAGGAATATTAGCTCTTTAGCTCAGCTGAAGTGTAAGAAAGAGAGCATAGACTGCTAATGTGGACACAGTTGTGTCTGAACTGCTCTTAAAACTTTGGACTCCTTTTTGGCTGATGTTTTTTCATCTGGTCAGTGTATTGTAGTATATTTTTTACACAAAAAAAATTATAACTTATACCTTCACGGTTACATCTTCTACCAGTTTACATTTCAATACTTCTTCCTTCTTCAGAGGCTTCATACTGGTTTAGATTCTTTGCTTGGTTTTGGGGGGTTTCTTTCATTTTAATGTGTTTCTTTTTTTCTTCTTGGAAGAGTGCTCTGAACTTTATGACATGATTTTCAAGACTTCTGTCATTTTCTGTCCATTATATTTTGACATAGCCTCAATATTATAGCATATTAAATAAGCTTTGAACTAATACAATTACACAAGGTCATAAAACATGTGAAAATATTTTGTTTCCATGATTTTTCAAACCTAAAGCTTCAAATACAAGCTTGGACAATGTATTAATGAGAAATAAGAAGAGGTAGACTATGCAAAACTTTTTTTCTATTTTTTTAATAAAAACCTTCGTTTTGGTTTCATTTTTATGTGCTCATATTGTGTCCTTCTTCAGTATGTTACTTTCATCATAGGAAAGAAGGAGTAGGGTACCTCTAGACTGTATTTCACTGAGACTCTGCTTCCTGAAACTTTTGGCTTTGTTCCTGTATTTTAAATTGAGGATACAAATACATATAAAAAGATGAATGTGACAAGGGGCTGCTTCCAGCTACAGGCATTAGATATTTGTTTTCACATAATGGCTGCTCAGGCAAAGCTGAGACTATATTGTGAAAATGGAACTGAAGAAATGAAATTAATTTGTTTCTTGTAGAGATTTACAGATTGTACCAAAATCAGAGCGAAGTTTATTCTGACAAATGAAAAAACCTGACCATTTTGGCACATATGGCTTTCATTACACATTGTAACAACATATGTAAAAACAAGGGGAAAACCCAAACAAAAGGAACAGCTCCTGTTGGAGCAGAGGCAGAACACTAAATAGGTAATGAATAGGGATGGAATAGGGTAGAGGACAGGAAGGATGCAGCAGAGCACTACTTCCAGACTTGCTCTAGGTACTCTGTGGACCTTAGTTTTTAGGAGTACAAATCCAGGATATTTCTTAGACAATATATTCCCTGAAATAATCAACAACTAAAAATTAAGTCAGTACTATTTCAAAAGGGATGTTAAGCAGGGTTTGCATGTGTCTTCAGAAAAAAATCCCATAACTTCAAGAACTGTTACATAACAGTCAGAAATGTGTCAGGTTTTTTCTTAAAACTACTTCTATTTCATATTACCATTGGTAGGGAACTCCACATGGAGTTCCAGAACTTAATTTCTCTCATAGTTAGAAGAGGGTTTTTGCTTTTTTTTCCATGTGAAATTTCTATATGGCCAGAGTATATCCACCTGTTTTTGTGATGATACTCTTCTTTAGATGGAGTAGCTCTTTTCTCTTGTGGGTATTTACCCCACTGGTATGAGCAACAATGTCTCCTCTCTCTGAGTCTTCTCTTCCCATGGGGTTCCATGTTCTTCTGATGCTGTACTTCTAATGCTGTTCACTGGATGTGCTCTGATTTAGGTTTTTTTGCTGAGATGGGCATGGAAAACAGTCTGCCATCACTGACAAGGTTTCTCCACGCACAGTGTCATGGGCTTTGACCATCTGCCTGGGTTTGTATGTATGTATCTCCATGTATGGTTGGCCTGCTCCAAAGTCCACATGCACAGTGTTTCTGTCTCCATAGTGCAATGGACTTGCCTGTTCTGCTCTGTGACACCTGTCACCTGACGGTACCACAGCGACGCTTTGTAAACATGGATTAATGTGTCCAGGTGCCCCAGACATGATGTTGCATTCAGCCATGGAGCTCCTAGCTTGTGCTGGCTTTGTCATTGCACTTCTTCCAGTATGGCACTCCAGTCTCCACAGGTACTGACTTCACCTCTTTACTGTGAATTGCAAAGTCCTGTTGGCTGTGGCAAGACAACAAATTAAACGAAGTATTTCAACTGCTTCTGAGTTTCATCCTTGAGGAACTCCATGATAACTGTAGTCCTCTCTGCTTTCTGAATTTGGAGGACTGGTATCAACTCTCCTTAGGTAATTCCTTAATCAATCTACAGTTCTTGAACTATCCCACATCCATACTTTCATTACAGGAAAAAGAAAGAAATTATAACTATTTCATTTGTTTACGTTGTATGAAGTGAACTCAAAATTTACACAATTTTCTGACTATGAAATAGTTAGTTCCTACGATATGGTGGTGTATTTGATGACCTCTTCATTTTTCTCACAAGCAGCATTTAATGTCCATTCCTGTTAATCTGGCTTTAAAAAATGTGGCACTTCCTCTGGTAAAAAATTCAAAAGAGTGGTCTCCATTAAGGTCACTGCTTCTTGGTCGTTGTTAAGCAGAACATTTCAGCCTAACCATGACACCTAAGTATCAAAATGCATGAGGTCTGAATTTCACGGGTAGAAATTGAGTGGGATGCTTAGTATTACACAGAATCTCATGTTCTTTTTTGAATTGGGGCCTGTATCACTACAAAGTGTCACTCTTGTGTTGATTCGTGGTACATTGCTGTAAAACCAAAACAGGTCATGATTGGTGTGTTCTAGAGTCCACAGCAGCATTTTGAATCCTTGTTATGACTCACATGACCTTGGGGTTTCATCTCCATCTCCCAGCATAAAACTTCACTGTGGCTGCTGCAGGGGTTTAACTTTATCCCATTTAAAGATGCACCATCACAGCTTTCTCTCACACGTCATGTGTAGCAGCTAGCAATTTTAGCTGTTAGAGCTGTAAACAATGGCCAGTAATGAAACCAGGGCCCAGACTGCCTGTAGTGTCTGGCCTGATGCTGCCCTGTACCTGAAGAGTACTAGAAACATGGCAGACTCAGAGAAATATCAGACAAGACTGTGGATAACAATCTCACTGGGCGTCTTCTTATTCTGTCTCCTTCACACAATCTGTTGTAGAAGGGCACTACGGTGATGAGATGCAGATGAGAGATTTTTGTTCCCAGATGCTAAAGGGAACCCATCAAAGTCCTAACACTCTTTGATGAGGGGGAGAATTAAGGACTACATCTGCATATATACGAGCAGACCTGCTTGACTTAAGAAGAGCCTTACAAAGTGAGTAATGAAAGTTCCCACTACAAATAAAATGCATAACAGAATTAAGCCTTCTGGCTGGTCATTACATGAAAGACAGTTGTCACTGTAGGCCTGCAGGTGAAAGCAAAAGGCATTGAATTGGGCTGTGAAGGGAGAGATCGGATGAAGCCTGCTGCTGGAGCTCTTTGGAAGCAGTCATTCAAGTGCAAGTGATCATAGTCGCCCTGAAGGACTTATGTAGAAATTTGCTGCTAATCAGTGTGCATGAGCAACTTCGTGAAAAGCACCGACAACCTGGAGCAGCGTCATCTCTCCAAAGGCTGCAAACGTGTTGAAAGACGTAGCAGGTTTCTTCCTAGATAGAGGCGGCCGCTGCCGCTCCAGCTGGAGCTCTATGTCCCGCCATCCGCCACCACCCCCACTCCCCGAGGTGCGAGAGGGCACTGGGGCAAGAGGGGCTCGGCAGTCCTGGGAAGGGCAGCCGTGGGCCCGTCCTTCCTGAGTGCAGGGGCGCCCCTTCATTCTCGCGGAAGCGGCCCCATTTCCTGGAGGGGGAGAGGGTTGCCGTGCCAAGTCTAGGTGGGGTAATTTATGACCGGGGATGGAGGCAAAGAAAATCTCTCACGGAAGAGAAGGGCACCGGGGATCTGCATCTGCGAGAAAAGGGGGAGAAGCTGCCTTCCCTCTCCTCAGTCCACGGTCAGCCTGCAAACCCTTGGGTGAGCCCACTGGCCGCTGCCGGGCTGCGAGCCGGTCTCCGGGGGAGGCTTCGCACCCCTGCCCTCCGGGGCCGAGGAGGGAAAGGCGGGTGCCCAAAGATGGGCAGAGTTCGAGGGGTGGTGGGGTCTCGGCCTCGACTCTGCCCTGTTTCCTCCGGCAGCGAGGGGCTGGGCAGGCGGCACTGAGTGCTCACATCCCCGGGGCACGGCTCCCGTTCGCAGCTTGGCCGCCTCCGGCCCCTGCCCTTAATGAGATTCTTTGAAATCTAAAAAAGCGAGATTTAATGTTACATCCTTATCTTTGGAGGAGCCCGGTTTTCTGGCCGCGGCGACGTCACTTGTTAAACAATCCGCGGCTGAGCCCCTGAAAAGAGAGGCATTGCACCCTTCGTGCTGAATACGCTTCTCAGTGCGCATAACGCCAGGGCCTTTTGATGTCTCACAATGCGTGTTACGCCCAAAGATTGTCTCTTTGGACAGATCTACAACGCTTGGCTTCATGTTTGGAAGTTAAATGGACAGCGAGGTTGTAGAAACTCCCACGCTTGAAGCTGGCGCAGACATTCGGTACTTTCGCCTGTTACTTTCCATGAGTGAAAGCGGCAGGGGTGGAGGGAAGGGGCTGCTGGTTTAATCCGTGCTCCGAGGCAAAGGGAGGGGGGAAAGCAATGCAGACTTTCCCTCTCTTTTATTTTCTTCAGTTTATTCTTCGGCAGTCTTAAAATAAGAGCTATGTGCAAAGCGTGTGCCCTGCGTAGGTAGCTTGTGTCTGGAAGTCGCTGGCAATGTTGCTGCTCCATGAAATCAAAATTTATGATTATTCAAATGTTGGGGACTGTGAAAAGAGAGGAAGAAAGAGAGAAAATTAATATTGCAGCTGTTCTTCTGATTAATGAGAGATAATTGCTCATGAAAAGTCACCCCTGTGGCATTTTGTTGTCTCCTGGATCTTTGTTCTTTTCCACTATTATTGAGGACTTTCTTGAAGACTAAGCGGTTCTTTTCAATTTTTGGTATTCAGAAAGTGTTGCTTGGTTACAGATAATGGAGAAATCTCGGGCTATATTGGGTAAGATGTGCCACAGACAGCAATATCACAATGCCACTTTCAGAAAAGGATGGATACAAGTTAACGATGCGCTTTCAATAAAACATTAATAGACTTGTTCACGCTTTTATAATGACCTCCTTAATGGGAGCTGGGGGCAAGTCCTGTCTTTAGCTTGCGTTCACTTCAGAAAGGCCGGCGTCGGGATTGCCGATCACTTTGGAAACTAGTAGGAAATCAATGTTAGAGTAGCGAAAAAATGCGATTATAGGGCAGGAGCCCGCGGCCCCTAGCTTACCCACGCACGGCTTTATTTTGAGCGGGACTTTCCCGTACGGGAACTGCCCCAGCCCGGGGCGCAGCCTGCCCAGGGCCACGGCAGGTCACCCTGGTGTGACGTTTGCGACCACGGCTGCTCTGCAGGTGTTGTTTTGGGTTTGTTGCTTTGGTTTTTGGTGTTTATTTGGGGGTTTTGTTTGGTTTTTGGTTTTTTTGTTTTGGGTTTTTTTTCTGCTCGAAACGTGTCCCCGGGCTCCGGCGCTTTCCACTGAAGCAGCTCCTCCCGTGAACTCCGCGGAGATGCGCGCCTGAAAGCCGGCGCTTTCTCCGGGTGGGCATGGCTTTTTCTTCTGTCGAGAGCTGCGGGGGTTGGGGGAGGGAAGGGAAAGAGTTGCTTTTGTCATTTAAGCCGTGAATCTCTTCTACATAAAGGTGTTAGAGACATCTGGAAGAAAAGAGGGACCAGCACCCAGTCCTGCGCTCGGCGGACCAGGGGAGCGGCTCTGATGTTCTTTTTGAACTGCTCCACTTTCAAAAGGGGGCAATTTCGTTACATTCTCATTTGTTACACTGTCTTGAACTAAAGGCAGACAAAGCTATACTCTGTCACCCCGAGCAGAATGAAGGGAATCAAAGGATTTTCCCTTAAAAGGACTAATTTTCTCCTTGAATTATGAAAGTAATGGCTAGGTAACAGCCTGTGCTCTGTACCCAACTGCTTAATACCTTCTAAATCCTTCCACGTGGCTCTCCCAGTCGTAGCAATTAGAGCTCATTATAGGCTCATAAGAGCTCTCATTTCGGGGATTACTTAATGGACAATGAAATTTTATCGGACAGAATTATTGAAAAATAAAATTGTAACGAGGCCGATGTGATGTGGGCGCACGCCTTGCATCATTCCGCCTGGTTTGGGATGTCTTTGCTTTCAAATGACTTCTTTTCTTGCTCTGGCTTTCAGGGGTGGGTTTTTCTTAGTGTGTTTTCTCTCTCTCTCTCTCTTATCACTGCATTTGGTTTATTATAACAATTACCAATCGCAATTTTGATCCGACTCTTTCTCTGTCTGCCTTCCCTTATGACAGTCCCCTCCCCAGATCCACTCTATCACTGCAGACAGCTTTTTCAGCTGAGGTTTGGGGTTGTATTATTATTATTATTTTCATTTTCCAGAATAGCCTCTCCTAAAGGAAAACAAAAAAATAATTAAATAAATCATTAATTTTAAAAATTAAAATAAAATGCAGATATCACTTCGAATCCTCTCCAGGTGTACTTTACTTTAAACGGGAAGAGCCGGACCAAAAAATGCCATGCTTGTGCACGGTGACCGTGACTAGAATCTCGCCGGCCGCACCGGAGCTCAGGGGGCAGAGCCCCCGGCTATGCCCGGGGCCGCGGACCTCAGGGCCTCGGCGGCGGCCCGGGCAGCGCTCGCTGGGGCTCCGGGGTCTGGAGGCTGCGGGGCCTTGGCTGAGCCCTGAGCAGCAGTTTGGGGAAAAGTAGATGAAGTTAGAGCCGACCCGCCTAAACCCCGCGAGCCCCTAATTGTTGTCACAAGACGCGGGATTAGCGCATTGCTGGAATAGCTGTCTGTTTACACTCCGGAGCCCCCGCCGGCCGGTAAACACTTTCTAATTGAATTCTAATCACATTCAAATAGCCACATAACCAGCCTCAGCTGCAATTCATAAAACTTTAATTGCTATCCATAAATCCTCAGATAACCGAGCGCGGAGTGTCCCTAAAAACGCTGTTGCATCGTGCCTGCCTGGGGAGGTGCGGGGGGAAAGGGGAGCAGGGCTAGGGAAGAGCCGGCCCCTGCTCGGGGGGACCTGCACAGCGGCACTGCCCGCGGCGGGATGGGGACGAGGACGGGACAGTACAGCACAGCCGGGCGAGACCTGGCCCCTCTCTTAGCAAGGCTCGAGTTGCACCGCCGAGCCTCCCTGGTCCCGGGGCGAGAAAATGCCGGCTCCATCAGAAGGCGGTTTTATTTTGCCGGCTTTAACAGCAGGAGTGTCGATGTGCGGGATGGATGGTAGGATGTCCGCGGCCCGGCCCTTGCGCATGATAACCGCTTCTGAACACGTTTCTGCTATTGCTGCACTCTCGAGTTTCTGTTCAGCCTCTGGTAATCAGGCGTAGTCTGTGTTTTCTGCTTTAGAGCACAATTGTCACTTCCCTTTCCCGTGTCAAGTGGGATGGGATCCGCAGTCTGTTTTAAACATCGCTTCGCATCTGCTAAACAAGAAGGCGATCGCCTTTCTATTAACGATAAGTCTCTTCTTAAACTCCCATAAAACAGGTCATTGGAAAATCGCGTAATATGCTGCGAATACCTTGGCTTTTTAATGCACTCTGAAATGCTTCGGAGCCACCGACCGTATTTAGCTGTTTATCCAATTTTACTTTGAATGATTGCTTCAGCAAACTTGGTGGAGATCAAAGAATCCCTCCCTGACATGTTCGCTTTTCATTAGCGCTGCGCTCTGCGGTCCTGGAGCGGGCGGGGAAGTTCGCTTGGAAGTTTTCCGTTTTGATACCGTTTGGCTGAGAAGTGTCCAGATATTTGAAGGCTTTGTCCGTTGCAGTAATTGCCAATTTGGCAAGATTCACTCGAGGTGAAAAGGGCGAGGAGGAAAAAAAAGCCACCCAACCCACCCTACATGCATATGTATGCGCAGACACACGAACGCGCGCCATCCCTAACTTTGTATCTATGGCTGCATCTGTATTCCTGGGTCTTCTGACGCAGAAAGGGCCTCCTGAAGGAGCCCCGAGTGCAGGGAGTGAGCCGGACTGGGGAAAGGTGTTGGCTCCAGGCCTCCGTGGGATCCACGGCCCTTTAGATGCTATTTTACTGGGGGTGACGGGGGCGGTGTCGAACCGCTTGTTTCAGCGCATCACCTGCTCTCACCTCTCTTTCCCTTCCGGCGAGGGAAAGGAGCGTTCTCCTCCGGGAAAACCCCCGAGCAGAAACTCCTTCCGACTAATTTTATCCCCAGCATCCCGGGTGTGTTGACAGAGGGGACATGCCCGCAAGTGCGACGTGTGACGGGGCCGCAGAGCAGCCGCCCCCTCCCCGCTTTCTCTGCTCCTATAATTTATTTGAGGCGGAGGCAAAGGAGTGAAGTCATCGGGCAACGAGCAAGCACGCACACTTTGCCCCCCTCCCCTACCCCGCTTTGGCCCCCCCCGGCAGCCTCTCCTGCCGGCCTGGGAAGCCGGGGAGATTTAGATCTGCGAGGCTTTCAGCCATCACGTGTTTAAATAGTTGATATAAAACCCCGGCGCCGGGGATCCAGGCGGGGGGACTTTAAGACCAGCCCTCTCCAGGGACCCTTTTGTTCAGCTCTCAAACATAAGCACCTTCTCGACTCGCCAGGACTTCAGTGGCAACTTGGCCAAGCGGGAAAAGCCAGACTTTGGGAGAGCCGCCCCCGGCCTCGCAGCCCTCCGCAATGTCACGCTCCTTCTATGTCGACTCCTTAATCATCAAAGACTCCTCGAGGCCGGCTCCGTCCCTTCCTGAGCATCATCACGGCCAGGACTTCTTCATCCCTCTCAGCATGCCTTCCCCCCTCGTCATGTCGGTGTCGGGCCCGGGCTGCCCGTCCCGAAAGAGCGGCGCCTTCTGCGTCTGCCCGCTCTGTGTCACCTCGCACCTGCACTCCTCCCGCGGCGGCGGCGCCGGCGGGGCCATCCCTCTGCTCAAGAGCCAGTTCCCCACCGCCGCAGGCGAGGCCCAGTGT
>VXBT01001738.1:1048986-1085054 GCA_013400235.1 Oriolus oriolus | reverse complement strand
AAAGCGTCGCTTTGTATGTGTCAGATCTCCGTAAAGAGTAAAAATAAAAGCCATCGGCTACTAATACGAACATGTTTTCTGTTCCCCTGTGACTCGGGACGGCTGGGGGGCGGAGAAGGGGGGGACTCCGCTCCGGCCGGAATGCAAATACAGCCGGTCCTCTAAGTCCAGCAGCCTTGTTCCTTGTTCCTTCCCAGCCGGAGCCAGCGCACGCCCTCCCGGCGACTGACAGCTTTCTCCCGTCTGCTGGCCCGGCGACACTGCGCTGGGGACACGCGGCTGCCGCTGGCCCAGGGCCGCCCATCACGGCACGAGGCCGGGGCGAAGGGCTGTGCGCCGGGATCCCGCACACAGCCCCGCGCCCCGCCGGCCTGGTAGCTCGGCTCTTCCCTCACCGAGGGGGCTGGCTGCACACGTCGACCCTTCGCCGGGCTGAAACTCCGCTTAAGTTATTATACGGGTTGATGTTAAGCACAGATCAAGGATTTTTTTTCTTTTTTCCCTCAAGCGCCGCAACAGCGTTCGCTCTTTTCGGTGTTGATTTTATTAGGCGCCTTGACCAGGCTTAGGGAGAAGATCTGAATGCAAACCCGTTAGGGTGAGACGTGGTTGAAGCGCTCTGCAATCTGCGTCGGGGCAGTGCCCGGCCTCGGGCCCCATCCGCCTCTGCCTTGGGCAGCCCATCCTCAGCTCCTTGCAGGAGAGTTACAGGGGCTGGTGCAGAGTGCGATGGACCTGGAGCTGGTCAGTCCCAAATCAGCTCCTTTATAACTTTTTCCTAGTTCCTGCAGTACTGGCAGACAGCAAGTCTATATATAACAAGCAGTACATGCAAATCAGAAGTGCCTTTTGCACATTATGTTATTCCTCTCACTTTTTCCTTCCGTGGATTTTCCACTAATCCAATATGCACTTTTGACTTCAACCTCCAAAATGGTACCAAAACATTTTCCGTAAATAATTCCCTAACAATCCCTATATTTCTCGTTTTTGATCCCTAACTTCAGAGTTTCAGCTCAGAGGTAGGTCTCCAATTTGACTTGCCTGCAAGCATCCTGGATGCTGAAGAGAGAGGCAGCCCCAGCACAGTGACTCTTGCACTGCTTGCCTGTCTTGGAGGAGAGGCCAGGTGCAAGGGCAGGGCTGGGGTAGGATGGAGAGAGCCTGGTGTGGGCACTGCTCCACGGCCTGGACCAGCTTCAGGGCTTGGGACAGAGGCAGAGCCAGCACACCCACGTCTAACAGGAAAGGAAAGGAAAGGCAGGACTGAAGTTTCTAGCCTGGACTTGGAAAACAAATACAAAATCTCACTGCTCCATATCACAACCATTTCACTGCCTGAGCTGACTACAGAGGCCAGCAGCCCACATACCAACTGAGCGGCTGGGGATGTTGTTTACCGAAGTGGCAGTCCTCTCACTTGCCAGGTTGGAGAGACCAGAGAGCCAAAGGCTTGAGGTCCTTGTGACTCCTTCCCAGGGCGACCTCATGGAGGGTCTGGCTGAGGGGGGTGTCTCCTCTTCCCCTAAAATCTGTGGGAATCTGGAAACTGTTGATTCTCTGCTTCAGCTCACCTGCGTCTAACTTGCTTCTATAATCATGGGCAGGGAGGAGGGTTCCAACCTTGAAGCTCTGGGAGGAGGAGTTAGTCCCTCAGGAAGTACTGCCCACCCTCTCAGCAATGTCATCCCATATTGTAACAGGAGGGAGTCAACAGGCCTGCAGCAGCCTGGGAAAGCAAAGCTTTGCTGGGTAAGAAAAATCATCAATCAGTCCCTGAAATCTAAGACTGAAAAACTCAAAGATATTATAAATCTTTAAAGATACACCTGATAGAGTGTATCTGTTCTCAGTGTGGAAATATGCACCTCAGTGAATAAACTGGTATTTCCCTCTGTTTCTAGAAGATAGGGAGTAACGCCTCTCTTCATTGCATTATTTAGCAATTTCTTAAAAATAATAGGAAAATGAAGTTAGCTGATCTTTCTTGTAGTAATCAATGCTTGCATGTATCTTTCAAGGTCGAGAGGTAATTGGGGCTTATCATCATCATCATCACCATCATCATCATCATCACACACAAAATGTCACTGAGACAGTTGAGACAATATTTCATTTTATTTCAAAGTAAATGCTTCATGTAAAAAACTTTGGAAAAGAGGATGATGCAATGGTTTGCCCCAACACATCTCAGAAGGCTGATACAACCACCTGAACCTGGCATTGGGCAGTCAAAGTTGGTGACACAGCAGCAGCACTGGAAGTTGAATGTACCCCAATTTGCATGAAATGTATTGTAGGGTTTCCATGTCCAGCATTAAACATTTTGAAATTTAGGCAAATTTACATTAAAATATCTTGGGTTTTTCCTCCTCTTTCTTCCCCACCCCCGTTATTCTTTCTATCCTTTTTATTTCCTCCCACATAGTGTGAATTGCAATTTTTTCCCCCTCACTCATCCAGTGCCTAAGACAGGCAGTGTTCAGCTACTGATGGAGCTCATCCTGGCATGATTTGGTGGCAGAGGACTTGCCTGTGTCCTGGGTGGATTTCAGGTATGGGACAGCCCCTAATGCCCCTCTGGGTCACTTAGCCCCCCCAGAAGCTGCTGCGCTGGACCCCCACAAGCAAGGATCCGCAAGGGGAAGGTGACACAACTAAAGCCTGAGTGTTTGCACGAGAGATGCGAGTCATGTTTGTGTGAGTGACCCTGCTACTGACCTGTGTCCTGTTGGGTTAGCATCTCTCCAGAAAAGCTTTCCTCGAGACATTTATTTACTTGCTATAATTCTATTTAACTCTTTTCAATTTAAAAAAAGTCAGAAGAAGAAAACATCCATCTTGAGGAGTTTCCCTGACCTTGGTCTGCATGGCTGAGATCAGACTCGCGGCACCAGCTTCTCTGGTTGTGGGGTTGAACCTGCTCCCCTGTCCTGATCAGATGTGTTAGCCCACAGGCAGCATTGGCCATGGGCTGCCGAAACTTTGCAGTGCCGAAGACACCACACTCCCTCGGCTGCTATTTTGAGCCCTGCCCGGGAGTCCCCACAGGCGCTGCTGAAACCTTTCCCCTCTCTCTGAGCTCTTGCTGCGGTGTCCATTGGCAGCATCTCTCACCTCTACCCTGGACTTGGGGAAGTGGAGGCCCTTGGGTCAGCTCCTTACTTCCACCCGTGTTATAGCTGGGACACTGTGGCAGGTACGCTCCAGAGATTCCCAGACCGAAGAGCTCAGTGCTCTGGCGGGCTGCACATCCTCCCTGGGGTGGATGGGCCAGGCTAGGCCTCATCAGTCAGGCCCCAAGCACTCACGGAGAGGAGGGCTTACAGTGCAGGGATCCAGGACTGCAGGAAACTCTCCTTCCTCGGTACCTCCGGTTCGGAGCTGAGATAGAGAGGGGACTGTCTATCTAATCCCGCTGCATTCACCGCTAGTTTGTCCTCCCGCCCCTCCCGCTCACCTAACCCGCCATGGGGCACGGCCTCGGGTGCGACTCCCCAGTGCATGGTGCTGCTCTTGTGGGCACGGCCAGCCGAATCGGCGGCAGCTCGGCGATGCGGGGCTCTTTTTCCCTCTTGCACCGTTCCGTCGACGGCTCAGCCGCAGGACGAGGCCACGGCTAGAAAGAATCAGACCCATTCGGGAGTTTCTGTGGTGCCCATGGGGATAAGATGGCCAGGAAGGGGCGAGTCCTATTACCACCGCTCCGGGATCTCGGCGAGCGTCCTGACACCAGCTCGGAGGACGCGCGCAGGGCGGGAAGCACTCTCATTCTGGATCCGGAGCCTAAAGGTGACCGCACGCAGTCCTTCGGGAAAGAAACCCGGCCAAAACCACTTTTTTTTTTTTTTTCTTCCATTATTGCTTTTGCGCAAGATTTGGCGGCTGCTCGAAAAACATGTTAAGTACGAGCGCGGGAAGCGCACCCGGCGGCCTCCGCGCGCCTCCGTCGGCTGAACGGGGTCTCGGTCTGGGCGAGAAACCCCGGGGAAGTCTGGCAGCCCGGGCCCGGGGGTCCTGGGTGGGACCCCAGCCCTGAGAAGGCGACCTCGCTCCGCCAGGCCGCCTCCGATGGCGGAAAGCCGTGAGCCGGGCAGCTGCCGGGGAGTCCCGCATGACAGCGGAATAACAAACAGCCCGAGCCCACTGTGCCACTCGGAAAACCTCGGGGCGTGTGTCCGCGCTGCAGCGCGCTCAGCCTCGCCGTGAAAGGGCCGATTTCACGCAGGATCTGCTCCGCGCCCCTCTCCGCCCCCCTGCGCGCCTCCCAGCCGGCCCCGCTCAGGGCGATGCGCCGGCCTCGGCCCCTCCACGCCTCCCCCCCGCCCCGACCCCAGCCGGCATGTCCGGGGGGATTTAAGCTCTTGGAAGCGAACCCAAAGAGATCGGAAGCGTGTGCTGTGTGCTCTGGAAAAATAACTAGTTTCAGATTAATGAAGGAGTGACAATTTCAAGGCTGACGTTGGCACTGCCCAAGCCAGAGCGTGGGGAGCTCGCCAGGCTTTGCTTTATATTGTCTGCTTTTCTGAAGAGCAGACAAAGATGGATAGAGAGACATTGAAAAGCAGGAGGCGTATTTCAAACAGTTCAATAAAGAGGGTTGTCACTTAAAGACAAGAACCATAGTGCTTTGATGACTTTGTATTAGCCTTACCGTTTCAAATAAGTGACTCTACTCTCTTTGCGGAATTCACCGCGTTTTGGTAGATGACACTTCAGTGAAGCCGCTTTAGACAGGAATGAGAGCTCTTAACTGCGGGGCAAAGCTTCTCTTCGGGAGGGTTTTACATAGAACATTGCCGACCCGGGGTTGTTTTTTTCTTCCCGTCTTTAAATTAAGGAACCTCGGTAAAATCGAGGTTTACAATTTACGTGGAACCGCTGTATAAAATAGGGGAAAACGCTCCGCCTCCGTGTGAATGTAAAGAAGGCGAAAGGGAGACCTCGATACGCCGGCGAGAAACGCTGCCTCCCGGCAGAGCCCGGCAATACAGGCGCGGTCTTTCCAAAGCAGGTTCTACACCCCCGGAGGAAGCACCGACACAGGGAAATAAAGTTGTATAGAATCCCTCAGGCAGCCCACGCGTTCTCCCACCCGCGCCGGGGCACGGTCCCGCGTGTACGCGCGGTCTCTCCGTGGTCTTGTTCCCTTAAGGTCCCCGGCCCTCCCCGCCGTGTTCTGGTGAGACGATACCTTTGCTCTGCCCGGGGGGCAGCCGGGGTGCCGCAGCCCCGGAGTGTGCGCGGCGGGAAGGGAGGGACGTCGCAGCCCTGCTGGGGGAGATTTTGCTGCCAAACTCGGTAATTATTTTATATATATAGATGTAAAATCTTTTTTAGGATGGGGACCCCCGACCGCTGCAGCCCCCCAGGCTTTGAAGGCACAGCGAAAGGGCTTCACTGTGGATTTGAGAGAACCATTTAGTCACTGTTTCATTAGGCACTATTTGAACCTTGCAACATGTGGTAATTTCTGGGGCAAGCTGAAAAGGGGGGATTATGTAGGAGGGACACAAGGAAATTAGCTAACGGTTAATTTAACTCGTTTTCTGGTAGAATTTTCGATACATTCCTAATTGACTGAGGAGGCAGGTGAAGTCTTCAGTTCCAGGCAGACTCATTCACGGTGAGAATAAATGGCTCTTTTTCAACTCTCACTGCTCACAATATATCATCAGGGAAAAGACATGCAATGAATATGTTGATTTAGGGTTTTTTTATCATTATTATTAATGGAATTACACCCTGCTACGCAGGTGTGAGGGTAAAACCTATACTGCGATGAAATCAGATTAACAATGAAATGAGAATTTTATTAGCTTTCTATGTCATATAGACCTGGATTTAAACTGTCAAAACAAGAAACAAGAAGGGGGGAAAGATAAGTCTGAAGAAAACAATGCCAATCAATGGGCAGAAGTAGTAGCTTGGATTCCAAATGATAATTAGCTGTAATTCACGGTGAATATTGACATTCCATGCTCTACACCATTTATATCAAATAGAGAATGTATGATTAGCCCATAATAGCAAATCTCTTTTGAGCCCGGTGTTTGCCAATTAATCCTCACCACACCAGTTTACAGTGAAACGGGAACACTTGGTCATAAGGTCCGAGGTTTAATAAAAGTTCGTGTCGGAAATAAACTCTGTCCGACATTCCTGCCGTGTTCGCAAA
The DNA here is from genome assembly GCA_013400235.1 of Oriolus oriolus. NCBI lineage: Eukaryota > Metazoa > Chordata > Aves > Passeriformes > Corvidae > Oriolus > Oriolus oriolus. The sequence continues at coordinate 1,078,876 of VXBT01001738.1, read as the reverse complement.
GGGAAAGGGATCCGGTCAGATCGGAGTGTCCCGGGGGCGTTTGGGAGCAGCGGAAAAGGAGCTGTGATCCTGCACCGGGCAGCTTCGGACAGCGGCGGGCTGGAGATGACCCTGTGCTGGGGGCGATGGGCTGGAGGTGACCCTGTGCTGGGGGCGATGGGCTGGAGGTGACCCTGGGCTGGGGGCGATGGGCTGGAGGTGACCCTGGGCTGGGGGCGATGGGCTGGACGTGGCCCTGCGCCGGGGGATGGTGGCGGCGGCGCTACCTGCGCGGTGTGCGGAGGTGTTGATCTTAGCCAGGCAAGATCAGCCGTCGCCAGAGGAGTCCGCCACGTCTGCCAAAGGCCCCTTTGTAACCTGCTATAGAAAATGGAGGTATTCTGCATGACAAAGCCCAATTAAGCTCGCTATTCAGGACTTCTGCAGCTGGTAGCCCATTGGGAGAGTGGGAGGAAACGCGAATATATTCATTATGCAAAGGGGCGGTGAAAAGTACCAACAACCGCGGGTCTGGGTTGGGTGTTGGGTATGTTTGTTTGGTGTTTTATGTGTCATTCCCGTTATCTATATATGTAATTTGGTGGCAGGGGTGGTAGGAGGAGGAGGGGCGGGGTGGGCGCTGCCTGGGGCACACGAGTCCCGGCCTACGGAGCCCCCGGTGGGCCGGGTCTCACTCACAGCGGCAGGAGCATCCCCTTGCAAAAAGCAGCAAGGAAAGCTGCCTGCCAGGCTGCAGGACAGGGCTGTGAAACTGTCGATTAATATACTAGGCTAGCAAAGCTGTCCGTTTTCTGTAAGAATTCTCTTTCTCTGTCTTAATTGTCACTCAACAGAGGTCAGCTGTGAACTGCCAAGGGGCTTTCACAGGCTGAGTGGCATGAAACCCCAGGGTGGACTGAAGGCCATCCAGACAAACTACCGGAGACCCAACACAAAGATTGACCCAGACAATTCATTTATTCATTTGCTTTCCTGTTCTACCTTCCTGAGCCAACAGCCCATAATATATGCATAGCTGTAGCTGGTATGTAAAACACAATTTCAGACCTCAAAATCCAAAGTGTCTGACAAATGTCTTACATATTGTAGTCATCTTACTCTAAATAATCTGACTCCTGTAATAGCAGAGGAGTTTTAGCTCTGACCTATGTGCCACTGCACAGAGAACTGTGCTTGGGATCACAGAGTCTTCAACCCTGACTGCCAATGCATACATGTGAGCACAGATCATTCCCTTTTCTTCTGTAGAAGTACAACATGACAGGGAAAATCCAGTCTGTTTTTATGCTATGAGTGCTCCCAGTCTTCTCAGAATGGCATGAAGTTTAAGCCAGAATATGGTCAATCACACATGCCGAAGATGCAAATAGCATTAAGTCAAGAAGCGTAAGACATGTAAAATGCATTTGGACAAAACTTGGTATTCTGTTTTTTCTCCGGTATGTTTAGAGTTCAGCTAACCTACCATGCTTATTGTATTCTTCTAGAACAGTTTCCAGAGTAGTCATGGCCTCATATCCTCAGGGTTGCTACAGAAAAGCAAGTAGACATCCCCAGTTTAAGTACTGTGAAGGAGAGAGATATTCCTTTTTGTTTCTGTTCCCTTGAAAGACCAGTCCCAGCTTTTGACACATCTTCTGGAGTGGATAGACAGGGATCCTATGCTGACTGGGATTGAACTAGTAATCGTAAAGACACCACAATGTCTTTAGACATGTGATTGACTCAACTGGACACAGGAGAACAGTGTAGGTGAGTCAGTCTTGCTTGTCTAAAATCTGTAATAACCCTGAGGGGAGCTAGAAGAGTAACAGAAAAAATTGCTACTTGTTGCCATTAAGACCAGTTTTAATTTTGCTGTCATCATTTTTATCTACTCTCATAGTTTTGGTTTGAAATTGCATTTTTTGACAGCCAAATGAAAAGCCATAAGGAGGGGTGGTTTTTGTTTGTTTGTTTTGTTGTTATTGTTTTTAAGCACAACCTCCCAGTTTCATATTGCCAGTTCAAAATCATTATTGAAATGCTGCTGCTATTAAGAAAAGATCACAAGAGTTTTTGGGTGTTTTGCTTTTGTCTATTTTCTCTTGCTAAAATATTTTTCAAGATCTGATTTTTCTTTTGTAATTAACACAGGACTGAGTGGGTTTAGTGAATGCAGAGTTTAATAGATTGTGGCAGTTCAATGCACTGGATTTTTAGCAAAAGTTGTCAAATTGCAGTAAAGTTGTAGAATTTTTTTCTCTTTTCTAATTGTTATTAAATATGACTAAGTAATGATGCACAGAAAGTAGCTCTCAAGCTTTTTTATTTTTTCTTTCTCAGGCAAAGGTAAAATTCATTGAGCTCCAAATGCATATTACTCCCCACTAGTCTGCCTCAGCAAAGGATTTCTTCTTAAGACAGTGTCCCAGTTTGTGATAAAATGAGCAGACCTTTTTATCTTCAGAACTAACTATCAGAATGAGTTTAAGCCAGAAATTTGATTTAGGGATGCAATTCAGACCTTGCAGGTTAGCTGCTGTTATAGATGAGCTTGAGAAGAAAGAAAATGCCAGCGAAAAATCTTTTCAAAAGCAGGCACCAAATCCTTCAGACTCCTCGGTTTGGGAATTGATGCTTTTGGAAATATTCAGGAACAAGGCAGAGATCATCACCTTCATACTTGGAGGGTTTCTTTGCTGTCTGTACTATCAGCATAGGTAGCAGGGCCAGCAGTTATCTGAGGTTGCCCTGTGTCAGGAGGTGTCTCCATGGGGTGGCAGGACATGTGTCCCCTGCCACAGTGCTGACCTGAGCCACTTGATGCTGCTGAGATTGGAGCAGCAGTGCTGGAGCTCACCATCCTGAGGGGACAGGCATTGTGCTCATCAGACAAGCAAAGGGGGTGATGCTACTTTTTGCATTGAGGGAAAACATGTACAAGTAAATGAAAATAAATCCTGAGAAGTGCAGGCTGCCAGAACGATGTGTCAGCCCTGTTTATGCTGGAGTCTCATGAAAGAGGACAGTGTTGTTGCTGAAAAAGATGGCCTTTGCCTCTGGTCATTCACAGTTCTCTGGACTGTCCCACGTTTTGCTCTTTCTTCTTTCACATGGAAACTTCTGCCCTTGCCTTCATTCCATTTCTTGAGAAATACATAAAATCAGAGGATGTGATCAGGCCATCCTGTTTACAGGCCTGCACCTACATGGGAGGAGAGAGCGTCTGTACATCTGTGTGACTTCTACACTTTTCTAATTGACATTGGCTAATAGATTCCAAAATTACAGGGGAGCTCAGTGGGTGGGACAAGCTTGAGAGACAAACAGGGGAAGGTTCAGACAGATCACTGTCATAAATTTGATCTCTTTAGAATATGAGATTTACAGTATCATCTGCTGGCAGAACCTGCACTCCCATAGCTGCTAGGTCAAAGTTGAGATGGTTTAAAAAAACCCTTCAGTGTAAACGCAGACTTTGAAAAAGTTTTTTCCAGAGGAAGACTTCTGCTATGCTTGAGATACAGGAATATCAGCAGGAGCCACAGTCTGCCTGAAGCCATAAAGCTGACATACTTTGGTGGTCCTTTGCCTGTAAGAACTAGGGGGTTTTGACTTAAAAAGAAAAGACTTGCATAAAATTACAGGAAGAGGAGAGAGTAAACATAGTGCATATTTAGAGCAAAGGACAACACTGATCTGTTGTTGTTTTCATAACTGTTTTTTCCTCCTTGTTAATCTTGTGTTTAATTCTTCCCATACCCTAAAGAGAAATGGAAAAGATTCACCATTTTTTTCCTTATGTTAGTGTTCTCCCCAATGCCCTTCCTACCAAGGCAAACTCCAGGGCATTTGAAGAAATTTGATATTTGAAATTAAAGACTATTTTTTTGCATAAAAGGTGAAGAGGAGATATGGATGTTTGAAAACTGTTTCTGTCTTACCCTAATTTAGAATGGCCAGCTTCGACTTCTCCAGCCTCTGCAGCAAGCTGCAGTCCTTGGCCAGCATATCCCCCTCTGTATCTTCACCTTGGCTTTCCCATTTCATCTTATTCAGGTTTCAGTGTATTTTGAAGGAACTTGTGAATCTTCTAGGTCACATTTTGCAGAAATATTTTTTTTATTTTCATAGGAAAGCAGGGTGTATTATACCCCAGCCTGTCTACTATATAATACTGTTTTTCACAGAATTAACAACACAGAAAAAAATGGTTTTGCTGTATTTGTGTTACTCCCTTTTTCTTTTTTGGAGGTGACTTAGGAATGAGATAAGGAAACACTTCTCTTTCACCTTTCAAGGTCTTCACTCTTTGGAAACAAGTGGAATAATATTGGGCAATGGTTTATCATTCTTTTGTTGGTTTTATACACGTATGTTCTATTAAACATGTGCGTGAACTGTTCTTTCTACACACTGAAAGGAACTATAGAAACTCATACGAAATTTTGTATTTTAAAAGATTATTTACTAATCAAAATGGTATACATTTGCAAAGACATGTTCTTGGCAGGGGACGCCTGCAAGCCTACAGAATTAACAGCTCTACAGATGGGCAACATCCAGGTCTGGAACAAGGAGTGAAAGAAGACATGGTCCAGCCAGCTCCGAGAGGGATTTTAATGGGGAACAGTCATTGGACCAATTTGGGCCAAGATAGAATTTGAACTAATGCCATCTAATGGAGAGTGGGAATCACTGCAGCAGAAGAAAAGATGGAAGTTTGGGGTCAGTTCAGGGGAGCTGGGTGGTGGTTTCCCCCCGGGCTCTCTTTGGAAGGTATGGTGAGAGCAAATGTGCAAGTTGAAAAAAAAAACCTGGAGAACAAAAGTTTTCCCTAAGAAAAGGAGTATTTTGATTCATTGGTGATTTTACTGTTCAGGCTGCCAGACTCTATAAAAGAGGGAGCAGGAATGACCATCAAATCAAAGAGGGGACGGGGATTTGAAAACTTCATTGTTATTGTAGCTGGAAGAGAAAATGGCACAACATGAATCCATTCTAGGGGCAATGATTGTAAATGAGAAAGGGAATGGCACAAAGGTAACCCTTTCCAGTCCTAACAAGGTACACTTGTGTGGTCCTAACACCCTTTGGCTCTCTATTTTGTGTAATTTGCTGGTTTCTTCGCTAGAATGACTGCATGCTTGTAGCCCTGCAGCAGTGAATTAGCAAATACATTTTCGTCTTTGGAGAACAGAAGTTTCCATTGTAATTACATTAGTGCTGATCAATAAATATATGCCAACTGTTTCATAGCTTCATGAAAGTGATGTTACTGTGACTTAAGCAATACTTTCTGTATAAGCCTATTCCATCCACTTAGAGCACTCAAAAAATGGGATGTTTTTGCCAAGATGAACTGTATTCTCAGCAAAAAAGGTCAAGGGACAAACATTTCAAACCCTGTGCCTGGCTCAGATATGTGCAAACACAACTGGAGCTACAAACAAACCTTGAAGTGTCCATGCAAACATAAGTTTGCACAAGCAAAGCAGGATGTATATGTAAATGGGATTTTGCTCACATACACTAACTAGCTGGAGCAGAAAGCAGCATGGAAGTTTTGCTTTAATTATTTTAGAAAGTGAAGCAGGATGGTGATATTTGCCTGGGCCACTTCACGCTGTTGGCCATTTTCCACCCTCTTGGGAAAGCACTGAGAGGGCTTTGCTGGTTTGTAGGCACAGCTTGGTGGGGTTGTATACAGCTAGAAGAAAAGTGGGGCAGGAATTCAGGAGTGAATTGCAGCGAGGGTCAAACAGATCCCTATGGAAAAACCTCCTGGGGACTTGTTAGAGAGCTGTTGACTGTTAGGGAGCTGCTAAATCTTAAAGCCAGAGTTGGAGTAGGGCTGCAGCAGGACTGAGTAAGTGTGGGCCAAGGTGAAAGCCAAGTCTCTCCATTTAGGTGATCCTCTAACTCTCATGGTAAATTTTTTGTAGACCACTTGAATTTGTTAACAGAATTTGTTAAAAACTGATTAAAAGATTTTGTGACTACCATAGATATCTATGTATCTCTCTCTACATATCTCTATACATACACTTGGCATATTATCAGAACACTCAGAAAATGCAAGCATTATACATCTTCTAGCAAATAAATGACAATTTTAAGAGATACTTACAGGGGGAAATATACCTAGGCTAAGTTTATAATGTAACTTATATTTTAAAAAAAAATATATGTACTACAGATAAGGAGATGGGATGGGTGATGGCTTCACTTTTAGACCTCAATTAGGTCTTCCATCTAACACAAAAAGTGTTTGTGTACTTCTGTTTTAATTATCCATGCCAGAGGAATTAGCTATTTTTCCTAATTCGCATTTTTCAGTACTTTCTGGTACTTAATCTAAAAATGCTCCTGTCTTAGGACCCTACTGCCCTTCTGCTATTGTGGTGTTTGGAAGTTACCCACCATGTATGTGTAGCCACTGATCTCATGTTAAATTTATTATCAGTATTCTGAGTCAAAGGAGTAGGTTTTGAAGCACAGGAGAAGACTGGAAGTGCTGTGTGCTGAAATAAGTGCCATTGTTTATTTGAATGGATCACAATTAATTTGTGCATTTCAGCAACATGAGGGCAAAATAGTTTTCCAGATATGCAGGTTATGAAATAGCAAGAGGTGCTAATGTGTTGTCTAAATGAAATGTATTCTCTCTGAAGGTTTATATTCAAATGCAAACCTGAAAAGACTGATGTTTGTATTGCTTTCAGATATCCTCAGGAAAATGAGGTAACGCTTTTATGCAGCAACAGCGTCATCAGCAATGCTGTGGGCAGCCCAGAAATAACAGCAATGCAGGAGAATATCTATCAGCTTTCTTTTTCTATTCTTCTAAGGTTTCATTAGTCCAATATTAAGCCTCATTTGCTATGCAGAACAGACTGCACCTTGATTTAAAATAGTTCTCTGCTAAAATGGTATGGAAAGCTGTCACTGCTTTTACACTGCTGTAGCTGATTTTATTTAAGTTTCTCAGTTTCTTGCATGAAGTGTTGCTTGTTGGAACTTCCCCCATCTGTTTCTTAGAGAACAATTACTGATATTTCTTGTTCTTATGTTGAGTGAGGAGGATGAAAATAATGCACCACTGAGTACAGACGATCAGAGACAAGACCACAGAGCAAGTTTTGCAAATGCTGCTGTCTTTGTTACTCAGTACTCAAGATCAGCCCAGTATGAAGGAGTGCTGGTGAATGCTTGTGCATTTGTTTGTACCCTCGAGCCATCTCACCTTTTGCATTCAACAGATTATCATTCCAGTCTTCTACGTCTTCTTATTGGTTACCCAAAAGGTTTGGAAGAAGGAAGTGTTTCACTTTGAGGAATGCCTACTCTTTCAGAGCACGTTCCTCTGAAACCAGAGACAAAGTACTCCTTGATTTCATTGACTGCAGGGTCAGTTTCTAAGATAATATTGGCTGACGTAAGAACTTAGAGAACTTTGGGCATACAAACCCTAGACTGTAATGTCACACAAGACAGCTATTCCTATTATATTCTTCTATGCATTGTCATACATTACTCCTCAAACACCTACATTTTCAAACAACTACAACAACAACAAAAAATAATGTGCTTTACTAGATGCTCAGGGAGAGAATTTTTACATTGAATTACTGTGCACACTGGATTTTACTCTGGTTTTGTGGGCAACAGACCACTGGCTTTGAGATCCAGGTATACTACTAAAGCTTTACTGCAAATTTTGAGAGATACGTGCATTTCTGGTATTCATTGCAAAAACTCACAGCCTTTGCTCTGAAGACGGTAAGGCGCTATAACAAGTGCCCATTCATTCAAAAAAATCCAGAAAATACAAATACAAAAAACATTTACATACAGCAAGACACTTTTGGTGGAAATGTCATTTTTTCTGTTTTTTTGCTTTCAGATGGAAATGTGTGCACAGGTTATTTTCTGTTAATACTGGATGGTAACAATTTAAGCACGTATTTGAAAGCAACTTTAGTTTAAGCACAACAACCCAAGCAAAAATAAAACAACATGTACATAGCACAGGTTTTTGCCCATTTTAGCGTACTTATTTTCCCTTCAGGGACTGTATTCCAGCCTGCTTAAGAAAGCTCTTAGACTGGATGCCTGAAGTGAGACAAAATGAACTCTCACAGGCAGGAAGAAAAAACCAAAGTACCAGAATTGGCGGTGCTATATATTTTACAGGGTGTCAGAGCTGCCTGTTATTCCACATTTCCTCAGACTGCAAAAATGTGAGAACTGTCAAAAACAAGACAACCACCCACCCTCTGCTCTAAGTAATGATTATAAAATGTTGTAAGTATGCTTCGGCATTTACATACGTACTTTCTTTTAAATTTTTTTTTGTTGATGAAATTGAGTATACAACATTGTCAAGGGAATATTTTTACTTTTAGTGTGCCTAAAATATTCTGCAGTGTGTTCAAATTCTTTGGAAAACAGTCATTATACTGCGTAGGGGATTTCAGCTTGAAATAGTCAAACAGTGTCAGAGAGAGAGACACACACTTCACAGTAAGCAAACATTTCTGTCGCTTTGGACACAAAAGCTGTCTTGTTTATAGCGTTTCAAGTGAACCATTTTAGAGGTACTGTAGTGGATCTACAAGATGAGTTGTCAGCGCCAGTGTTAATCCCACTCATCAGTGTAAGTGTACCAGGATGTCCCCTTGGGAACCAAGTCCAACAAGTCTTTGAATCAGAAGACTTTCTTATTTGATGATATCTTTATTGACCCAGTCCTCCTTCTACTCTGCAATAGGTCAGCTAAAGGCATGTGCTCTAAAGAGAAATCTTGAGAGTAGCTTCTCACTGAAGGTAACACGGGATTGATGCTCTTAGTATTTTGTGTCCATTGTGTTTCTCATCGCTATGGCTATACACTGGAAATGTTCCCTTTTAATTAGGGAATTCAATATTGTTTGAGCACACTTCAAAGGTTAAGTGTGTGATTAAGTGCTTTCCTGAATCACTCTCTGGAGACACCTCTGTCTTTCCATGAATGCAGAGGCAACAAACTCAGCTTGAGTACCTGCATACAGAAGGCTAGAGCTGGCTACTCTTTCCTGGTGGATATGACTGTAAAAGAAGGCTAGACAGTTTTTCATTTTCAGATCACATGTATCAAGCCCCATCAGACAGTGTCTTCCTCTCCTGGTCTGTCTGGTGGCATAAAAACCTCATTCAAACTGTCTTTACACTCTCTCGGGCAAATTCTGCTGCTCATTGTGCTATAGCTCTGAAAGCTGCAGCAGTGGGTGTCTTCTGCTCACAAGTTTGTCTGACCATCCCACTTGCTTTCTTACTACTAAATGTTAACCCTTAATGTTTGGGAGAAAAGTAATTGTGAATGGATTCCCTGCCAGCTCAGAAACCGTTATGAGATTTTCCTATATTTTTCCCATTTTGTTTGGGCACAGGGTAGTGATGTAGAAAGAGCTGGGAGGATTTATCAGGTGTAGAGTTTTTTTATGTGAGTGGGAGGTCTATTTTCCAGTCCTGCCCTCTCTGCGTTCCGTATATCCATCTTTGCCTCTGTGAACTTTTTGTGGATCTTCCTGGGGAAGGTTATTCCTTGCAGTGAGTAGTAGCATCTCAAAGGGGTTTTGCTTTGGATCAGGTGATCTAACAGAGGAAACCTGGAATAATTTGACTTAGCAATTATGGGCAGATGCATAGGCAGTCTGGTGTAGTGACTAGACATTGGCCACTTGGTAGGCAAGAAATTAAACCCACTGGCCAAAAAATGTGGAACAAGTGAGGCCAAGCCTTTTGCTGCTCCCAGTTCCTCCATACCCAACCAACCTGTACCACGACTGTCAGAGCATGGGGTGTGCTTCAGAGTGAACTCATCAGAGCAGCTCATGCTTGGTTGCTGTAGGGCATGTACGTCAGGAAAGAATAGGGACCGGGATTTTCTGCTCTCACCTTCTTAAGTCAAGAGCTATTGAGGGAACGCTGCTCATGCAGTCTTGGCAAAGAGGCACAGACTGGGTGAAAACCTAAGAGGCCTGATTGGTATCTACTCTGCTATTTTGACAGCTTTGTAAGAAAATAAGAGAGGGTAGTACCAGATTTATCTAATACATTATCTTCTGTGAAGCTTTAGTTAGAAGCACCTTTGCAGATGATATTGATTAGTTACAGATGGAGAGAGCACATACAGGATAAAATACTACATACACTTTTATTAATGACATTGCTTGTTCATTTTGATGTTGACCTCAGTTTCAGGTCATCTTTATTATAAGTTTCTGTATTGGGCCCCAGATTTACGCTGCTTGTATATTGTCCATACTGGGAGGATTTCTTGGTATTCTTTGCTTCCTTTTCCTAAACATTTCTAATGCATGAAGCACTTCTGCAGTACCACAAATTTGGGAAACTCATGCTGTACACCAGTAATTGGATCTGGCGTGTTGAAAGAAACTTTCTTGTGATGTGTAAGGAGTGATGCCTTTTAAATGGAAAAGAATCTGTATTTTAAAATGCAAACACATATGTATAAAGATTTCTTTTTCAACTACACATAATACAGCTGAATAATAATCTTAACAGGTGCTTAGTTTGAGAAGTCTCTCAGATGATTTCCTGGAGTAGTTCATATAAAATGGCAGGTAACATACACCTGCTTTATTCCCTTACCTGATTCTCCTTTCAGATATCAAGGGTGCAGCAACGGTGTTAGTCCAACGAGATTCCTCCTGATTTGGACCATGCAGGCAAGACTGGGATCTCTTTATGCTGAGCTGATGAACATTCTGTTAAACTGCTCAGGAAAATATTGTGACTAATGAGAGAAAATGCCTGTAATACAGCACTCAGTATTTTCAGTTGGCATTACTGTCATTTGAAATAGTGGGTTGAACTTTGACAACATGAATATTTGTCATCTTTTCCCAGGAAAGTAAAAATCTTTCTTCATTTCAGTGGTGCAAAATCTGGCCTATCAAGAAAGTATTGTCATTTCCAGAGGACTGAGACCATTTCCATATTTATGAGGTTAACTCCCTCACAGTTTGATTTTAAAAATAGTTATAATGAGCTGTGTGAAGGTTTGAAATGGTACATTAGAATAATGTTAATTTTTGCATTAAAATGACCAACTGTTATTTCCATTCCTCTAGAGTTCATAAGAGTTATAGCCTTTTCCTGGAATTTGGAAAACAGTGCTGATTCACTGCACTTTAAAAGCAACTTTAATGCATGGTGGGAAAATGTTGCATACCACATCTCCTTTCAGCAAAATTGCCACTGCAGCCTTTTTAATATTTAGAAAGTGCAACACTAGTAAGAAACCTGCAATCATAGATTTTCTTCTCACATAGAAACCTAATCAACAGTCTCAAGAGAGAATAAGACTTGACAAAACCAAGTTTGGGGAAAATATTATCCTACCATATTGGTGCTTGTGTGTTTAAGATAGCAGAGATTTTTTTCTGCTTAGAAACCCATAGCAGATGGAGCAATACCATTCTCCTTTTACACTTGCTTTCTCTCCTGTAACAATGGAAATCTGACAAAAGAAGTCAGTAAAGGATTTTTCCAGTTTTATTTGCAATTGCTCTACTTGCATTTGATGCCTTTTTATCAATATGAAGTTGAATCTCAAATTCCTGACCTCAAGCCGAGCTACAGCTTTGCTTAAGAACAGGAGAGTTACACCAGTGTGGAAGGCTGCAAGCATAGCCTGGGATCAGACGTTTAGGACTTGGTGCACTGTTTTTAAGAGAGGAAAAAGACACAGACACTTTTAGGTGACAGACCAAGGCAACATTTCTGGGGTAAACTCCTTGGTGGCAGTTGGGTGACATATGTTCTGACACAGCTGGTTATCCTTACACTCCCAGCAGCTCCACACCACTTGCATCGCCCATAAAGCCATTCTTTTTTTTTTTTATAGTCAACAGAGATGGACCAGGTTAACTTAATTGGCTTAATGAGGTGGTTCTGGCTAACCTGAGCCATTTTAGGAGAAACATATCAGGCAGAAATCCTATGAGCAGCTAAGTGGATAGGGCAGAAACTGGTGGAGTTTCTACGTAGGGATAGCTGCAAGGAGCAGAGGAGCTGGGAAGCTCTGAAAGCCAGGCTGCTATGATGTTAACAAACGATGTCTCTCAGCAGGTCTTATTAGCCTGGGCATGGTGCCATGCAGCTGAGGGGACAATGTGCAGCCAGCAGTGGCTCTGGGGTCTCTGTACAATGCCCTGCTGTGTAGTGTAGACATCTACTTTGTGTTTTCTTCAGACCATTCATGCTACAGCTGTTTTTTAAGAGGCTAAAAAGGCCTCAGACTTGACAAGATGCATGGAGTTGAAGTCCAAAATGAAATTATTAGGTCGTCTAATGTGGGCTCACGTATATCTCAGGATATTAAATTTCACCTACTTATTTTTTGGAGTCTGGAACTGATCCAAAGCCTACTGCAGCCTCTGGACTTACTCCAGCAAGTTCAGTGGGTTGTGATTTGGGCTTTGAGTCAAGCCTCAACTTTATACATTTTTAATTATTGAAAGGACTCTAATCCCCTTCTGCCTCCATGTGTGCTGATACAGAGACCTCATTTTCCACTGGTTAATGCTGGAATTTGTCACTTTTTCAGGGCACATGCAGTATTTCCATTCAATGCAGTCACGCATTTTATTTTTCTAATAGATTTTGTGGGTATATTAATGGAGTTGTGGCACAGACTTAGGATGCAGTTGACACAAATTATTTCTAAAACTCAGTGAGCATAGAAAAAGAAGTACTGTCTTTCAGCTTCAAATTACAGATCTGTGCTCCCTGAGTTTCAGGTGATGTCCCCAGAGGTGAAGGGGGAGTCACACTCACAGGGGTGTATCAGCATCCTTGTTCAGGTAAGTATTCCCAAAGCTTTGAGAAAAAAAAATCGGGCTGATTGCTAGAGTAATGAAAAGCAGGCATTTGCCTTACAGCATTCACAAAAATAGCAAGTGGAATGCAGAAAGTTTATTTCAAGACAAAATATTTTTGTTTCTGGAAGCAGAAGAGAAGAAGGGGAGACAGAGAAATTGCAAGGAAACTCACAAAGCAAGGGTGGCATTTGCCATGTGAGCCCGAGCAAGCAGAACGAAATATTTCTCTCCACCTTGGGAAAATCTTCGTTTTGTGTCTGTCAGCAACAAAGAGGCAACAAGTGTACGCAAATGAGAAGAGGTTGGCACAGCACCAGCCCATATATACAATTATTTGAAGAAACTTAAATGTGAGTGCTGAAAAGGAGAGAGAAATCTCCGAGATCACACTGATGGCAGCTGTGTTCAGAGTTACTTAAGAAATACCCACAAACTTCATTGCCTTTATCGTTTCAAAAAGAAGATAGAATTGAGTGTTGAAAGAAGAGTGCAAGGGCTGATTGTTTTGCGGATGTAAATAGCATGAGGTCCAGAGCACTCTGCAAATACGGCTTCTATCTGTGCCTGATTTAACAGCGTTCCTTTACTCGTGGTGGCGTAACAAGACGATTCAGCACATGGCCAAGGTATTTAGTGAAATGCTGTCACCTCCAGCCAACTTCTGAAGGGCTGTGTGCTGAGAAAGAGCCTTCACCAGCTGATGCACTAACAGTGTGCTGAGCTGCTCTCAGAGGAGGGCGCCGAGTATCAGTGAAGTTAGCAGGTTGCAGCTTTGGTTCCATTCCTGGCTTTTTTCTTGCCTCTTGTCCCAGCATTTCAATTCAATACTGAGGAGTAACATTAGCTGGCAGCTAATTACTGCAAGCTTCAGAAAGGTGTAATCTTTCTGATGACCTGACTGGTAACCTAGGAACTCCTGAGAAAATACTGAACTTCTAATAAGCCAGTTAATGAGCTATCAGTGCAATTAATGCTTTCCTTTTATTTAGGACCTTTAAAAATCTTAATACAGAGATATATACCTCTCTGTGCTGCAGTGGCTTGTGGAGTGTCATAATTCTTAGCAAGTATCTGCCTCTTCTATGTATCTTAAAGCTCTGGAAAACCAGACTGCAGTTACTGCAGCCATCAGAAAGGGATGAATTGGTGTATATATAGCAGAGGCTATTGGTGAGGGAGATGCCTCCTCCCCATAAGAGCAGCCATTGCTTCATAGCTTGATTCTCCAAGCTGGGAATGGGATACAACAGTTTGGATGCCTACTTACCTTTGCTGTCCCTTCCTTCTGGCAAAACAAATGATCTTCAGGATTATAGAGACTGGTCCTCTGAGACTAGGGCCAAGAGACTTTCACCTCTCAGACTCCTGCTGTGCTCCTGGTGACCAGCCCACCATTTTAGAAGACAAAATGGAAGCATTTTATTTATCATCCTAAACGTATGCATCATCAATATTTACTTCATTACTGGTGTTTTATTTACCAGTACATTTTAGCACATTTATTATTTTTTTTTTTTTTTAAACGAGTTTTCTTTCTTCTGGTATTTACTCTGTTGATACATTTTGAAGACATTTGTACTTCTTCAGCTTTCAGTTTGACAGACTGAGGTAGCCAAGCTCTCTGGGTGTCCTCCCACTTTCAAGGCAGTCTTTTCCCTGTACCTAGGATTTCCTTTTCATGAATGTTCTTGAATACAGCTGAACAAGGTAAACCCAGTGCCTTGTAGAATGGCATTTGTTCTTCCATCTTTCTGATGCTAATTTCTATCCTAATATATCCTGTTATCTGTGGGGTTTTTTAAAATTATTTTGACCATTATGAATGTAGGAGATCAAAATTATCCCATCAATCTACAAGTCTTTCTTATACCCACAGAAAAAACTGTTCATATACCATTGGTAGATGACCTTGCACTTTCTCATGCCAGATTTTATATCACTTTTCTCGCTTCAGTCCTCAACTTCCTTTTTGCCCTCTGTCCTGGTCTTTTTGCCTACCAGTGATTCTTTCCAGGTTGATGCCAATAGACTATATTGGCAGACTCTTCCTTGCTGTACTGCTCTAGAAAGGTTTTTGGGAGCAGCTGTGGCCTTTGCAGCCCTTTGGTCTGCTGGAAGGGCCACCATGGATACTGCATGTTGCTACTGGCTGCTCAGCAAATCCAGCCTTGAGCTTCATCACAGCCTTTACATATCTACAACATCTGGAACTGGAAACATACCGCACTGTAAATTCTGTTCCTGGCTTTTTCATCTACAAGATGGCCTAATGGTTCTTAAAGGAAGTGACCAACTTCAGTGCAGACACCTTTCCATATTCCTGATGACAAATATAAATGAAATCACCTAGCTTCTCAGCAGTTCTGCCTGTTTTAAGATTTGCCTTTTATCCTTAGGGACCCAGCAAAATCCGTGTTCTTTCCTTGACATCTTCCTACCAATACAGGTAAAGAACACCTTACTGTTTATTTTAAATATTTTCGTGCTTCTCTTTATGAAATTTATGATGACTCTTCCTATTAATTTTCTCCCTAATATTAGCCAGCTGTAATTTATGTTTTCTTTATTACCATCTCAAAAATCTGATTTCACATTTTGACTTTGAGTCTTTCCAACCCTGCCAATTTCTGTATTGTTGTGTGGTACTCATCTCTCCTGAGCCTCTAATGCTTCTTTCCAAGCAGCTCCTTGATGCTGGATGTGCAGGGGCTAAGAATCTGCTGGGGTAAGAAGTGCAGCTGGAAAAATTAGTGGACGTTTGGAATTACTAAACAAAAAATATTAAATGTCTCCTTCCGCATTTGCCTCTATTTCTGTGTTACTCACTACTGACCATGGGCCTCTGGTCTTCCTCAGTACAGCTGTTCTTACAGTCTTGTCCACAAATCCTTGACTTTTTCTATTCTGACTGCCTTTTATCTTTTTCAGTTCTTTACTCTAGACAGTAATGAAGCTGTTTTTGGCAGTTTCTGTATTAGTTAGAATATCAAATAATAGATTATTGTAATCTTTGTCTGGAGGAGACTACATATGAAGTTATTTACATTGATCCAGAAATGGTGCGATACCCCTCCCTTCTGAAAATTACAGATCTGTGCTAAGAGGTGAAAACACAGGAGAAGAATTGCACAACTTTTCTGGTTTATGGGAATCTGTCAGGTCATGTAAAAAAACCAGCATTCTTGAAATCAAAATGTAAGGTAACACTACAACTTGAAATTATGCCTGTGCCTGCATATAAGGTAAATATCAAATTGGCAAGTAATATACAATATACTCAGCAAACTTGGCATATCTTTTATGAGGCAGCTATTCAATTTTTTTAAATTAAAAGGTTCCTTGTGAAAAATATAAAACTCAAAGATTAGAAAAACAAACTAGTAAGAACAAATAATGTGACAAAAATATTTCAAAGGAATTTCAAAATAAATGCTTGAGATAGGATTTCAAAACTCTGCTAGTGCGACTTGATTTTTTCAAAGGTTTTCTCCAATAAGAATCATAACAACCCGATAGTGATCAAAGTTTGTAATGAAGCAAATTCAGTGCTATGATATAACTTTTTGATCTGTCACCACACCCTTTAGAAAAATGAGTGACCTTTGCACTTCAAAGTCCTTTTAATATGAGTATAAGGAATGAAAAAACTTTCTAAAATGCTATTTTCTGTTCAAAACAGTTGTCAAATAAAGTAAAAACTAGCCTAAATGTTACATGCAGTCATATTCTCCTAACTTTTTCTTGTATGAATATTATCTGCATTACAGATAGTGCTGCATATCTCATTTTCCTGAGGCAGCATACCAAACACTTATGAATATTTACATAAAACTACATATTTTTTCAAAATTTCCTGTATTTTCATGTACCATAGGAACATTTAGGATTGCAGTCACCCTGTCTGTTCAAGCCACAGAGAGCCACATCAACTTCAGCCAGATGATACTGGAGGCAGAAGAGGCTGGAAAGGAACTGTGTGCGTTTCTTTGATCCCATTCCTGTTTTTCACCACTCTCTGTCCTCAAAATTGTTTAGAGAGCAATCTTGCAATCTTGCATCCCCACGTTGCCCAAATCCATCACAATCTCCTCCCCTCTCAGGTATCTATCTGCTGACTCCGTCCAGAACTGCAGCAAGTATCAGCTCTTCCTGGGCCACAGGCACAGCGCTGGTTCTGCCACAAAGCAGCAAGCACCAACCTGTCTTTCTCTTGACCCAGTTTTTCTCTGTCCCTGGTCCAATAAATGGGAATGTGCTACAGTCTGAAGACAGACACATGCAGGAAGAGTCTCAGGATGTGACTGTTGCAATAGCTTGAAAGTGAGCCAGCACAACTTCATCACTGCACAAAGGAGTAAACAAGCTCAGCTGGAGTATGGAGTTGAGATAACCCCAATGTTCAGTGTCAGCTCTCAAGCTGGGGAGAGTCACCATGCCACAGGGATGTTTCCCATTCTTCTCTCTCTCTTTTTTTTTCCTATATGCTTTGAGAAAAAAAAAAGGAAAAATTAAACTCAAAGAAATGTGGAAGATGGAACCTGGAAGTGTTTTAAACAGTTTTTTTCTTCTAGGCTACAATTTGGATCTTCTTAATTTTATCTAAAAGGAAGAGATTTCTTGGAGAAAAAGAAAAAAAATCTTCCACAAGAGTGTGTTAAAAATTTCCAGCAAGAAGCAGCGACCTGTTTTGGCTTATTGAAGCTTTTAAATTTACGTTAACAACTGCCAGAATCCCATTTGGAGCAGTGATTTTGCACTGTTTGCCATAGAGTGATTTGGGATGGAAGATATCCTACTTGATGATAGGATATCTGTCATGTCCTGATGAGCTACATTCAATGCTCTGAGTTTCTTCCACAGTGATGCTGAAAAAGAGCCCCTAACATGAGGCGATGTACATATTGGTACAGCTTGCTGAAGTTCTTTAACCACCTTATAGCGAGTTTTAGGAGCCCTGATCTTAAATCAGGCTTCAGATAGTACGGCCAAGCAGAAACACTTTTTATATACAATATGCAGAGGTATGGGTTTTGACCAAATGTTTATGGAGTCCCTGATTAATTCTTATATAGTTATTATAACAATATTTTTTTATGTTTGGGAAAGAGCAATGCTTGCCAAAATGTTCTTTTTTATCTTGTTAATTATATTTCAAGATGAAAAGCTACTATACTACCTCTGAGTAATGTTGCTCATTACTTAAATCCCTCAGCAACTTCAGAAAGTATTTAGTAAAGTATTTAGTATGCTGCAGCACATTTTCCATGATTTTTTAAAATTACCTTACACCAGAGTGGCCACCACTTGGTGAGAGGAGGGGGAAGCAGGAGGGTGGTGGTTTACCAGTCTACAGCATGCATGGGCATCCCAATAAATTTAAGACTTTTATTGACCCTATTGTCCTCAGGATCAGGACCTCTAAATTTTAATAGCTGCCTGGTGGCTGCAGAAGCCTCTTTATCTGCATCCTTCCTCTACATGATAGCAGCAAATCCAGCAGCTCCACCAGATGCAGTGCACAACCTCTTTGAAGAGTGTCAGATGTTGCTAGCATGATGCACTTCAAACTCAGAGAGCATCAGCCCAGCTGATCTGCAGGGAGTGAAGGACTGGCTTAGTAATATCCATCAGCTCAGAATCCAGAGACAGAGGATTTCTGCACTTTTTTGAGAGTATGTGTGCAAAGCAAGTAGGATGCCTGCTGCCTGTGAACAGAAAGTGGAATAGTGAAAAACACTATGAGAGGAAGGAAAGAAGCAAAATCTGAAAGCAGCCCTAACACGGCTGTGGAAGGCTTTCACAAAGTTCTGAATCTGCTACATGAAATCTACTCCCCTGTAGGGTCATGAGCTGTTGTGTTAGTCTGGCTTCAGAAAGGAAAGGATCTCCTGGCCCCATCACTCTGTGCACTGCCACCAAGGGGCCTTGGGGCAGTTCTGTCCCACCAGCTCTGCACACATTGGAATCCCATTGTATTTCCTCCAGAGGCGCCTCTGAATCTCCAGGGGCGGAAGTCGATTTTGGATGGAGTGCTTGAAACGCCTGTGTAGAGCCTGCTCCTCTGTTGTGAGAGGCTGAGGAATCTAAGTGAACGGTCATCTTCTTGAGATTTAGGAAACAGTCTGGTATTTAAGCTAGAGTAAAAACAAATGTTGCCTGCAAGAGCAGATGAGGATGCTGTGTCTCACTTCCTGGAATTTAGGGCTGGCAAAGGCAGAATCCTTTAATTCATATCATATCAAGGTCTTCTGCACATTCCTTCTGAATGGGAGATGCTGGAAGTGGAAAGTTGGCTCTTTTTTTTATTGTTTCCAAAACAAAGTCCTTTTGGTGATATTCCTAACAAAAACACTAAAAACTTTTCTTAGAATCCCACCTTCAGTATACTGGTTTTTCTGAGACATCTAACAGATCCTTGTAGGTACAGCTTGTTACATATAATGCTGTCCTTACAGATTTTCTGATTTACCATTTCAGTTTTCCAAAAGTGAAAAACATCACGGGTGATCAAGATGAGTTCGAAGAAAAAAGACCCGTCCTCTTGGTCCCATTCTTTGCTCACTGTAACTTTGTGGATTTCAGCATTAGCCCTCGTTTGCATCAGTGAAGTTACTGTAATCATTGTGAAGTGACTGGTCTTTCTCCCTGTACAACTAGCACTAAACATGAGCTGATCCATTTCATTTACTTGGTTGAACCCAGTCTTCTGGACCATAACTCTAAAGGGTGTTTCATGTGTTGGTATACATGGGCCCAAAGTTTTCCAAGCTAATATGAACAGAAATAGTAGGTGGTCTGAACTTTCACCTTTGTAGCCTTGTAGCTGCTTTAGTGAGTGCTAAGTGCATAATTAGTATAAATGCCAGCATGGGGACACAGGCCTCTGCCTATGCTTGCTCCACAGGTTTAGTAGCTCGGCCTACCCTGGGTTTTTCCAGCCCCAGACAAATTCATGCCCCTCATGTGGACCTAATCATCAGCAAAAACACTCTCCATCCAAACGGAGGATTTGAGAACTGACGCCAACGCATTTCAGTACGCCTGGAGACCTGTCACCACCTTCTCTTGAACAGGCACTCTGCCTGTACCCTCTGCACGTGGCCTTTCTTGCACTGTGGTCCTGTTCTGATTGCAGGTCTCAGCATAATCCCCAACCTCAGGAGACCACAGACTGCATCCAGGTCTTTTCCAGCACAAAGCCTGTCCTCCAGGTGTGTTACTATCCTGTCCCTCTGGCCACAC
Source organism: Oriolus oriolus (assembly GCA_013400235.1). Lineage (NCBI taxonomy): Eukaryota > Metazoa > Chordata > Aves > Passeriformes > Corvidae > Oriolus > Oriolus oriolus. The sequence goes on along the minus strand of VXBT01001738.1, from coordinate 1,058,762 downwards.
CTATGGGCTCAGATGTGGTGGGACCGATCCTTGGGCCTCCCCAGCAAACGGTAGGGACACAAGTCCACAGGAATTAGTCATTACGTTGCCATATCGACGTGACACATTCCAGCTGACATTAGGATGACATCGTATTTCTCAGCACTGACTCCTTACCAAAGCCACAGTGCTGCTGTGTTTTGGATTCATTACCTGCTGTCATAATGAAAGGGTTATTTTTTTCACCCGAACAGGTTAAAAACCGTCACTCCTGGCACTTTTTAAGCTCTGTAGAGGTCTGAAAGCTTTTCTCTCTGAAGGACACCTCATCACAGACTACTTTGGGTTTGGCTTTTGTGGCGTCTCCTTTCTGTTGTGGTTTCTGGAGATGCTGCAGGAGTTGCAGAGCTGGCAAAGCCATGGAGCTGGGTGGAGTGAGCCCATGGTGCCTGTGCTTACAGACTATGCTCATTTTATTTTTGCTTCTGGGTGGGAAGCCAGCAGTTGGTTTCAATCCCAGTTTGAATGTGTCTTTCTCAGAGTCTGGCTCTCTTCTTGTGTAACACTGTAATGCTAAGATATTCTGGGACACTTTTACTAACCATGGCAGAGATGCATTCCTGGAGACTGGAGCAAGGGTGTTTTTCAGTGCAGGGCCACATGTTTGAGTGATTCCAGCTGGGAAACCCACTCTCTCTGGTGGTCTGATGGAGCTGAGGCTTACTGACCTTCATAAAACTGTGCCACCCACTGCAGTACGACCGCCTCCCCCCTGTCACACCCATCCCCCTTCACACTGCATACTCCTGTCACCTGGGGCTTCACCCTTGCTTCTCCTGGGTTTGGGCAGGCAGAGCAGCTTAGAAACAATGATGGCAGAGAGAAGGGAGGAAACAAAGCTCCCCAAGAATGACAGGAGGCTTTATTCAGGCTCCAGTGGAGGCTTTGAGGGATCCAACATGGTTTTTTGAAAGATGGTTTGTTACATCCTTAATTCCAAATAATCCTCACTGCTGAAATGGGATGCAAACATCCTCCACTGTGATCCTGCTTCTCTCCTGCTCTTCAAAATAATTGAGGAGTGATACTTACACAAGGTGACTGCCTACCCTAGCTCCTCTTGTCCCTTTATCTTCATTCAGATGCTAATGATGGTTTAAACCAATGTTTGTGCTTCACAGGCCTAAAGCAAAGCTAGGCAGAAGGTCTGTAGACAGTAGGGGAGCCAGCTATTTTTAACGCTCCTCCTTTCCTAAGTCAATATTAGGATAAGCAGCAATGAAAAAGGCCAACATACGGAGAAGGAATTTGAAGCCAGGAGAGCTTCAGAAGCCGGCAGAACAAGCAGCCTCACAGGGCAAAGGGCAGCAGAGAGACACTGGCAGGTGCTAAGTGGGCCGGGGGACCATTTGTCTCCCATAAAAAGAAGCAGTAGACTCCTCAGATATTTACAATGGCTTCTGTCCACTCAACCTGTCTAACTACCCATATATTTTAACCTCCCTTAAACAGAGCTACGTGCCTCCAACATCCCTGTCAGCGGCAGAAGCTACGGTTATACTTCTGAGCACTATTTTGATCAGCCCCCAGCTGTACAGCTGCTAACATTTCTGGACTAAAGCATTTCCTCAAACCCTTCATCTTGTCAAGTTGACTAAATCCTACAGTGTTTTGGAAAAGGATAATAGGAGCAGGCTTCATAGTTTTATTCAGACTACCAGAGACTCTGCTTGCAGCTTGCTTAGCAAGAGATTCCCAACAAAGATTCATAGACGTGTGGATTTCAATAATATCTTTTTTCCTATAGTTGTATGTAATGTGTTGGGAGAAAAATAACTAAGAATAGAAAAATATAATGGTGATGGATATGATGGATAGGAATTGAAAGAATTTATTTGGATTTGTGTTGGCTTTACAAATGTTTTCTCCCATCGCAAAGAGAGGGAAAGGAAATTCTGTACTCTCTCGACAATAAGGAGAGCACACTTATTTTCTTTGACTATGAAATGAAAAACAGAGATGAAGTGACCTGTACCTATTCCTTCTTTGCAGTGTCCATGACTGATGGACAAAGAGAACTGTTCCGAACTGGGCATTTTTTTGTATCTTTATTACTATTCCTTCAGCACTTAACCTGTTAACAAGGGACAAAGGAGGCCAAACATGGATGGGAATATGGGCCAGGAAGGTGAGGGATTACCCCACAATTCCCTTTCTCTGAAAGAAATCTCAAATGTGTAAAATCAGAATGGGCTCCATCTTCCTGACTCTTGCAGTACAGGTTCTTTCAGAGCAGTCTGGGTTCTTCTCCCATGTTTGCTTCCTGCAACCTTCCAAGGCGCTCATGCAGGGCGGAGAAAGGGTGGTGGATAATCTTATTGCAAACAGAAGGCTGGGGTGTGATGTGTGTCTTGCTGCTTTCTAATGCTACAAACCTGTTCAACAAAGAGATTGAAAGATTGCTCTGTGAAACAGTCAGCTTCACCGTGCTTAGTTCACTGATTCAGCAAGGAGTCCTCTGCCAAAAAAAGAAGGCTGACAAGGCTTGATATTCATGTACATCTGAAACAACAAAATAGATTTGACTCCTCCTACATGCCACCCCCACTTAAAAAGAGAAAAATACATTTTCCAGATACATATTCTTCGTATACCTCAAGGAATCAAAGATAAATTGCTCTTTCCGCTTTACCTCTTCTTTTCCTATACACTCTAAAGAGAGATGAATCCATTATGAAAATCTGGGCCACTCAAGAGAGTGACAAATGTCCTTGTGATTTCACAGGGGCTGAAAGCCATACCTGGCAAAAATTGGCCAACACCTTCTCACCAATTGCAATCAAATTCTGGTGACATATTTTCTATGACAGTTACGGGCCTAACAAATACAGTGATACTGGATGCAGAAACTGTTAAATGACATCTTGTTTTCTTATAGAAAATTGTGTAGTAATTTATAGTATTTCAGTGTTCCTCTAGGAGCTCCTTTCAGAGTGTGCTTTCCAGGGATACTAAGGAACTGCCTTTTGACAATTGCTCCTTCTCAGTGTGTTGAGTTTAGCAGTCAGATAACAAGGTTTGCACCATGAAAACAACTCCATGTTGATTAAGGTATAAATTCAGAATGATTTCAATGCTTGTGTTGTGGCTAGAGCAGTGAAATTCATTATTTCACCAGCAAGCAGAGGCTTGCTACTGCCACAGCAGCAATTGAATAGTTTTAATGGAATCCGGTTTTTGTTTGGACAATGTCTTGCAAAATTAGAAGTTTCTGTACATAACATTTTAAGCACAGTTGGTTGTCAAGGGTTAACTTGGTTAGTGGAACCTAAGTGAAAGTTTTAAAATACTGCTGTCATAGAGAACAAATGCCTTCACAGCGCCTATAGCATATGTTATTTAAAAGAGCGCTGAAATAAAGTCCTGGTTTTAATTATTTTTCTTTGCAGAACTTCTCTAACTTTATTGCCAAAGAAAAGACACTCAGAGCCAATTTTTAATCTTAATTATACCAGATTCAATCTGGAATACTTCCCTTGAAGTTAGAGTTACACCAGGTTTACACAAAGCAGAATCTGGCCCAGTTTCCACATTAGACTCTTTCTCAAAATATAATTTAGATTAAAAAGCAAAATATCTGACTAAAAAAGACAGCAGTCTAAGAATCATAATGTAACTACATGCTGCTGTATCCTTGTTCTTGAGCCACACCAGAGCTTTCCTGTCTAAGCCTGAACTGTAGCTTCACGTCCATGGCTACAGGAACCTTTACCTGCATTTTCCTCTCACCTCACTCTCTAATTTCTCTCTCCACAACCATCTTGCTCAAGAGGAGTGCATATAACTGAGTTGTCTAAAAGATTGTCAACAACAGACAGGCAAACAATCATATAACGGAGGCAGAAAGTGCTCTCTGCAGAATTAGATGAGGTAAAGACTAAAACAAGGTGGTCTCAGAGAAAAAGGCCAAGTAGTCTTTTGGAGAAGTAACAAAAAAAGGGAGGAACAGTTTCCCCTGACATTTCAGTGTTTCAGTCTCTCCTGTCTCTGAACTAAAGAAAGAAAAATGAGCATGTGGTCTTTGGCCACTCCTTGGAATGGCTTGAGGTGTGATTGGTGCCTGCTTGATTTCTTCCATCACTGATTAGGGACTTAGAACCTTGAGTACAGGAGACACACAGTCTTCCTGCAAGAAGAATGACAGTGTGATTCATGCCTCCTGCTGACATACCTCCAGCATAATCTTGGTAAATATGAGTAAAATGAGTGAATAAATTCAATGACTAAGAGGAATGGCTACACTCATTTCCATGTCTGGAGATTTTTGCTGGCTGGTACAACATGGATGCTGATTCTTGCAACTCCTAATGATGGCTCCACACAAAACCCAATTCTGCAAGCTCTTAGGAAGCATTAATGGCTTTCCATCTTCTTAATCCTTAGGATGGGGAAGATCCATGTTTAGAAACACTCCATGCCACAGAAATAGAGGGACAGTGTTTTGTCTGTGGGGGTATTTTGGAGGACGAAAGATCCGGCCAGGAGAGGGATCCTTTTAGAAACCTAATTACAATTCGTAAACCTTGGTTGTAGCTCCAGTATTTCCACAGCAAATCACCCCAAAGGTGTGTGTTAATCACTAAGCATCAGAAGAAAAGATGTGGGTTGAAGCAAAAAAATCTCACCTTTTGTGGGATGAAGCAGAAAAATGACATCCCTCGCCTGGAGCATGGGCAGCTCAGAGTACTCAGTAAACAAACATGTTTCACTCCTGAGTCTGACACTGTATGATGCTCAGCCTGTCTTGGCTCTCCTGTGCCCACGGTAGGAACGTATGGTGGACGTGATCAGCCCGGGCATATGCGGGGACTGACATTGATGCAGATGTGGGCCCACGCCCACCGTGTCAGGAGTGACCATGACCGCGACGTCCAGGGTGGCCTTCACACCATCCAGCTCCCCCGTGCGGAACTCAGGGCTGGGCTCCCTAGCACAGTAGCCCGAGGGAGCAAAGCTGGTACTAATAGTAAATAGCTGCAGAACGAAAGCAGCTTGGTCTGGCTGTGGTTTTGTCCTGCTGCAATCCATTAATTGTTGCAGCTCGAAAGAACAAAGGCAGAGATAATGGTCTCGGGAGTTATGAACCGAAGTCAAACCTGGGCTGAATCAGCAGAGGATCCTTTTATTTCAGAGGGAAAACTCTTCATTTGTGGCACGGGAGGAATTTATCTCTCTGCTTTACTTGCAACATGCTACATCCGCCGAGCTGCCGAGCCCGGCCCGGGCTGGACCTGCGGGGCTGGACCTGCAGGGCTGGAGCCATGAGATTCCCGGGAGGGGGAGGACGGCCCCTCTTCGCCATGTTCTCCAGAGCCGGTCGATCGCTAATGAAGCGCAGAGGCAGCGGCGGCTGGCGGGGCGCCGTGCCCCCGCCGCGCTCGGCCGCCTGCTCCCGCGGGCTCCGGTGCCCTCTAGTGTCGCGGGCGGTGGTGGCACTGCCCGGGCACCCTCGGCCGGCGGTGAGGGCACCCCGGAGGCGCCCGCACCCCGGCGGCGCTGCCTCCCCGCCCGTCGGAGGGGCCGGGGCTCCCCGCCCGGGGGCTGGGGGCCGAAGTGGAGCGCGGAGCCAGGCGGCGGCGGAGGGCCAGGCGGGTAACAACCCCTTTCCCCCTTGCTTTGCCTCGCCCCTAAACTAGGTTCAGTCTGCTTCTGGACCAGAGCGGGCTGTTTATTCTGTCGCAGTCAAAAAAGTCAGAGCGGGAGCAAAAGGAAAAACAAAGTCTGTTTTTCAAAGAAAAAGGCTTCCACGGCTGTTTTGGCATCTTCTAATGTCAAGAGCCAAACGCAACAATGAAAGCAAAACAGCTCGACGTCGTAGCAGCAGCGGCCTCAGTGGGAAAACGACGGGTATGGGGAAGGAAAACGGCGAGTACGGGGAAGTACCTCAACCAAGCATGTGGGGAATAAAAATAAAGGCTAGGGAGGGCAGGCTGAGCAAAGTTAATTTCTTTTGTCTGGCTGCCTGTCCTCCCGGTGACACGAGATCCCTGCTATTCAGAGCCAAATTCTGTTGAACGAACAAAATAAGGGAATCTGTACTTGTGGAAAGACGAAAGAAATAAAAATCTAAAACTCTGGTAGAACTGTAAATGTGCACAAGACCTTCCCGCCGGCAGAACATATTTCCCGAAGGGACTCGGGCCCTTGGCGGTCCCTGCTTAGCTCCCCTTCCTAGGTGAGGCAGCCCTCACCGCTGTGTTCTCCTCCCTACGCGACAGATGTGAACACAGATGTGAGGCCGCTCTGCTTTCTCCCTCTCTCAGGGGCTTGAGGGGTATCTGCTCCAGGCTGTAGCTGCTCTTCACGCAGGGATTCCTGCTCTAAAAGGTAAAAAGGTTGACTACTGACTGCTCCGTGCGTCGCTGAACGTGGGTAACGACAATTGAACCCAGATATGCCTTCCCATCCAGTCAAAAGGCTGCGGCCCCTCAGCGGGGGTTCCCGCGGAGGCAGGGCCGCGGCACCCCCTCTTGCCCGCCCAGTGCCACCGGTAGCCACACAAGGTTGTTCAATAGGCTTAGCCAGTGAACCGCTCCCCGGCTCACCCTTGGGAGAGAGCCGCAGGAAAGGATTTATTACTTGAAACAAATTGTGATTTCCCCAGGGAGGGGGATGCTGAGCGGCAGAGCGGAGAAAGGGGCCTCCAAGGCTCCCAGTCCCCCTGGAAGCGTCTGAGAGTGGAGAGAGGCGCCCCGCAATAACCCGAGCCGTCGGTGCTCCCGCTGCCCGGGCTCTGGCGGCGCCGCGGGCCCGGGGAGGGGGACATACACCCCCGCCCACCCCGGGGGGCAGGTCGGGAGCATAAACAGGCGAGAGTGGCTCTAGCCCGGGCGCCGCACTTTGTTTGAGACGTGCAGCTTCCATCTGTTACCACATAAACACACGCTAACGGGATGCTTTATGCTCCAGCCCTTCAGGGGAGGGGAAGGCGGGAGGACAGGGGAGAGGAGAGGTAAAAAAATCCCCCCACCCCCAGCCTGTCCTCTCGCTAACCCCACATCCCCCTCGCCTCCCTGGACGGGACCCCCCTGCACCACACGGGGCGGGAGGCAGAGCTCAGCAGCCGTCCCGGAGGGTTTATTTTAACTACCACCTCCTCTGCGCGGGACCAATCCGTAGGCACGGCCGGCACTGCGGAGGGGGATCGGCCCAACGACGAGAGCGGGCAGAACCCAGCTCCTGTCCGCTCGATGCTCCTCGGGTGGCGGGCGTGGGGACGGCGCGGCCGGGCCCTGAGTGTGGGGAAGGGAAAGCCACGTGTGGGACAATATCACCGTTCCCCAGAAGGGTCTCTGGGCGGCGGGACACCTCCGTCCCTGTCTCCACAGAGCCGTCGGGCCCCCGCCCGAAGCCCCAGACCAGACTAGCAGGCAGCCTTGCCAGTCCCCCAGTTTGCAATTTTTATTTTTCTCTGGGTCTTGTGAGATCCCACGTGGAAGCCGTTAACGACCTCTCGATAATGATCATGACAAAGGCATTATTCAAATGAGGCAGGTAATTGCAACCAGAAGGCGCCTCCTCCCCTTTCCTTTTGCTCCTTTCTTTTCGCAAGAGTTACTCTCGCATTACATCCCATCTTGACGGTGGTTCGCCAGGAATCACCCCGCACGTTAAGCCAGATACGCTCACGCCGGTACATGGTGGCCCGAGCCCTGCAGGGTCGCCCCGGCGCATAGGCAGTTGACGCTCATCTTGGCGGGGCTTAAATTTGCCAGAACCCGTAGTTCTGATCCAAGTCATGATAGAGCATTTCCCTCCACAAATTAAGGGGTTCAGGCTGCTGGGTGCGCTCGCCCTCTCAGATGGAGAGTTCCAGGGTGCGGTGTGGGGTTTTTTTCTCCTGTGTTGTTTGTTTGTTTGGTTGGTTTGTTCTTTTTTTTTTTTTTCTCCGTGCTTTTTTGACTCACTGGGAGCCTGTTGTTTATTCACAAGCATTACGGTATCCTGTTAGCATTCCAACCAGGGGCTGCTCATAGATCTGACTCCGATGATTTCCTGGAGGAACATGTGGAAGCAATAGCGGGGTTGTGCACTCACCCGAGCCGAGGATGCACTAGTGGAGGGCGTGCAAAGGGCCGGGAGCGCCGCCGGGAGCCCTGTGAGCCCAGCCAGGGGTCCCTCGGCCTGAGAGCGCATCCTCGGGAGCTGGTTCTCGTTTCTGCCTCTATTCTCTTCGGAGCATCTTCGTTTCAGAGCCTTAACTCTCCCTCGCTTAGGAAAGAGAAAAACCACAGGGTCCTGACTTTTGACTCCGAGAACAAACTTTTGTTTAATACTAAATGGGAGAAAGGGGTGCGGGTGGTGGTGGTGCCGGACTGGGGAGGGCAGGAAACAGGAGAAGCCCCGGGACGCGGCTGTGGGGCCGGTGCCCTCCTCAGAAGGCGGGCAGGGACCCGCTGCGCTCCGCTCCGCTCCGTTCCTGGGGCTGCACTGCCCCCTCTCCCGCGGCCGCCGCATCGCCGAGCCCCGCCGGCCCCGCTCGCCTCGCTCCACACGAAGCCTGCAGCAAAAGGGCGGCGAGGGCAGCTCCCCGGCAGCTCCCTCGGCCACCCCTTATCGCTGGTGATAGCGACGGCCAACAAAGCAGAGATACCCAGTGCTGGCTCCCCGGCGGGGATCAAAGCTCCGTCTGGAGCGTGTTCAAATAGGACGGGCTCGGACGTGCGCTGCCCGCGCCTCCGCCGGTACCTCCGGCCCTTGCCGTGTCCCGGGTTTGGTTATTACTGGGGTCTGTCTGCGCTGGGCAAAGCGAAGGCAGAGACGAAGAGAAGAGTGTTCTCGGTCCCGTCGGAGCTGCGGGCTTTGGGGGGGCTGACTCCTGGCGAAGGTTACCTTTCGTTGTGTCTTTCATTCATAAATGTTAGTGATTCGTCTCTCGCCCTCTCTCTCTGTGCCTCCTGGTCCTGGCTGGCTCACGGCCGTCCATCCAGCTTTCTAGCCCAAACCAGAGCTCAGCGGTGTACAAAGGACATGAGGAAGCCGCGAATTCGTTTCCAAATCAAACTCCCCATCCATAACTTCACACTGTGACCGTGGACATGGAGCCCGGCGCCCGACCCACCGTCCTGGAGGGTCTGAGGAGGGAAGGCTCATTCATGAAATTGGGAGCACTCTGAGCTTTCATGAAATTTTTTGGGTCTTTTTTTTTTTTTTTTTCCTCCCCCTGCAGTGCAAAACTCCCCGCTTCCCCCTTTCCTCCCCCTCGCCCCTGCCATATGGCCAACCTCCCCCTCCCCTGCGAGGCTGCTGAAATCTGGAGGCAGAGACTGCCCCCCTGCCTGCGTAAGAGCCTCCCGCCGGCGCGCCCGCCTCCGGCCGCGGGGCTGGGGGCGCCGGGCGAGCCAGCAACTCTTATTCTGAAGGGGCCTGAGGGGGGCTTCATTTCCTGACAGCTATTTACTTAAAGCAAATGATTAGTTTTGGAAGGATGGTCTATAACATTGAATCAATTACGGGACGCGGTTTGTGAGACCATTACAGTCGGATCGGGAGGGAGGGCGAGCGGGAGGCAAAGAGCGCGGCTGAGCAGGGAAAGTCACAAAAGACGTGGACATATTTTGGATGTTTTACAATCTGCAGGATTGGGGCTGCGGATTGTAAAGGAGAAGGTAAGAGGTGCGGGGCATTTTCCCCACCTTTTTTCTTTTTTACACCTTTTCTCCCTTTTCTCGATTATTTTATTAGCTTTTCTTTATTTATTTGTTGGGGGTTTTCTTCTGATCTTCTTTCTTTTCTTT
>VXBT01001738.1:953211-1045188 GCA_013400235.1 Oriolus oriolus | reverse complement strand
TTGGTTTGGTTTTTTAAAGTTTTTTTTTAATCACATGAAATTAATAATGTAGGAATTCTGAATTTTAAGTTGATCCAGGAGACCCAGTTTGGACCGTAACGTTGGAGACGAACGTTGCCTTTTGCTGGACAAGGAATGTGGCTCGTTAATGTGGATCAACATTGCCATCCTGTGGCCACGAGGATGAACTGCAGTGACTGGGCAGCTGGCAGGAAATCAGCCCAGTAGTCTCCGGTGTTCCGGGAGATGGGCTGGTTTTGTGTCTTGAAAGAGGTCCTCGGTTGATCCACAGCAGTATGAAAATAATATATACCCTTGGCTCTTCTTGGTTCCCCCTCTGCTCTTTCTCTTTAGGTCATGTAGGGCACTCACCTAGGAATATAATAATTTTATAAACACGTATTTCCATTGAATTTCTGCAAATTGATTTTACCTTGTCTTCTGTGGTGCAGTCAATGAAACCTTTTTTTATAGGGAGCCAGTGCTTGGCAGTCAGTGTTTGGAAAATTGACGCCTGACTGATAACAGTTCTTCAGAGTTAGTTTTCTGATTTTTTTTTTTTTTTTAATCACTACAGCCCACAAGAGAGATACCAGGATTTCAGTCAAAACCTTTCAAAATCTGTGTAAATTCAATGACTGTTCAACCCGGGACAAACTCCTGCAAAGAGCTTGGCAAACCCCTCAGGGCATCACCTAGCTTTTACTACACACCCATGTTTCTATTTTAGCCAGCAATGTCCTAAGTATGCAAGGAATTAAGGTTAGCTCAAACTCACATTGTATGTGTCCTGTTAATATTGGGTTTCAGCTTGCATAAACCTACTGGTTTCAGCAAGGCTGCACCAAGTTATGGACTGATAGACCAGTGTTAGGAACTGAACCCGATGCTCTCATCCAGGGCTGAGATTTGGATAGCTGGGGACAAAGAGAACTGCTCTGCCATAAGGAAGGTAGAAGAGCTAAATAAGTGCATTCAAAGGTGTGTGTGATTGTAAATAAAGAAAACCAGGATAGGTGCAGCTGCTTGGTGTTGTGGGAATGAGCAAACTCTCTCCTGCCCGAAAGTGTGAAATTGTGCCTGTGTTAAACCTTGAGTCCGGCATGGATGTGGGAGGACATGCTGGTGATGGCACTAGCATTCTTAAGTCAGATCTGTGATGTAACTAAATTCAGTTCAAATAGGTTTTGAATACCGACGGTGAATCCTTAGTACATTATTCTGTCTTTCACAGTGAAGAAGTGTTGCTCCGGGTCTTGATGAGATTAACGGGTCATTGAGGAAAGATCAAAGCTCTGGGTTGTGAAAGAAGAGCCAGATGGAGAAAGCAAATTTAGTTAAGTCCTTGTGTTTTTAAACTGCCATGCTACATTGAGACACACATTGATTTCAGCGTCAGCCCAACCAAGACAGCAAGTTCGAAGCAGCACTTTGGAAATGCCATCACCGGTATTTACATCACTGGGCTTCCGTCCTCACACACACAGCTCTGCAAGTCCTCTTCAGCAGAGCTTCTGGTGTGCAAGAGATGAGCTAGATTTGTTTTTTCTCCTTCTGTGCTGCATCACTTGCACTGAATAGTCTGGCAAAACAACATAAAAGGGGGAGAGAGTTGCCTTTTCATTGAGAAAAGGGAGGGAACTTGGCAGAAGTGGGGTAACATAATTAGGAGTCAAATCAATAAAGCAGATGATGGTAAGTCTTTAAAGAGTTACAGAGGGTTACTTTATTAGAAGAAAATGCAGGATATAAATGTGATAAAAATGAGTAAGGAGGTTGAAACCAAGGGAATTGTTGATATCCAAGAGTCTGTTATCAATGAGAGACAGATACATAAACACATGGCAATTATTGCTAATGGAAGAATCAGGCAAGATGCCTTGTCTCTGCTGGAACACTGTTAGCTGAATTTCTGAAGGTATTTGCACATGCTTTTGAGGCAGGTAGTCTTCTAATCCTGCTTCTGAGACCTTTATGTTTAATTTGAGTATCAAATTCTTTTGCTTTGCAAAGGGGTGCTGTTTGCTCCACCCCGTGCAGGAGGAAAGCAGGACTAGATCAGAAACACTCTCTGGCACACTGTAAGCATTTAGTTCCCATATGGCACTGCCACAGTTGTAATAACTAGACGCACCTACGTGCTTTCCTATCTCAGCATGAGGAACTGCATACCAGAGGATGAACAGAAACCCTCCAGAACCTTTGAAAAGTAGTCCCTGTCTTGGCATATCATCCTTTATTTCACTCCCTGGTCAGTGTTTCAAATTAGGGGCTCTTCTCTGCACTGTTTTTTTTTAATCTATATTGGATTTGGGCCAAATCCAGTTGCTATTAGAAGTCACCAACAAAACATCTGTTGGTTTCACTGGGAGCAGGGATTGTAGGATCTTCCCTTTAAAAATTACCTAGCATGCTGCTTGAGGGTTTTATGTAGAAATGTCATTACATGGCACAAAAATTATATAGAGGCTGATTGCTATTGTTGCCTCTATAAGACAGATGCTTTAGGACTATATGTTTGAAAGCTGAAATAATTTCATGTGATCTATGACTCTCTGCACTGCTGGGGAGAAGAGATGCTCTATGAATGGCAGTGCTGGCCTACAATCTGTCATGGGTTTATTTCATTACAAAATTTCAGCATGTGTTTTAAATAGTGTGTCTCTCGATCAAGAGAATTCTTGCTAAATAAGCAACAAGCACTATTGTATTACATTGTATTCTGTAAGCTATATATACACACATATGCACAATGGCAAAACAAAAATATCACTCAGGGTTGTACTATTTGTAATAAGAGTAGCTTTAAAATGTGCTTTTTCTCCCATAGAAGCTGCTTGCAGCTGAAAAGTCAGAACTTACCGCATGAAGATGTTACATCTTCATTGATGCTTGTGAGGGTGCTGCCTCTGTGCAGGGACATTTCTGTGGGCTCAGTCCCAGAGGCTACAGTGGGGAGCAGAGCTACTTGCAGGCTGTTTGAGAGGGGATGTACCAGGACTTGGTTCCTTACACTGGCAGTGGAGCGAAGGGGTTACGGTGTCTCATCTGCCTGTGATCTGTCTGTGGCCACATGCACCTCACGGGAGGAGGTGGTATGAGTCTCACTGGGCTGTGGCTGTGAACTGGGGTCCCTGGGTCATTCTTCTTTGTGGCACCATGTGGAGTGATGGGAAGCTGCACTTGGGCACTGCAGAAGAGGGGTCCTCCTAAGTCTTATACAGTTGTCAGTCCATTAACTGGCTCTCTCTTGCCTTCTCCTTTCTGTTTCAGTTGATGGTAGCTATGGGTACTTCCCCACAGATGTTCCTGATCCTGGGATGTTTTCTCACAGGTAAGGTTCCTCAGTCCTCTAATCCTCTCCACCCCTAAATCTTCATAAATCCATATTCAAATTCGCTTTCATTCTGCCCACAGTAACAAATGCCTCATGGCTGCCAGCTGGCTACAGATCTGGTTTTTCTGCTTTTCCCTCTGGTAGGCCATGACAAGATCTACTGAGAAGGCAGTAATTTTGCTGGCCCATGTCAGCCACTTTGGCGCTCCTGTGCTGCTATAACCTCCCACCTGACTTGTCTGACTGTGCAGGGAAAGTGAGCCTGCCCACCTCCAGCTGTCCCACGCCTGCCCCGCTGGGGATTCTCCGGCAGCGGTGCCGGTGAGGCTGCCTGTGTGGGCTCCCCGCACCCTCCCACGCCGCAGCACCGCACCACACTCGCTGGGGCTGCCGGCCCGGCCTCCCAACATCTGCCAAACGAATGGTGATGGGAGGGCAGGGCAGGCTTTGCCACAGGGTCCCAAATATAGAAAGGGCCTGTAGAGTGAGGTAACTCTGGGCAGGAGTGGAAAATGGTTTCAAAGACCGTCTGGATTCCTGGTGCTGGTTTATTGCAGAGAGTGCCAATTTCACGCAATGGGCCTAGGTTCTTGTTTATTGTACAGGTCAGTTGGTAGACTGAAACCACAAATGTATTTCCTTGGTGAGTTCCTCATTTTGTAGGATTTGGATCCTCTGATTTTTCTTCTGAGAGCTGGACCTGCACCAACCCACCTGCAAATTACCTAGACTTGCAAATCTGAGCCTGTAACTGGAGATCGCGTCTGAAAACCAGTGCCGTCTACAACATCTAGTTCAGTGAATTGCAGTTTTATTTGGCTACAAGCCTTCTGTACATTTTGGCTAGAGGTAGACTTGATGCACAAGCTCCTGCTCTGGCCCTTTGCAGAAAATGAAGTCAGATGTAAAATGCAAGTGTTAGTCTTGGGAAGTGGTTTCCAAATTTCAGCTGTGAGCTTACTTGAAGGCTGACAGGACTGCTGGTTTCCTGACCATGGCTGCAAGGAGGTGTGAGACACCTGTGACCCAGCAGCCCGGGGGTGGAATTCACTGGACTGCAGTAGAGCTGTGTACACCTTTGGGGCTGGAAAGCTGTGGTGTGGATTAGAAGCTATCTCTAACCTCACCTCTGTCTGTCTTTCGCCTCTTGATTTCACAAAGAGAAGTCAGCAAGCAAGCACTTAACACTTCAAAGGAAAGCCATTTGCTATCCCTTGGGCAAAGCTCTGGCTTTTAACAAGGGCAAATTTCCTGGGACATCAGCAGGTCTGAAACAGTCAGAAAAAGAATCTGCTCTGGATTGTCTCCGCTTCCTTTCACATCCCTAGGCTGAGGCCGTTTTGTGTATTCACATGCTATTTATTTGTCTCTTTTTGCAGGACCTTTCCTAACATTTTGCCAGCTTCCTCTGCCAACTATTGTTCCCAATAGGAATGAAATGGTGGTACAGCTGAATTCCAATTTCACACTCAAATGCGCTGGAGACAGTGAAGTGAGCTGGCAGTACCCAGTGACCGAGGGAAACCACAGGATAGACATTAGACACGAAGAAAACAACAGTGGCCTCTTCGTGACAGTGCTCGAAGTAGGAAACGCATCGGCCGCTCACACGGGCTTGTATGTTTGCTATTATAACCACACACAAGCGGAGGATGGGGAAGTGGAAGGGAAGGACATCTACATCTACGTGCCTGGTAAGTGGGCAACGCCACAGCTGTGCCCAGAGGTTTGGGTGGGAGAGGTGAACCACGGATGTTCAGAAGAGGTGTGTTGCTGGTGACAATTTACTGTTGGAGGGAGACAAATAACCCCAGGGCCATTTCCTAATGTGTAAATCAAGACCAGTCCCTGTGAATCTGCAGATATGTTCTTCTTTCTTTCTATTGGTTTTCACTTTTTGATAAGAATTTTAGCTCTCCAGAGGAGTGATGAACTCACAACTTTAGAGCTGGTGTCTTGTGACCACCAGGGGCTGGAGAGTAGACCTTGGTGGCCAGGTCAGCTCATCTGTGGGACCATGTTCAGCCTTCAGGTTTGCCTGGCTCCCAGGTGGGGATTAATAGAAATACTAGTCTTATCGGAGGGACTTGGGTGGATATTTTGGGATGTGTACTTACCAAACCAGTGCCATGTATGATACTAAAGCTGTTGCCAGATGAGGAAGGCCATATCTTGTTCTTAACTTGCATTAGGATTGAACTGAGAACTGGAAAAAGCTCATGTGTGCACAGGGCCTGGGAAGGGTCAAACAATGGAGATGTCTTGGGGGTGGCTGTCAGAAAGAGGCAAAAGAATTGCTCTTGCTGGCCAATCTGATGCAAGATTAAACACATGGTGCTACTGTGCAGTGCCCTGTAATTTTCAAGGCAAACACAGCCTTCCCAGGCCCTGTGTTGCGTTTCTCTTTAGTGGTGGAAAACTGTTGGACTCAGAAGAAATGGCATCCCTTCTTTTTGGAAGTGCCTATTTCCAGCTTTGCCCTCCCACCCCCTTGTTCTGACTGGAAATCTGCTTAAAGGCTTTCCACCATCTCCATGAGATGAAAATCTTTATTGTCATAGCTGAGATAGGCACCAAAGGCTGAGCCACAACTGACTGCTTTTGTAAAGCCCTGTCCGGATGCTTCCTTGGCACTGGCTGAGCTTCAAGGGGTGAGGGTCACAATTGCAGGGCCAGAAGAGATCAAGCCACTGGATTTGCAGTAAATATTTTGAACAGGAAACAAAATAGAAAAGAAGAGATTGCAAATCATCCTGCAAAACTGCAGTATATTCTGAAGGAAAAGATGTCTGCAATGGCAAGGAAGATTCTGGAAAATTCTGGGCAAAAAGCCAGAAAGCAATAACAGGACTTGCTTTAAAGGCTATTTTGCAGTGGAATTAAGTTTTTGCTGTTGACAGTGTGTGATTCAAGGACAGTGATTCTTCCAAGACTTTCTCTCCATTTGCCACAACAAATGTATAGTGTTTGTGTTTGTTCTTGAAGCAAGATGCTTCAGCAGGGGCTGCCAGCTTTGGCACATATATCTCAATATCCAAGCAGCTTAACCAAATTACCAAAAGATGTTGTTTATGTTAAGCAGTCTTGTAACTCACACAGCAAAGGAATAGAAAGGAAAGAGATGGAAGATTTCTTCAAGAGGACTTTTTGGTTTGGTTTCCGAAAGCCTCTAGACATCAGCCTACCAGATTTGCAGGGCAGAGACACCCTGTAATTTTTTCCACTTGCTAACCATCAAGATGTCATAAATGCAGAAACATATCCTTTTCTCCAAATTATAGAGAATGTCTCTGTTTCCACTATAAACTTTGTCTTTACAATTGTTTTTCCTGCAATGAATTAGGAGGGCAATGGGTGGCAGCAACCCACTTTAGCCAGGGAGGATTACGTTGAGACTTCACACAATATCCTATTTTCACTAACAGCACATAGAAAATCAAACTAGGTGAATCCTAGTTTCTGTTTTAAATTACAGTGGGAAAATGAATACATGGAGTTGGCAGCATTTTTGGGATGGAGTGCTGTGTTTGGAATATTGCTACAAAGAGCCTGCCAGTGCAGCAGAAAATCTATTGTTGGAGGGATTTGCATTGCTATTTATTAAATTTTATTATAAAGCTTTGCACAGAAGCTTCAGGCTAGCAGGGATTATTTGTTTATTCTGAATGGCCAAATGGAGACAATTTGAGGGCTATGCTTTTTATGCATAATGTTATGCAGTTATGTTTTGAACTCAGACTTTGGATTGGCTGGGTAGGAAGGTTGGCATGTATTCTGTTGACTTTAAAAGAAATAAAACTACCAGGTCCTTGTTTGCTTTTTTTCCTACTTGAATACCATATTTTGAAAACCACATGCTGTGACCATAATTAACTATGTCTCATAACTGTAATGTTGGACATGTTAGAAATACATGAAGATAAGTACCTTGAACTATTTTTGATGAAATGTGGCTTTAGTGGTGTTCAACATAAACAACATGAAACCGAGTTCTACTTTTTTTTTTTTACTTGGAAAGTGTTTGGATTTTTTATTTCATTTTTATTTTTCCCCCTGCTTATATATTGGTTAGGTGACAGCTACTAATATAAAAGGGGGGGGAAATCTAAATTAAAATGATGTGAGTTGTGATTAATAACACTTAACATACTGGGGGGAGGATCTTTTGTCTTTTTCATTGTGCATCCTGAATTGTCACAAAGGAACCCAAGCCCTTTCCTGTTTTGTGCTTAAGAGAAATGTCTCATTACATGTCACACCAAATAGCTAAAATGAGATACCACATGAAATCAGCAAACCTTACCTCCAGTATCTGAAAAACTGGGAATATGAACTGTGCAGGTTTCAGTTATGACCTATAAGTGGTCATTGATATCCAATCCTTGTACATGGACTTGCTACAAACAAGACAGTGTAATACTACCTCTTGTTTTTTACAGACCCAGACATGCCTTTTGTTCCTTCTATACCAGAAGACCAGTTCATCCTAGTAGAAGAAGGTGATCCCACAGTTATCCCTTGTCGGACAAGTGACCCAGATGCTCAAGTGACTTTAGTTAACAGTTTAGACAAGTCTGTGTATGCTTTATATGACACCAAACAAGGCTTCATAGGGAATTTTCCTGCGGGCTCATACACATGCAAAACAATGGTTAAAGGCGTGGAGTTCAAATCTGATGAGTTCCTCATCTATATTATACGAGGTATTTATTTCTGTTCATTAAAAAAAAAAAAAGAAAAAGTGATTGTGTTCTTTTTTCACACTCTAAGAGCCATATTAGCACCAGAATCACAGTTATATCAGATATTTCTCCAATGATGACCTCCTTGCTCCTCTGGCAGTACTGCCAGCTACTTAGTTGCAAGTTTACTTACAATTTTCAAGAGAATAATGTGTCTCTAACTTTATCTTTTCTCCAAAATTATTGCAAGAAAAATGTTTCCATGTTTGTAGTCCATGTCTTCTCATCCTATTTGCTGAAACATAACTTTAAAGGCTGGTGTTTCCCACTGGCTTTGAACTGTAGAACTTTGGGTAGCCTGAAAAACATAATGATTTAATTATTTTGAAAACATTTTTTCTGGCCATCAAGGAATTCTCAAAGACATTCACTGATTAGCAAAATGGGAAATTGCTTTTATACCCAATGCCTTTCTACAGGGTGATTTGAGACAGGAACTTCTAATTGAAATTTTATTTGTGGATCATTTCTTTGTGAGATTGAACTCAATGCCTGTGCATTTCATGCTTTAAATACAAATTGTTTATATTAGTATAGACCAGCAGTACTTTTACTGAATTTTCAAGGCGATTCCTCAGTAGAGGAAGTGAAATGGATATCCTCCTCTGAAACTGCACCATGTGAAAATTGCAATCTTTTAAAAACTAAATGAGATCTCTCTCTTCTCTTAGCTACTCCACAGCTGCCTGTTGAAATTGAAGCTCTTAAAACTGTCTACAAAACAGGCGAGACCATCGTTGTAACTTGTGTGGTCTTTGACAATGAGGTGGTTGATTTACAGTGGAATTATCCCGGGAAAGTGGTAAATATCTCTCTCTCTTTATTTTTTTTTTCTCAATGTTTGTAGTTACTTATTAGGCAAGCAAGTGGGGTTGTAAAATATTCTTCTCTTATCTGAATGATGACAGCTCAGGAGAGAAAACCAAGTAAGTTCTTTTAATTTTAGGTTACCGTAAAAGAAAGTCAGTCCCAAAAGGTAAATTTGCTGTTAGTAACTAAGCAAAGCATGAGAAGAAAGTGAGGTATGTCTGAGGAAGGAATGCTGTCTCTCAGGTCTTGTGTTGCTCCAAAAAAAGAAATGTTGTGAAAATAGAAAGATCTAGCTGTGTTGGACATCTGAGTAGAACTCTGTTGCTAAAGGTCTGAAGCTCTAAAATGGCTCTCTTAAAACCTGGTTCTTGGGGATAATAAAGGACAATGAAGAATCAAGTAAATAATCTTAACTGTTCTTCATTATGCAGGCGTAAACTGAAATGATTCTTACAGTCACTGCAATTACTAATGAGAAACATCCAGTAAGAAAATCTTAAAACTTTTGTAGAAGCCTGAAAATTTTCAAACTGGTTTAACATCCTTTTGCAGTGAAAACTTTTATTCAGTGAAACTTGGCTAGGGCCAGTCCCAGGCAATTTCAGAGTATCCCATGCAAAAAGCCTGGCTGCTGAAGGAATGGTGTAATCGAAGTGTACCTAGTTGTTACTCCAAATCCCACCTTTTATTTAAGTAAGTTACAAGCCCAAGAGG
Source organism: Oriolus oriolus (assembly GCA_013400235.1). Classification (NCBI taxonomy): domain Eukaryota; kingdom Metazoa; phylum Chordata; class Aves; order Passeriformes; family Corvidae; genus Oriolus; species Oriolus oriolus. Next base: position 1,035,585 of record VXBT01001738.1, on the reverse strand, counting down.
AAAAATTATTTGAGCAAGTTTTGTTTTGTTTTCCATCATACACATCAGTATAGTCTCTGCTATATGCCATCTTTCAAAACTAGCCCAGCGTATCGTTGTACCAGCCTCCGTGATAACATGGTCCATCATTCTCACCATCCCTTTACTCACAGGAGTTTTCCCCTTGTCAGTAAATTATTCTTGTTTTGAGAGGAGGCAGAACATAGCAACTAGTAACTGGTTACTTTTTGTCTGGTGAAGGGGATAAAAATTCATCTTACTTCATGGACACTGAACAAAGGGGAGTCAAGTGTCTTTTACATCTGAGGAAAAGGTAGTGCATAAATGGTGAATCGCTCTTTCAAGTTGGTTACCCAAATTTTCAAAGATATTTCAAAGATTTGAGAGCTCATAAAAAATATGAGCTCTCAACCTCCTCAACCTTCTGTGCCTGCCCCCAATAAGGTCAATTTTTATAGGCACAGCTTTTCTGTTGTGGCTGAAAAAGGCATCCTTAACTGAGTAAACAAGTATTCTGTCATACAGGATTTAGATGGTTCTTCTCATTTTAGGGGTATCAAAGATCCTCAGTGATGTGTTTTCAGCTCAGTTACTTAAGCAAGGTTTTTTTTCCTTCTCCAAACTACAGAAAGAAAAAGGTCTGATAAAACTTGATGATATCAAAGTCCCATCGCAGAAGCTGGTTTACACCTTGACCATTCCTGAGGCATCAGTGAAAGACACAGGGGATTATGAATGTACTGCTCGGCGTACAACCAAGGAGGTTAAGGAAAATAAGAAAGTAGTCATTACAGTTCATGGTATAGTCTGATTTCAGTGTCCAAAATTATTAATGCATTGGAAAACACCATTCTTGAAAAATGTTGCATAGTGTCATTTACCCAAGGCTTTTTCATTTACAGACAAAGGCTTTGTTCACCTGGAGCCTCAGTTTAGCCCTCTGGAAGCTGTCAACCTGCATGAAGTCAAAAACTTTGTTGTTGATGTGCAGGCTTACCCAGCACCAAAAATGTACTGGTTGAAGGATAATGTGACTCTGATTGAAAATCTTACGGAGATTGTTACTAGTTCCAACAGAGTCCAGGAAACGAGGTAAAAAACCTTCTGACCCTTACTTTGTCATGCTGACTTGAGCTCCTCCCCCAGAAACCTGGGCACTGCTCCTGCTCACTCTTTACACCTCCGTTTGTTTCTTCTTCCTCAGTGGCATTTAAAAATAGTATATTGGTTTTCTATTCTAAAGGGCGATGTCTAATTTACTGCTTCTCACTCTCTTCATAACATCAACCTCTTCAAGGTTCCTGAGCACGAAATTTCTTCATTCCCTTCAACGTTTCCACACCAATAATTTCCAGCTATTTCCAGTAAAATCAGGGCTTTGTCAGGTCCTTGCCGAAAGTAACTATGGCCACTTCTTTCTCAGTTGTATGTTGATAGTTATTTACCACTTGAGTAACGACGTCAGTTAAAGGCGTGCTAGAAATGCTAATTGTCACTATGTTACAATAGCAACATATCCAGATTACATGTTGCACCAATATGATTTTTTTAATGCCCGTTTTAAACATACAAAAAACACCTTGTCTTTCTGCAGGTTTCAGAGTATTTTAAAATTGATACGGGCCAAGGAGGAGGACAGTGGATACTACACTTTGGTTGCTGAAAATGAAGATGAGATTAAAAGATACACCTTCTCATTGCTAATACAAGGTAAGGAGCTCCAAAGCCTTGCCCACCAGAAGTCGTGCCACACAGCAAAGACGTGATCCACTTACACACTGGATTGCCTGGAGTATGGATATACAAAAGGCATGAACCAGGGGGAGTGGAGGAGTGCGTGTGTATTAGTCTCTGGAGCTTTTCTACCCTGATCCTGGCTTTCACTTCTATGCTGGCCTTGAGCCAAAAAGAAACTTTATCCTCCCAGCTAAGTTATTCCAGCTGACAGCAGGATGATAGCTAATTTAGCATGACATGAAGACGTGGCACAACTGCAGCACTTCCCTCTCATTGCTGTAGCCTAGAATCCACTCTGTCCTACAGGAGATAAGCACCTCCTGGATGAGTCTGTGTCTGTAGCTCTTGCTAAGATGTTGACCAAGCAACACCTGTCCTGCTTTGAAATTTGAAGCTGATTTTTTTGTAGGCACTGACAAATAGTTTAACAAACTCCTGATTCCTTCCCAGTTCCAGCTCTGATCTCAGCCCTTGTGGATGATCACCATGGCTCTGCAGGTGGGCAGACAGTCAGATGCTTGGCAGAGGGGACCCCACTTCCCGATGTGGAATGGCTGGTTTGCAAGGACATTAAAAAGTAAGAGGAGTGGGTGGTTTCTTATCTGAAATATGACTTGTATCCTCAATTAGCTTAACATAATTAGTTATTGTAGCATGATTTTCTCACCAAGAGCCAGTAAGTTTTAGAAAATTTTTATTTCTTTTTAGAGACATGTTGCTTAAATTTCAAGAGCGTTGTCAGTGCCCTTCCTTTTACATCCTATAGGACACAAAACAATGCATCAATTCAGGTTTCTCTCATAAAAGCTATCTGTTCAGTAAGCCAACTGCGTATTTCACAGTCCTGGTTTGAGTAAGGGTATTGAGAAGTAGCTGTCCCTCCATTCAGGGAGTATTTTTAATTTCCCGAATTCCCAAGTTCAGTCTGCCTCATTAGAACTCCTGTGTGTTTCTATATTTTCACTTGTAATTATTCCTCCCTAATTATAATTTTCACCTTCAAAGTAGATATGTGGAGGGATTGCTCCCATTTTTGCTAGTTCTGTACTGGCTCTTTTTGTGTCTACTGGAAAGCTGCTTTTTTCCTTAGGATGTTATCCAACAGGGAGGGGTAGATGATGCATGGAAGAAGGCTAGGAGGCTGTGTTCTGCTCTCATTGTGCTGAAACCACTTACTGCCTGGTGGGATGGTTGTCCTCCTAGCCCTGCCCCCAAAAACCTTGTCCAGTGCTAAGGATTCTGTGAGAAACAGAGTTCCATCAAGTACCATAACTCCACTGGATACGCAGTGACACCAAGGTCTATCTCTACCAGACCTGCTGGGCTGCATTGTTGGGCCCTCTAATCAACAGTAATGAGGATCAGAAGGCAAATTATTTTGAGGGAAGAAAGGGGTAGGTTTTTTACAGAGGAAATTTAAAGACCTTTCTGGCCCTTAAATGTATTGTTTTCAGAAGGAATTTGCAGGAAAGGTAATTCTTGTTCTGTTCACTCTTATTTATCCTTACCTACACCCAATGCCCATTTCCCCCATTATTCTTCTCTGCAGGTGCAGCAATGACACCTCATGGACTCTTTTGACTAACAATATCTCTGATATACACATGGAAGCCCATCTGGATGAGAAAAATATGGTGGAAAGCCAGGTGACCTTCCAGAAGGTAGAGGAAACCCTGGCTGTGCGATGTGTGGCAAGGAATGACCTCGGTGCCGTTACTCGAGAACTGAAGCTTGTAGCTCCCAGTGAGTTCTCTTTGTCCTTCTGTGTGATTACAACAGTCAGTTTGACCCTGCTCTAACTCACTCCAGTTCACTCCTAATGGATAAAAAATATGAATTGTTGTAGATAGTAAATTAAAGTGGATTTTTTTTCCGCCCTGGAACTTCTGAGGATGAGGCATTCTACAGGTCTTTATGGTGCATCTGCTTTTTGCTTATTATGTGGTTCCATAATTCATTTTACCATTTTACTAGTGCTGGCTGTGGGACATTCTTCTGGAGAATCTGCATTTGGTCTTGAAACAAGTGGCAGAGCAGCTCTGGGCTTGGAAAGACTTTACAGTCACCAGCCTCAGGAACTGCTCCTGCCACTTCTGCAGGACATGAGAACTGCAGTAACAGGGGAGGTGGGTGTCTTATGTGCGTGATGTTCCTCGTGGCTCAGGAGGAAAATATGGTCTATCTTTTTACTCCACAGCCTTGAGATCAGAGCTAACAGTGGCTGCTGCTGTCTTAGTGCTGTTGGTGATTGTGATAATTTCACTGATCGTCCTGGTCATCATATGGAAACAGGTGATGTAGAAAAGTATTTCAGTTTGGGTGCTGAGCCCTGCTGGGTTTTGATCTGCTCTAAAGTCAGGTACAGGACTAATGCTTGGTTTTGCATTCAATGTGCTCTGCAGAAGCCGAGGTATGAGATTAGATGGAGAGTCATTGAGTCTATCAGCCCTGATGGCCACGAGTACATTTATGTGGACCCAATGCAACTGCCTTATGACTCCAGATGGGAGTTTCCTCGAGATGGGTTAGTGCTTGGTAAGTTTTCTGTAAGGGACTAACCTCACCCTTCTTTAGGGAGAAAGACATTTAATGACCATTCTGAGATCTCTGCAGGATTTGCAATGGAAGTTACGGACACAAAGTCCACAGTTTCTCTGTGTCTGTCTGTTCTCCTCAGTTCTTCCTGATCTTCTTCTACAGTGGCATCAGCCCTGAGGTCCCTGTGTTAGTGTCTCCTGTGCCTCTGTTCTGGTTCTCCTCCACATGCCCTGTGTGCAGCGTCCACCCCTACGTGGCTTAGGGGACTCTCTCAGTGTTAAATGCCCTTTTCAACACTCACTTCTGCTAGGCATCCACAAGAAAGATGTCAGTATTTTTTATCTTCAAGACTTTTATATACTTATGTGCAGAGGCCAAGAAAATCTGCAACTAGTTATGTAGTTTTGTAAAAAATATTTTTAAAATTATTAATCCATGCCATGCACATATCAGTGCTGAGTAACTGCATATTTTTGTGGCTACTGTCCTTCTTCCTTCCCCTTCTGCTTTCTTGCTTTGCTATTCCTCATTGGAATTCATACAGAATTCAGTCGTAATTACTTCCTCAAGGCTGGCCCAATCTCTCATTTATATCAATTGAAAGTGTAATGACTATAGAAAATTTTAATGCTTTAAACATACAAGTCTTGCCTCTCTTGGAGATATCTGTGCACGAAATTGCATCACAAAACACAGGAGAAGAAGATGACATGTCTTTTGTTTGATATATTTCAAGAAACCTACTCCCCTGGTGTAGTTCTTCACCGTCAGAGAGAAAGAGTTAATTCTTGAAAGAAGCAAGACAAAAATTTCTGGTTCAGGAACAATATCCTTTAATTAAATTCATGTTGCTAATTGAAGACTAGAGGAGGGTGGATGTTTTATGGAATTATTTTATTACAACCCAGACTTTAATTATATGCCTAAATAGGATTTGTCAGATCTGAGTTGTTAAAGACCACCACTGTGACTTTGTCTCCCTCTGACTCATGAGCACCACCCTGCTTCAACTCCTTCTTGTTTACAAGTGTATCCAGAATAGTCAGTGACTTTAAAACCCAATGCTCCATATCCTTTTGGCAATCTGGATTGCACAAGTGCTCTTCTTGACGCACTTACTCGCCAGCACTTTTGCCATATTAAATGCTTGCTGGTGAGGCAGGACCCTCTTTTGTTTCTGGGGCTGACAATTCTGGTTTCTGTGGATTTTCTCTTATCTAAGTGGGAGATGACAGCAAAGCAATTACACCTTTAGTTTAGGGAGGCTCTGAAGCAGGTTACAAACGCATTTTGGCTCTGCCAGATGAGTATTTCCCATCCTAGCTGTGTAAGCCAGCTGGCATTTATTTGTTTTTTCTAGCCAGTAGTGCCTGGAGTGCAGGGCTATGTTAAACGCCAACTCTGAATATTGGCTGGATGGAGCTTCAACTGATAAATTTGGGTTACATTGCAAATTTCCCTTTGTGATCACTCATCCACAGTATCTGCAGTGCACTGCTGTTTAAAGGGCTCACAAACCAGTGCAGGTCCAGGAGATGTGTACCAGAAGGAGCAATGCAGTAATGCCATGAGCTGTTTGAACACCACTGCCTTCTCCTGGCTCTGCTGAGAATTAGTGAGGTCCCAGCAGAACCTGGACCTCCTTGTCTGGCTGACAGAGCTGAGAGCAGTGCCTTTTGAGGAATGGGGTCCAAGTGCTGCTGCTCAGGATACTAGAGTGGCTGAACAGAGACAGCAGAATTGCTCTCATCACTTCCCAGCAAGCCACTCATTTGTCCTGGTGACCCTAATAAAACGAAATGCTGGTCTGACACAGAATCAGACCTGTGCCCCTTTGAAAAAGGCAAGTTAAGATTCAAGTCACATAGTACTCAGAGATGTGGCACCTAATTTCATGAGTGTAGAAACTGGGTGTAGATTATAAAGCGTAACACTTGTTTGGCTTTTAATATAGACCAAGAGACTTATGGTTTCATTTGGAGTGGGCTGATTAAAGGTCAGTTTTAGCAAAAGAAGCATCCAGCTGAGATGGTTGCATCTGGAACAAATTCACAGACTGCACCTTTGTGTCCTCCGAGCAGAAAAGCAGCACCTCTCTGGCACGCACAGCAGATAAGCTCTATGGATGGGTACAGAGTCTGAATCAGCTGCTGTTCCCCCACTAGTTTGAGGGGCCTTGAGCTGCTGCTGTGTCTGCACAGTCCCTCTGTGGTGGTGAAGCAGCACTGCTCCTTCAGCGAGCAGATCACAGCAGTGCCTTTGTACTGCAAGGTAAACTCACACTGTAATTTTGAGCTTCAGTGAAGCACTCATCAAGAATATGATGACATTACAGATGCCTCCAGTGACTGAGTAGTTAGCTCCCACCTGGCTCCAAAATTCAAATGTAAAAGACATGGGGCTTGTGCTACATCTGCAGAGAGGGTTGAAAAGGGGAAATAGCAGTGATGGCTCCCTGCCACTCCGGAAGTGCTCTCACTGTCTCCACATGCACCCCAGCCCAGCAGAGGTGATGGAGAGGGAGATGTGTGCCTTGTGCTCAGCTGACAATATGGTTTTGGGGAGGAATTGGCTTGTGAAGACAAGAAGATCAAGGAGCATCAGCAAATGCCATCACATTCTGAAGGGCTGCATCCTGCCATATGGCTCCCAGACCTTCAGTCTGAAAAGTTTCAGGGGCCAAATTTCAAACTCAGGTTGTTTGAATTAGTCTGAAATTTAGTGTGAAGCTTTCTCACATCCTGATTGGAAAGGATAACCTTTGGAGCATGGGAATCTTGAAAAGAAATCACATAGTTTCTGTGGGCATGACAAACGATGCTGTCATAATCTTGGAGAGGTTTGCCAGTGTTAACTCAGCTAAGTGTTCTTTAACCATTTCTTGTGCTTGTTAATGATGTAGATATTGTTTGGCTGGAATTTTTTTTTCAAATGCATGTGTACAATAAAAGTGGGGGCAGTAACTAGAGGATAACAGAAACATATGGCATTGCATGCCAGATAACACCTTCAGAAGTGTAAAAGGTGACTAGTTCAAACTGCAAACGAACGTCAAAGACAAAATGCTGCATATCTCCACAGTAAAAGTCACTACTTATTCTTTCTGTGCTCAGAGTTAAAAAGTAACATAAAATCCAAGTGACAGCTTGTCAGGCATATGATTATATTCTGGCATCTGGACCTCATATACAGGTTCGCTCACTAAGTGTTGCCTTGGTGAACTTGGTTTTCAATGCAGAAGCCATGAAATACAGTATTTTGGAGTATGTTTGTGCAGTTCGTATTTCTCTAAAATCTCAATCTGTACATAATTCTTCTGGAGACTGTATCCATATTAGAAGACAGGATATATTAATCCAGAATTTTTGTCTAAACTGATTTGTGGGAAGAGTAAAGGATCTATAAACATTAGCTGTTTCATTGCAGCACTTGGAAATTTGCAATACAATTTATTCCAGCAGATGAAACACACTTGCACATTAAACTTCAGAGAAGTCTCCCCTCATATGTGACCAACATGTATTCCAGCTTCTTGCAGATCTGAAATGGTCCTGCCTGTCTATTTTTGAATGTGCTGTTGTTGTGCTTTAGTCTATTTTACTGCTCGATGTAGCCAGCATTATATAATAGACCGAAACTACAGCTGAGGGACCCAATTCAGATTTCTAAGTCAGGAACACACCTATATCTTAATCAGGTGGTGGTTGAGGCAAAGAGGTCAGCTTAAGCCTATGACAATCCATGATTAGAGAGAATAAAGTGAAGATGGCAGGGCACAGGAAGAGAAGAATTTGAATGAGCTGAGCTTCCAGGTGCAGGTGTGCTCTTGATGTTTGCTTGCAATTTTTAAGAATTGTACTTAATAACAGCATTTCATATCTGCTTTTTCCGCTTAGAATCAACAGTAATAGAAATAGTACCAGTGGTCTGGCTAAAGGAATGTGCCCTTTCCACACAAGAATCAACTTGTAGAGGAATGGAGACAGGAAAGGAGCTGAATTGCGGTTACTTTCTGAAATAAATAATGCTCTCCCTTGTGTTCAGGTCGGATCCTTGGTTCAGGTGCATTTGGAAAAGTAGTTGAAGGGACTGCATATGGATTGAGTCGCTCTCAACCGGTGATGAAAGTAGCTGTGAAAATGCTGAAACGTAAGTTGTCATGGTTCCATTTCCCAAGCTAGGTAGGGCAGGTTCCCACAGGGTTATTCAAACATTGCTCGTTATAAATTAATTCTTGGTATCTGAAGTTGAAAATGAATGGTGGAATGACTGGATTTTAAAATTATATGTTAGATTGCTTAATGGCATTTCAAGCCTGAAGGTACCCAGGCTTTTGAAAACATCCCAAGTTCAGGTTTAGCTGAGCAGCCACAATAACTCAACAAATATTGAGAAGGATAAAGGAGCCATGAACCTCTGTGAACAAATGAGAGCTACACAACAAGGGGAAATAGGTAGGTCTTGTGTAAGAATCTTAAGTTCACTGAAGATTTCCTGGTTCATGAGAACTGAGAATCTGATGAAGTGATTCTGTAGGAACCATGGGGAGCTTGCTTGTGTTGAGTGAGCAGCTTGTAGAGTGCTTCTGTGCCACTTGGGCAATCCACTACACCCCTGGAGAGGGACAAACAGACTGGGTCAGCTACTGAGCTGCATCAAGTGAGTCCCTTATTAATCATTCGTGACTCCTCTCCAAGTCCTAAGACAGACACTTACCAAGTAAAGGTTACAGTCTTCTTCAAGAAACCACAGCAGCAATGCTCCAATAAGGCAAGCAAGGAGAAATTGTTTCTTAATAGGAAAAAGGTGACTGCTCCCACTGAGTGGCTAATGTGTTTTTTTCTACAGCTACAGCTAGATCCAGTGAAAAACAGGCACTCATGTCTGAACTGAAGATAATGACACATCTTGGCCCCCACCTGAATATTGTGAATCTGCTTGGAGCTTGTACAAAATCAGGTGGGTTTGGCTAACAAAATAAAGGTTTGCTCTGGGGTCATCATTCAGTATTTAACAAGCACACTGATGCCTAAAGATTTTTAGCTTTTTATGTAATCTTCACGTATTTGTAGCTTTGTAGACTGTTAAATGCCTAGGTATAACTTCTAGTACTTTTACAGCTTTCTTTCCCACAGTGAACAAATGCTTACTGATGTGTTCTTAAAATTTTAATTAATCTTGCCTATTAGTTTACTAACGACCTTTTATTTTGCACCATGTAATCATAGACACAATAAAGGTAGGGTAGGAGATCAGGGAGAGAGCTCCAATGGGGCAGAACCCAGGGGGGAGATTACCTAACCAACTGCTCCTCTAATTGGACAATATTGCCAGATATTCTAATTGCCAGATCTTACAAAATTGTACAAATTTGATTCGGAGCACTTTTTTTCACCATATTGTGTACCCGAAGGCTTTCAAGTAAATGTTTGCTTTTATGTTATTGTTCTAACATTGTTTGGAAAAGTTTGTATTCTGTTTCCGGGCATCAACACAGGTTACAAGTAAAGGATTTACCAACAAATGTAAACAAATATAGGTTTCAGAAACCTGCTTGATATTTGGTAATAATTGCAGTCATAACTTAGTAGATAGAAATGTATTAACTCACAACTCTATTTTCTACTACTTATGGAGTCTTTTTGTGTTTGTTTCTGTTTTTCAAAGACCCCACTCATCAATGCATAATTTTGCTTTATTTTAACAGGTCCTATTTACATCATTACCGAATACTGTTTTTATGGTGATTTGGTGAACTACTTGCATAAGAACAGGGACACCTTCCTGAACCGACACCCAGAAAAGCCAAAAAAAGATTTGGATATCTTTGGGATGAACCCTGCTGATGAAAGCACAAGAAGGTGGGAAAAAAAGGAAAAAAGAAATACATGATATGCAAATTAAGGACTTAAGTCACTGTTAACCCTTATTCCATTACTCTCATTCACTGGTTTAAAGCCCTCCCTAATTTTTCTCATTAGACTTTTATTCGTCAGGTTTCATAGGTCTGGGAAGGTTTCAACAGTTTTTGTTCAGTCTCCCTGACATGTGTCCTAGATTTGTGTTTCCTGCATGTAGAGATGCCTGCAGTCTGAGGACCCCTGTGGTTTCTCCACAGACACCCTGACATCCCAAAGAAGATTTTTATTCATAAATCACAGCCCAGTGTTTCTTCTTCTTCTTCTTTTTTTTTTTTTAAATATCCATTTGCCTCTACACACCAAACTTTTAAAAGTAAAATGCATCTACCCGTCTCCTTGTTTCCATGCTTCAAGAATTTCCGTTGTCCAAAACTACTTCCATCAAACAATCTGGCAGAGCTTGTTCTCCCAAGCTCAGGTACTCTCCTTTATCCACCAATGGCTTAGCCAGTCTCAATAGTTTCCTAATGGTTAATGTTCATCCCATAGCTTTTCCCAGATGATGGTTGAGGAGATTTGTCATCATACACTCAGTGATAATGTAATGCCATAAAATTAGCCAGGATTTAAAAGATGAACAGAACAGAGACATTCAAAAAACCACTCAGACAAATAGATCAACTGACTTGGTAGCTGAGTAAAGCCAGGACTCTTCATCTGGACATGGGTTTGTTCAGCAGGACTGGATTTTATGCAAACTGGGTGAATAAATTACATCTATCCTTTAGAACGTCTTGAGCTAAAAGCCCTAGGTAGTGATACTTGAGTTCAGTGGGATTTTGGGAAATAAGGCATGGTTACATACCTGACCGTTGGCAAAAGCCTAAGTTTGAAGTGCTTGTGTTTGACTACAGTAACACACAGTAACATGTATTGATAAGTGATGGTTATGTTATATATATATGATATATGGTAATGATCTTTACCTATATATGTGTGTGTGTGTATATATATCTATTCCCTAACAAGAAGCCAGCTGTTGAATTTCACATCACTACAATGGTACACCTTAAGTGAACTGTTAGATATGCACATGCTGTGACAGAGGAGTCACTAGCTGATACACTTGTATTTTTTTCCAATTTCAGTTATGTGATATTATCATTTGAAAACACTGGAGAATACATGGACATGAAACAAGCTGATACCACTCAGTATGTGCCAATGCTGGAAAGGAAGGAGGGCTCTAAATACTCTGATATTCAGAGATCTGTGTATGATCGGCCTGCTTCATACAAGAAGAAATCCATGTCAGGTAATGTAGAACTGTCCCTTCTGCATATATCATTAATACAAATGACTCTTGTGTAAACACATATCTTATTTTTGTCCTCTAAATGCACACAAACTACTCAGCTCTGTTCAGCAAGAGTGTGAGCATAAGCTGTGAGCTAAAAGCTTGTGGTTGTGTTTTGCCGTTATGCTCTGGGGGTAGTAGTGCATGTTGCTGGAGCAGAAGGGGTGCAGTTGTGTGTTTATTTCTGTGCTGAAGTGCTGGGTGGTTGTGCTCTGCAATGGGGCTGTAGGCACTCTTTGGAGGCAGTGATTTTACCAGTCTTGCAGTTTGAAGGATTTTGAGCAAGAGCAATGACCTATAATAATAGGAGTTTATATTATTCTGTTTCCACTTACATTTCACATTAACTGACACCAAATGCAGAACACTCCCAAATACTTTCCTGGATTATGTCATGAAGATAATGAATGCATCCTATTCCCTGTCCCTGTTCTCAGAAACCAAATATGCTTTTGTTTAAAAACAGACACCGTCACTTCTGCCTCCAGGCCTCAGAAACTGAACCACATCCAGTCCCAGATTTACATGGCAGACTTATGTACTCATGTTGTGCTCTAGGATAGTCAGGGAAAATGAATCACTGAATTTTGACTGGTTTTTTTCTGACATTTTTCATAAAAGAAATAAGAACTGTTGCCATAGAATTCCTGACCCTTTTTGCTGGTATTGGATTAGTCCCAGTGAATAAGTCCTGAGAAACAACAGTGTTCAGCAAAAGTAAATGGATAAAAATGTACATGCATGCACAAAATCCTAATGAAGGCATGACCTCTGAATAAATATTTTTGTACCACATACTGAGTAAACAACCTGTGTGACATTCCAGTAAACCTTTTTAACTTTACTTTTTCCTACCATTCCCAGGGGAAAAAATTACAGATGGGAGAAAACCCAAAATCTTTATTTAACACTGGCTGTTTTTAAGAATGCAGTATGTGTCAGTGACTGATGCAGACATTAAAAGTGGTAATAGTTACTATGAAAAGACTGTTTTGGTCATGGTACTCTGCTAAAATCATCAGCTCAGGATCATGATAGGTAGGGGAAGATGAATGCTACTTTCACACCCCACAGCAAAACCATATTTTTCTTCTTTTTTCAATAGAATCAGAAGTCAAAAACCTTCTTTCAGATGACAGTTCAGAGGGCCTCAGCCTACTGGATTTGCTGAGCTTCACCTACCAGGTTGCACGGGGAATGGAATTCTTGGCTTCTAAAAATGTAAGTAAATTTTAAAAAGCAAGCAAAATGGAATAAGGTGTAAAAATGTCTTCCGCAACTATGGGTTTTGCATTTAGATTTTGAGCGCATGACACAGTATAGTATTCTTTTGGGAGATACAGACAGCTTTTTAACTTACCTGGAAATGGAGATCACCATTGGGTGGGGAAAAAAATCAAAGCAGCAGTCTGGCCTCTTTTCCTGCTGCATCCTGTGACATTGCTGGAGTCAGGGTGCCAGAGACGGTGGAGGATCAAAGCAGAGTCAGGGTGAAGGGTCCATACAGTCACAGACCAGCACGGTCAGAAGCACAGGCATATCATTAGTATGTGATGGATAGAATGGGAAAGGGTGACATGACTTTTGCCTCCCCCCTACAATGCATCCATGTGAGACCTCGCAGGTCCTGAGGACTGGTGGCTTCTTGCCCCTGTTAGCAGGTGCTTGTTCAGTAGAAGGGCTTGTTAGGACCGTACCTAGGAAGTCAACCCTTTTGTAAGGGCAATGGCCCTCATGGAATAAGCATGTCCTTGAACAACTTCATTTTTCTCCATGCAGTGTGTGCACCGTGACTTGGCCGCTCGTAATGTCCTCCTGGCTCAAGGAAAAATCGTGAAGATCTGTGACTTTGGGCTGGCTAGAGACATCATGCATGATTCCAACTATGTCTCCAAGGGCAGCGTATGTACTTAATCTCCAGAGCTCTGCTTCAACTGAAATGAAAAGTGTCGGTTTTAAATGCTATTTCATGTTCTTGCCATTCAGTGTTGGTTACAGTAATTGACTGCTGGGGTGAATGCTCCTCAAAACAATTTATCTTCAACTCGTTAATTCCTGCAACTTTTCTGACTCTATTTTAAAGCCAAAAAGTGCACATTTAGTACTTCACAGGTATACATTTTTAACTGGCAAATTTTGTGACTGGATAAATTATTAAGGAACTGTCAAGCAATGACATATCAGACCTAGTTCAGCAGTGCCAGATTTTGCATCATACCTTCAATCAGACTGGTCATTTGCTAGTAACAAAATGAATACCATTATGGCTTAACTAGCTTTTGTGGGGAGCAATGAGTAGCATTGCTTATAATCCTGGTACCTCTGTATTAAATTGAATTAAAAATAAACACTAGCAAGGTTAACACAACTTTTCTTACAGAGAGAGGTTAGTCCTGGCTATCAAACAACAGTTGCAATGGTAAGCATTTCTTTAATGACTAATCTGTGTGTTTGGGCTTTCTTTCTTTTTATTACAGACTTTCCTCCCAGTAAAATGGATGGCACCTGAAAGTATTTTTGACAACCTGTACACAACATTAAGTGATGTCTGGTCTTATGGCATTCTGCTGTGGGAAATATTTTCTCTTGGTATGTACTGTGAATATTTTCCTATGTGTTGTGATTAAGTTTTTTTCAATTCAAACTGTTCTACATGAAGTATTTCAAATTCTGCTTATAAAAATATATGTGTGAAATCCACTCTTACTCATTCTTCTATATGGGGCTTCAGATTCCAATCTTAGGTGTGAAGTGAAATGTCCATACTCTCCCAAAGTTCTCTTTAGTTTTGGTGGGGACTTTTTGGTTCGTTTGTTTGGGGTTTTTGTTTTTGGGGTTTTTTTGGTTTGTTTTTGCAACATACTTTTTTTTTCTCTAAAACTAAAAATCTCTGGAAAAATCTTTTGTGGGAAGGTATCTGAGTGCCACAACAGGATTGATTTTCTGTCTAATATGGGAAGGAACATGTTTCTCCCTTCCAATGGGGTGCCTGGAGCTGCAGCCCAGCTCAGCAGCTGGTTTGGAACAGTCTCTTCATACATGTTTCAAAAGAGCCTGTCTTAGTCCCATTACAGAATGAAAATAAATGTCAATCTTCTGGGACACTTTCTCATTTCCAGGTCAACACTGTTCACACAGTTGGTTTATGGCAGCATAAAGTGGTTATGACAATATAGAGCAGTTACAGACAATGTGCAGCTCCCAGCTGGGAACAGCCTGGCTCTCTCCTCAGCCTCATTAATTAGCCTCCTGGATGGGTGGATGGCCCACTTCAGCGAGCATGCATCGCCCAGATTTACTGCCAGCAGACTTAGTCATGGCTGTATGGCATCTACTGCTGCCCTGCAGCAACCCCAAGCCTAATGTTATTTTCTAGAATAAGTTGTCACATAACTGCTTCTCAGAAAACAACAGTTGCACCTCTATTTATGGTATTGATTACTGTAATCTCCGAGCGTTGTAGGATCCCGTAAATATCCATTCCCCGACACCCCTTGGAGGCATGGCAGTGCTGTTAGATAGCTCGGGATGTGAAGCACTGTAGTTCACTGCCCTACCTGTGAAGAAGGTTCCGAAGCCAAGTTTTAGGTGAAAATCCTGCTTTTGAAAGGGCTGAGGTTTCTGAAGTAATAGTATTGTATGCCTCCTCCATCTGAGAAAGCTGTTTTTTCTTGGAGGGTAAAACATACCCTCAGCAGTGTTTGTTAAGAAGGGCAATTTTAACATCTTGCTACCGTGCTGACTTCAGCTTGAATGACCCTTTTACACATCAGCAACAACTGAGCATGAGTGCAATGATGTCTCTGTGCTGCAGCCCCAAATTATCAGTTAACTGTGTTAGCTTGGGCCAAGTCCAAACTTTTTGACAACCCATACATGTGACATATTAGCTAGTGTATAAAGCCAGCTGCCCAGCTGGGACGAGTGGGGTATAGAGGGGACTTACACCAGGGCTTTGGGCTTGCAGCCAGGATGAGGTATGTTACTCAGGCCACGTCACTCTCAGCTGTCCTACAGGTGCCAAAGGCAATAACGCCAGACGGAGCAAGTATCCAGGCTAAGTTCTCACAGAAAGGCAGTGGCAGGGCAGAGCCATGACCTCAGCCATGCCAAATGCTGGCTGATGACCTGATCCAGGTATCAGCCAGTCTCTGTGCCCAATACATTCTATAAACACTGTGATGATAATTTTTTCTAACTAGTTTTTACTTCAATCTTTCCGAGGCAACGTTTCACGTTAGGGCTTAACGTCATCAAGACAATAGCTCTGATGTGAAACACTGGCTAGGAGAGAATCATTCTGATGTCATGTTAAATTATAGCGTTAACACTTCACGACATGAACAGGAAGACAGTATTTGGGAACTCTGCATGGACAGTCAAGTGCAGAGTAGTACTTTTGCTTCTCTTTTATCTGCAGGTGGCACACCATATCCTGGCATGATGGTCGATTCTACTTTCTACAATAAGATCAAGAGTGGATACCGAATGGCCAAACCCGACCATGCTACTAATGAAGTGTATGTGTGCATTTGGTGTTTCCACACCTGGCCAGTCTCCAGAGGATTTTGGCTTTAGTTTCTTTTTAGTTTTTTTTAGGTCAGTTATGTTCCTCTACCAGTTGGTTAAACTTGTTTCCATCTTATGTGCAGGTATGAGATTATGGTGAAGTGCTGGAACAGTGAACCAGAGAAAAGACCTTCTTTCTACCATTTGAGTGAAATTGTGGAGAGTTTGTTGCCTGGAGAGTACAAAAAGGTTTGCTCTTTTTAATTTTCTCCGTGTTTTCTGTATACCACTTCAGAGGGAATTATAAGCATTGTTCCAGCCACAAGAGCCATGAGCACTGAACCAGCACATTCTAACCTATGTGAATTATGTGATTAGCATGGGAACATTGCATGTTCAGTTTCTTCATTCAAGCTTACTGAGAGAAGCAGTTCTGCAGTATTAACTGGGAAGAAAAACCCTTCATGTCTAATTAAACTCTACCAACTCAATTTTTCTGCTGGAGAACTAGTTCTATATATTTTCATGGGATTTTGTAGGCAGTGAAATAATTCTATAAAAGGGACTTCTTGGCCCATGTACATAATCTCCCTGTCTCCTTCTTTGGACCCAGACACCAGCAAGTTTTCCCCTCATACTTCTGATAGCTCTGGACAAGTTGTGCCTGCCCCATCATTCCTTCATTTTCCCCACCAACCTTAATTCCCTTCTCCCCGCACTTCTTTCACATCTATTAGTCTGCTTTGTGCTGCCACATTTTCTCCTGCATCATCTAAAACTTAGGTGTCACTTCTCCCTTCAGTTGAAGATTCTGGACTTCTCTATCCAGTGTTGCTGGCTCCTAGGGCAGAATATTTTCTAGCCATATGAATCACAGCTGCCCATCTGAAGAAAGGCAGCCTCAGTGAATAGCATCTAATGAGGGGGTTGAAATGATTATTTTCAGAGCTATGAGAAGATTCATCTGGACTTCCTGAAAAGTGACCACCCAGCTGTCACACGCATGAGAGGGGACTGTGACAATGCTTACATTGGTGTAACCTACAAGAATGAAGACAAGCTAAAGGACAGGGAGAGTGGATTTGATGAGCAGAGGCTGAGTGCTGACAGTGGATACATCATTCCCCTGCCTGACATTGACCCTGTTTCTGAAGATGAACTTGGCAAAAGAAACAGACACAGGTAGGTGCAGTTACAGATCCTGAAGCCCATAGTCACCATTTGGGGTCATGTTTGGCAATGTCCATTTATACTTTCCAGCATCATACTCTGCAAATGGTTTCCTTAGCTCTCTTGAAACTACTTATTGGGAGAGTTGCATATAAATATGGTAGCATGACTGGCCACAGTGTTTCCAATGGGAAAAACCTAATTTTGCCTCTTTTGTGGTTGCCAGGGTAAGGGGACTGCTGGTAGGGTGCTTCCGTGTGTTTCTGGGACTCCCTTAATAGCTTGCTCAAGTCACAGCGGTTGTCTGGTAGTTCTGTGGGCACATTTTGCAACACATCTTGCCTCCACAGCTCAACAGCTTGGAGCTTCATGTGAGATCTCAAAGGATTGACTTGTTTGTATGAGAGAAATTTCAAAATTTGTGAGAAGTTGTTTATAATACCTTCTGTGGTATAGTTTTCTATGAAAGCAGGGTATCCAGAACTTCTTACTTCTCTCTTGTCAATTTGCGTGACCAATTCCACTACAACACAACACTGTGTGACCCTAATTGTGAATGGTGCAAGTTTAATTCAGCACTTAATTCATAGTATATAGAATCAGCAACCTAGAAATGTCTTCTTTTTCTTTTTTTTTTTTTTTTTTTGGTATATTTTTGTGCATTAGTCAAGAGAGGGAAGAAAGAAGTCCCTAAAAGTACTATCAAAATTAAGACATATTACCTCTCTCTGTTATTCTTATCTTACTGTCTGTTATTGCTATCTTATTTTCACCTGACCTCCCTAGATTTACCTAAGTGACCTATTGTCACAGTAGTGTCATATAACTATTTCTCCAACAAGTGTCTGGCTGCAAGTGCTTGGAGGAACATGCGAACAACCTGCTCCTTTGAATTCCAAGGTGGCTCACTACTTTTGATATACAAGATTTGTCATGTCCTAAGAAACTGGTGGTGGTAGTCACCTGAGACTGCACTGTGGGTCAGAAAGCATCTGGGGAGGTAGCATTCAGTTCTGCTAGAGACTGGAGTATTTACCCAGCCACAGTCACCACGTACCTTATCTCTGAGATATTTGTCTCTTCCAGTTCACAGACATCTGAAGAAAGTGCCATTGAAACTGGTTCCAGTAGCTCTACCTTCATCAAGAGAGAGGACGAGACCATTGAGGACATTGACATGATGGACGACATTGGGATCGACTCCTCAGACCTGGTGGAGGACAGCTTCCTGTAACCCCACCGACACCTTCCAGCTCTGCACACGGGGAAGCTTCCCGTGTTGTCTACAGACTTCTGCTCCACAGAGAAAACCACTTTATTGCAACGTCAAGGATGTGAAGAGGAGGTGGATTTGTAGAGAGGAACTCCCAGAAATGGGCAGAGGAATCAGCCTGAGAATAAATGAAAGAGACATGTTGAAGGTGGATTTTTTTAGTGTTGCTTCTTGCCGTACTTCAGTAGCATCTCAGTGTTGTTTGCCATTTGAACTGGTAGGAGGATGAAGGGAAAGGCCACAAACAGACCAGTTTTGTGTTTCAAGGGCATTCATATGACTTTGATGGATCAATTTTCCACTGCAGCAATACTTCACCATTGTAATTATGTAAATAACTGCCTACTCAAGGATCTTTTGAGGTGCACATTGAACATATGCCATGGATTTTAGAAAAGGTCACTCACAAATTTTGTGTACTTCCTCCCTCAATCTCAATGTCAGCTGCTGTTGAACTATCATGTGAATTGAAGAACATGCAAAAACCACTTTTGGACCAAAAAGGTCTAAAACCACAAGGGACTGACCGGTACTATAAAACATGTTACTTTTTACCATTAATGCAAGTAAAGGGGAATAATAATGATAATAATAATGATAATTAAAAGTCAGTCTATAATAGGTGTTAGAAACCTAGTAAGTCTCTATTAACTATAGAAGGTAGCTGTTTTCAAGATAATACTACTACTGTTTTCAGTAACACTAAATGTATATTTTACAATCCATTGTCCTTCAGTAAAAGCACAGTATCAAAAAACTTTTCTAAGTGCAGGGGAGAAAATTCCAGCCCACAAAAATTCATGAACGAATTATCTTTTTTTTTGATCTACACAGAATGGTAATTGTTCTGGTTAGATAAAACTACTTCCACATGGAGAAAAAAATTAAGATCTCTTTTTTTTCTCTTATGAGCTGAGTAGCTTTTCTAGTCAGATATACTAGAAGCAATTAGTTTTCCTCTAAGTGAGGTTCTAAAAATTTAAATTAAAAAAATAAAATTATGCCAGATTTCCGAGATGCTGGGGAATGGAAGATTATGATAAACCACCAGCAATATCCCATTATTAGTGTTTCATGGGTACTCAAAAGAAATCTTATCCTGGGGTTAGCTGTGAAGAATTGATTTGATATTTGACCTGTTCAAGGAATAAAGGCATATCTCCTAGCCTGAAACTCTAGCTCAAATAAGCAGAAATAATTCTGCAGCAATTATTCTTGTCTTGGTTTTCTATTTAAACAGGAGCAGAAAGCTCTATTGTCTTTGCAAACTGTAACTACAAAAGGCAAATGCTTCTAGGAGTGTTTTTTGGAAGAAGGTGCATGAAAATGAACCTGCTCTCAGCCTGCAATTGTTGTTTTTTGACACCACTTATATGAACAAAGTATTATGATTACTGCTATCACTGTACAACGTGTAATTGAGATACGAAGCTTTGGAAGACTTACCTGTGAAAAAAACCACATCTCTGCCAAGGGCCCCATTCTTTCCGGTACTCAACTTTCAAACTTCGCCTTAATTCAGTGCAATGAGAACCTCATAGGATGTGCCCAGCCTCTGTTACAACATAACCAATGCAAATGCAGTGCAAACTCATTCCTGTGTTGCAGTATTTTCCTAGGAAGTGTGAAAGACGGACCAGCAGTGACTGACAGAACATGCTGCCATTTTAAACTACAGTTTACCCACAAAAAGCTCCGCAAGTCCCCCTGACTTCACTTATTGTGGACAGTTATGGACCAAATAAAAGCAAATGCAATATTGGCAGTGTTACGATGTGGGACGCTGCACATAATTCTGGGTCTGGGTTTCAAACTGTCACCTGGCTGAGGCCATGTACAAGATCACAGCAAATGTGAAAACAGGACCTGAAGCAAGCCCCCACATTTTCAACCCCGATGGAAGCGGACAATCAGAAGGAACAGTGAATGATGGTGCATTCTCTACTTCTTGCACTCGATAGATCAAGACCAAGTGTCTTCCTGGGACCATGCTTTAGCCAAACACATCACTGAGCTCTGTATGGGGACAACTGTGAAACACAGACTCTTGATATAGCCAGGACAGATGAGACGATGTGAAATCTCCCTCCAGTTACGAACTATGAATTGAGGAAACACAAATTGTCTATGGATATCCCAGATATCTGAATGGCCACTTGAGACCACATGTGCCTTAATTTGCATGTGCAGTCTTTACAACTACACATTCAAATCAGGCAAGCAATTTCACCTGCATTTTTGCACACGGCCTAGTGTTCTTCAGGGTTTGAAAATCAGCCCCAGCATGTTTTATTATATCAGTTACTGGAATCTAAGGACATTTTCATGCAGATTTGCCTTCCCCTCACCAGCTTCATTCCGTATCTCACAGTGCATCTCAGGCTAGACTCAAAAGGTGAACCAGAGCTGGCTCACTTTCTGGTACACAGTAATGTTAATTCTCCATCTTGTCATGAGTATTGTGCAGATGAATTGCATCCATGGCAGGGGTCTAGCCAAACCCAGCTCACTGCAGGCTTGGAATCAGATAAGCTGGCCTGGAAACTGGAATGAGAAGGAGAGGAAGACAGAGGATTTACAATAGAGGGAGAAGTGTGAGAGGATGAATTGTTTAGTTTCACAATGTTATCAGTATTACAGACTTTTTTTTTTTTATGGCTTACTTTTTGAGAAGCCACTGGAAGAGATATTCCCAAACCTTTTGCTACAGTAATTGTATAACGACAATCAGTGTTATCCTATGAAATGCAGCTTTCGATTTGCAATGGCCAACCAATTCCTTACAGCGTGGTCTGCAACTTGTACAAAATGGTCCTATTACATGATGAAGGACGTGAGATATGGTGATGTTATACATCAATATGTATATAAGTATTTTTATATAGACTTCTAGAATACTGCCAAAACATTTATGACAGCTATATCACTGCCTTTGTTTATATTTTTTTTACTGTGATATATTCCACAGGCACGTTAACTGTTGCACTTTGAATGTCCAAAAGTTATATTTTAGAATAATAAAAAAGGAAGTGTTTCCAAAATGATGGCTGTTGTGAAATGTTTGAAGAAGGGCAAACTAGCCTGAGTGATGGTAGGCACAAAATGTATTTCAAAAATGCCCCTGTTGATATTTTGTCTTTGAAAAAATCTTGTAAATTAAGATCTCTATATTTCAATAAATGATATATAATTTAAGGATATGTGAGGGGTCTATACTCACTTATTGAAAGATGGTTATAAAAAATCAGTCTTGCTCAGGGATTTTTTCCCATGAGAGGTTTTTGGCTGAGGTCTCTGCAAAGGCATCAGGCAGTAATGACAAGCATGTCTCCGAGCCCTTCCAGTGGGTATAGTGAGGAATTGCTGGCAGCAAATGGTTTGGAGAGCAAGTGACGTCCGCAGGGAGTCATACAATCTCCCAAAACACAGCAGGTGTGGTGCTCCAGCACTGGGTGGGTGGGTGGGTGCAGGGCTCCCCGCACAAGAAGAAACCCTGGGCCTTGGCACCATGTATGCTGAAGGGGTTGGCGCCTGCTGGTCTGCATACACCCAGGAAAGGCATCTGGCCACGGGGGTTTTTGAACCTGCGCTGAACTCGCCTCCTTTGTGAATCAAACCAGACCTTTAGTAAGGTTCTGTGCTCCCACAGTAATCAGTTTTACACAGTGTATGTCACTGAATGTGAATTTGAGAAGATTTGCAAGATTTCAACCTGAAATCAGACTTGACAGCTGCACTTCCTGCATGAAAGCCTGTCTTGGTTTTCCGGTGGGAGCCAGGCAAGGCTGGCTGTGGGAATGCCCTGTGGATAGGTAGGTTAGCAACCTTCTGTCCTTGGGGTGGTCACTGTTCTTGCTGGGAACTTGCTGGGAGATGAACTCTCCATCTAACATCTCCCCCTCCTCATTCACATGGGGTGCAGCATCCTGGCCCTTGCCTTAGATAAGAGTTACAGTAGGTTGTCTCTCCTTTGTGTCTCCCTGCTGAAAGGACTCTTTATCCTGTAACACTGCATGGACACACACCACTTCCTGTCACCACAGGGGCACAGGAAAGAGTCCTGGACGTGCTTGTGTCCTTACATCCTGCTCAGCTGTGCACCTGCTCTTCTGGAAGCTCAGCAGCTGTGTGAGACATGGTCTTGTTATTTCTGCTGTGTGGGGTAAAGGGTGGGGGTACTGAAATCACTCTCTATGCAGGAGCGTGGGTACAGAGCATTCTCACAAGTACAGGGTATGGCTGTGTGTGCCTGTAAGCATATCTGTCCATGCTGGGGAGCATGGACAGTGAGCTTCCCACCTTCTTGCTGAAGCAGATCAATTTCGGGCAAAAGTCTAGCCCCTTGCTCCACGACTGGGGCTCCGACATGAGTTTCACACATCACCTTGCTCCGTGTATCAAGGCTGTATTTGTATATCATATATAATAATACTATATATATATATATATATGTTTGTATTTATAGTATTATCCCTGTCTCAGCAAGTATTTGGCTGGAAATGTGTTGAGGGAGTGCACTGGCACATGGCAGAGGCAGTCTGCCCGGGAAAGAGGAGCTGGGAGAGAGCAGCACTGTACCGAGAGCAGAGAAGGGAAAGCTTCTGGCCAGGAGGATAGGAAGGGAATGGCTTTAGGTTATGCAGGTAGAAACATTTTTGGCTAAGCTTCTGTATTTCTAGGAGTGGAACAAAAAGGAAGCAGCAGGTTCACTGGCCAGAAAGAAGTTATCCAGCCACCTTGAGGTGCTCCCAGTGGCTCTGGAAACCTCAGGCATGGTGCCTTTGCAAGTGTCTCAGCAAGATCGCTGTGTCCCATCAACATCCCCACTGTGAGAGGTTGTGTGGTATGGGAGCTTTGTGCTGGCATAATCCCCAGGAAAAATGAAAGGGAAACAAAGAAAAACCTTTGTCGGCTCAAAAACAATGAAGAGAGAAAGTAATCTCGTGGATCACAAAGCCAGCAGCTGAAGCAGAGTCCATGCTCCGTGGGAGTCCCATCACTGCTGCCTGCAGCAAGGTAAGGGTTTGGGCTCAGCATTCATGGGCTTGTCCTCCTGATGCCATCTCTGTCCTGCACCCCTTGGCACAACAGCTTGTGTGGTGCCAAAACAGAGTGTGCGGCAGAGGAGGCACCAGCCCCTTCCTCTGCCAGCACTGATGTTCAGTGCTTTTGAAAGGGAAAACCTAACTTCCAACCCCAATTCATTCCCATCCAAACAACTGGAGGTAAGGATTAGGACCACCTTTAAAAATTCCAGCGTTTCCTTTCATTTGTTAATAATAACTTTATTGAAATAAAGACCCAAATTTTTCTTCTCCGAGTTGGCCACAAGATGGAAGCAACAGACAAAAATACGTGAAATTTTTCTTTTCCTCATCCTTTCTCTGTTTTTGCTTGCACAGCAGCACAGATGTACTGCCACTGCAGAGGCACAGCAGCTGGAGCTCTTAAAGCAATAGGAAGAACATACAGTGTCCATCAGTTCCAGTTGTTTTGTTTGGGAGAACTTTGAACCTATTGTGATAACCACAGCTTTTTACAGGATGAGACTCGCAACTGCCTTGCTATCCCTGATAGTGCTGAAGGGCGCTCCGCCTTTTGCCTCAAAAAACTTACCTCTTGTGGAGAGAGAGGGAGGGATTTCAAATAATATGTGATTTCAAATGTGGTAAGAAGTGAGACCTTGGATATCCTAATATCACCTGAGGTGAAGTCTGTTTCTCTGCATTCATTCTTTTGTTCCTCTAGTGTTGTGCTGGTGCTAGACGAGGAGCTAGAAGCACTGCTGAGCTGAGGGCCAGATTCATGTGCCTTCGTGATACTCAAAAAAATAGTTGGCACCTGCCTAATGTATGTATCAGGATCCCCTAACTGTAACCCCCAGAAGGCATGAGAGTTGGAGCTTAGCTGGAGTTTGCAAGTTATTCCCTGCAGCAGTCTGATGTATCAGACACTGCTGTATGCACCCTGCCATTAGCTCTGCTGCGCTCTGCCAGCAGGAGCATCGCCTGCTTCATCATTTCTCCATAAAAGTGATGCAAGCTTTGTAAGAAGGGGGATGTAATTTATTAGACCACCTGATAAATCTGAAAAAAGTGAGAACAAACTCACATCAGGTCTTGAGGTAGGGCTTGGGTAGCTAAAACCTGGGTTGTGTTTTCCAGCTCTACTAACTGGCATTATAAAACCCATATTTTGCATATTACTGCTGGGTGGCTGCAACAACAGCCCTTGTGTTGCCAGCAGAAGCACGTGCCAGCTGATACCCAAGTCTTAGGAAGGCCTATTTAAAGGCAGGTCTAAGCTTTGAAATTGCAGCCACCTTGTCAAAGGTAAGCCAAGCATGTGTGGGTTCCCAGAGACAGCTCCGCAAAAAACCAGCTCCCGCCAGCAAGTGTATTTAGGCGTAATTGTATTTATGCCAAACGCGTTTGTGATCTCATTGATTGCATACTTTTAAAGGTAGAGTTCTACTTTGTTCACAGTCTATTTGACATGCAAAATGATGGGTGCTTTGGTAGGTAAAAATGTTCCTATACTGGTTTGGGAATGATATCAATGCTCTAAAGCTAATCTTCAGTTATCCAAAAAATAGAGTCTACTCTAGTCATTTAACCTGGCATGCTGTATGATACAAACCAGAGGGTTTTCCCAAATTAATTCCTATTTGAACCAGAGCTTGTCATATAGGAAAAAAAAAAAAAGCAGTCTTTTCTCATCTCTGTGAATCCTTGTGTAAATATCAGGTTTTGCAGCTGCTTACTTATGAGACAAGTGTTATTAGTTCAACACTCTGGGCATGCACCAAACCAAGACTTATATTTTCACACTGTTTGCTCAGAGGAGCTCAGAAACCCCGTCCTTTCTAGTCTGATGGGCTGGATGAGCAGGGAGGTGGGATTTCATCAGCATATTTTAATTGTTTTTAGTGTAGTTCCCGGTGTCTGCCTGTGGCAGTTCTGGTTATGTGTGTGCAACACTCTGATGCTTTGCATATGAAGCGGGAACTCCTCTGGCTAGAAGTTAGTGGAGGTGGACTGGCCTGAAGGAGAAAAGATGCCTGTAGGGGAAAAAAATGGCATAACACTTCTATTCAGTAAAAAAATGCAGGTGAATTTAGTTAAATGTTCTTTCTCACTCTGTCACAAGACCTTCTCATGCTTCTTTGAGCTGTGTCTCCCTGTTGGTTGGGTCAGAGAGATTGCTCTGTGAAGAGCAGGTGGGGTGCCACTGCCAACCCCTACTAGGCTGGGTCAGAGCTGCTTGCCCTTGGTTTTTATGTATGCAAAAGCAGGAATGTACAGAGGACCCTCCATGGCATTTCCAACTACAACGTAATGTAGCAACGCGGAGGCTTGTGGCACTGCCTTTGGTTACAAGTACAGGGGACCGTCCATGCTCTCTTACAGCTGTGGGCTGGTCGGGAGATGCTCTCTCTTGACTGCAAGGCTTGGCACAAGTAGTGAGACAATGCTGGGGCATGACATAGTCTGTTTTTTCTGCTGTCTTGATAAGACTGCACCATTTGATCAAATGTGCATTTGACTTGGCTCTTTTCTCCTGCACCTACCCTTTTCAGCTTCCCCCTGGAGGTGGACTGGGAGCTCTGCTGCATCTCTGCCCCGCTTCAAACTTGGACAACACCAGCCACTGCCAAGGGCTGGAATCAGAGGGGTCCAGTGCCACTTCAAGCTGCTCTTGAGAGCCGGCATAGCTAATGCATTTCCACAGCTCCTCACTGGATCCTTGGCTGTTCCCCTGGCAGTGAGAAACCCTGAGAATTAAATACTGTGAAAAAGTGTTGTTGAAAATGTTCAAGAGAAACTGCATTTCAAGAGAAAATGCATTTGAAAATGTCAGCATACTGTAAAAGAAGACGAAAAAAATGGTGCGAATATATGTTGCTTTACTGTCAAAAACTGAGCAGCCCAAACCTGTCCTGAGCTGCCAAAAATTAAAAACTTTATTTTTTGGCTTGAATATTTTGGTATTCAGATTTTCTCCTGAAAATTCCATTTTTGCTATGGAGCAAAAAGCAAGCTATTGGGTTTTTTTGACCCGGTTGAAATCCACTTTTACCTCCTCCCTCCTGAGGTTCCAAATAAGTGCTGGGAGAGGATAGGGGCACAAGAGCTGTGTCTGCTGGGATGCTGCTCGGGCTGTGGATAAGGGACACCCAGGCATGAAAGATGCATTTTGTTCCCCTGCTCTGCCCTGTGGCAGTCGGCTCTGGGAGCCAGCGAGAGCCTCCCTTCCTGAGAGGGTCCCTGACACAAGGGCTCACGTGTGTGAGTGGAGCGCAGTGGCGCTGGTGTGTGGGCACACGCCTGCCCACTCGCTGCTCCCTGCCCGTGGGCACCTCACCTTTATGGCCCAGGAGTAGTGTGAGGGAGGGCTCTGAGCCCCACCGTGGCCTTACAACTTCACACCGGTCAGAGACGCTGCCAGTGCTGCCTGGGTTTTGCCAGCCGTGTGGATGGGGCTCATAAAAGATGTTGCCAACCCACCACATGTTAATCCTGAGACCATCTCAGCCAGGGGAGCTCTGCTGTGCCAGCACTGAATTTTGTCACAATACCATGCAGGTTATCTTCTTCTCCTACACCAAGGAGTGAGCAGGAAGCTCGTGAGAGTACTAAGTCAGCAGAAAAGAAGTATTTTCTTACACGTCTGCTGATCAGTGGCGATGTAGCTCATGGCAAACCTGCCTCCCTGTCTTCTTCCCTCTCCAGTACTCTACATTTAATTCCAGCAGTCTGTCTATCATGCTGTCCCCAGGCTCCTGATGAGGTCCCCCAGCCACACACACACCGCTGGCCCTACTGCTGAGACCTGTCTGACTCATGGTGTGGGGGGAAACAGTAGCTCTGTTCCAGGAGACCTCTCCAGTAACAGGAGGTGGCCACTGGATCTGCTGCTGGTGAGGAAGGTGGAAGGACTCCTGTACAGTTGTACGTGGTGGGAGAGGGAATGGGGCCATGTAAGCACTAGACAGGATAAACATCATAATATGACACATGCTAGAGTCGTAGCAGGGATTAAACCCTGTCACCATGCCCAGGACAAAGCACCCTCGCCAAGTTTTGTGCATTGACACTTCTCTTCTAGGGAGTGGTCTGAGACCTTTTTTGGCACTGTCTAGAAAACAGAGGGGTGGTTAACCTAAAATTAAGGGAGTAGTCCACTGTCTCACTTTACTCCAGTCGAACAGCTGCCAGAAGGTAATGGCAGTGGTAGTTCCATTACTACCCCTACTGCTGCCGGCAGCCTGGGCTAGATTTGAACAGCTGACGACTGATGCTCCTGTCAACTCCCCATTTATGTAGGGAGTTGTAAAACTCCATTTTACCTGGAGTTTTACATCAAGCAGCCATGCAGCAGCTAAAATACTGTCAGATTATTGTTTTTATATTATTATGTTGTTGGACCTGATGTGATGTCATGGGGTTGGATTTTCTATATTTATATATATGTAACTGTACCTTCTCTCTCTTTGAATGGACAAGCACTCTAAATATTGGGAATGTTTGCAAGTCCCTAATTTTTTAATGAATCTGGAAAATAGAAGATAGTAAAAAAAGAATTAAAAATTATAGAAACGATCTAAAAATGGCAATAAAAAAAATAAATAATAAAATAAATTATTATCTATCTTACATGACACACAGCCTTTGAGATCAAATCTTTTTAGTACAGCAGGCACATCTTGAAGACATGCCATTTTTGCTAACCATCTGAATTCTTCTGGCTTTAGTAGCTCTGTGATTGGAAGCACTCGAAGTCTAGACACAAGTACTAATACTTCAGAACAAAAGTGAATATTCATTAATTACAGAAATTGTACATCTTTCAAACTTTTCATTACATTGTCACGACGACATCAAAAATGGTTTGTTGAAATGCAGTTTTAGCTTATCAACCTTTGCATGTGATCTTATTTGTCAGTAATTCTGTATAATAAATTCTGCTAAATATGTGAATGTACAGCTATATATCTGCTCAAAAGGGCCACAGTTTCTCAGCAGAGGACACTTCACATGAAAATGCAGTTTTTGTTTCGGACGGAGTAATGAAAGCAAAGGATGTTAGGTAATGAGAAGGTCCTGGGAGAGCTGGGGGAGCAGGGGCTCCTTAGGCAGGGGCTGGGCTTGTCCATGTCCTGTCCCAGTATAATCTCCCCACCTTAGGTTTCAGCAAGCTCAACTCTTTTTGCAAAGAAATTGGCAGAAAGATTCCTTAGCATGCAACAAGCAGAAAGTGGCAACTGATAAATACTTGTCTTTCCTGCTTCCCTCTCTTCCTCCTAATTCTGCAAACATATAATTATGGAAGTCACAAACTAACAACACTATTGTCCTTTCTTGTCCTTCCTCTCCCTTAAGGCCACATCACCCCCATGATATGTCAGTGGTCAGTACTTTGGAAAATCAGTTTGACTCCTTCTTCCCTCCCTGCAGGTGCTGTGAGTCATTTGCCTGAACATTGCTCTGGAGGACACGAGTGCTTTGCTCAGTGCTCACTGAGGTACTTTGGTCCGTGCTCACTGCACTACTTTGAATCACAGATTGGCCCTGAGTTTAAAACCTACAGATTTTGAGGGGCCATACATGTGAGTAACTGTGCAGGAACTCAGAGAGATTGTATCTTTAAAAATATGCATTTTGATGCAAGAGCTGCCAATTGAAGAAGAGATGAACAAAGAAGAGAAACAATATTATCAAAATGATAAATGGACAATATGCACCAGTATCCCAATATCATCTCCAGTTCCTCAATTAGTGACTCTTCAATCCTTTGTAAATGAAGGCACATTTTCATCTCTGCTTCCAAAATATTATCAAATGGTTATTAAAAAAGTCTTCATATGATGTTTCATCCCTATTCATCTTCTAGTACAAGTCTGGAAATATTCCTACTGGCATAGAAAGATTTTGACTCAAAGTTTGTCTTGATTACATAGTGGGCAATCTGCTCCTCACTGGCTGACCTTATTAACCCTGATTGATGCCTAGGAGGCAAAATTATTATGATGCTCAAGAAAAGACCTGAAGCATTGCTGTACCAAACAACAAGGAGTCATAAGCTGATCCTCCAAGGCAAGATTTAAAACCAAGACAAAACATGCTGGGTTCTTTCAGTTCCACTTGGTGGACTTTCAAGTTTGTGCTTGCTCCACATGATGCTGTTTGTCTTTAACGATGAGAGTTAGCAATGCACAAATGAAAGTGAACAAGCTGTGATTCCAGTAGCTGGGATTTCACCATCCATCACCAAGATATGGCAAAGGAATCTGATACAGCTCATCACCAGTCCCACTCTCCTGCCAGAAGTCCGCAGGAGTTCACAGATTACACAGCTTCTCCAGAAATTCACTCTGGGGGAAAACCACCAGCGTTCAGCTGATTAAGTAGAGTTGTATACTCAGTTACATGCTTTGTCGGGGGAAAAAAAATCCTTTCTCTTGTCTTTTTAAATTTGCTAGTAACTTTTTAAAAATGAGAATCCCAGAATCTGTTGCTACATAATTCTAGAATCTGCCTGTTGAGCTTTAATAACTAGCGGCAATCTGAATAAAACTGAAAGTAAGTTCAGGAGCTATACTGAATAGGAGATCCAGGCACTGCCTTCAGTCCCAGATTTTCACACCCATAAAGCAGAACTATAAGAAAGCCATGATTAATTTCTATTTATCTCCCCCATTTTCGAAAAGTCAGGTTTATACTCTGTCCTGTGTGCAGTCATTAGCACATAATGTAATAACATAAATAACTATATTCCCTTATCAAACTGAGTTGCTCATCTGCTTTTCATCTTCTGCAGGTTCAGATGGCTGTGTGTACACAGTCACAGGTGTATGTGCAGGGTCTGGTTTGGATGCGACACTTCCTCTTTCATCTCATCCATTCCAAGCGAGGCGGTGATGAGCGTTTTGTATCTCTGAAGTCCATTTCCTTTAGCTGCTCCTTGTCATTTCCTAGCAGGATTTGTCTGTGTATGTGAAGGCACAGCTGGAGAGGGGAGATGTTTGTCCTTTTTTTTTCCCACAGCTGCTCTGTGTGTGTGTGTGTCAAAGCTGTCGAGGAGGCTTCTTGGTCACAATGAGGAGCAGTAGAGGACTGTGACCTTGGAGTCTTCTCAGGACAAAAATCAGCTCCCTGGTTTTAATTTAGTACTTCCTGAGGTTTTCGATGTGTAATTATTTTCACTTTTTGCTTCTTGGAAAATAAATTAATGAGAAATAGGGAACTGAGAAGAAAAGCTGGGTGTCTTGGGCTAATGAGAAGAGGCAGGAAAAGAGCAGAGACAAGTCCAAGCGAGGGAAGGTGTTAGAGATTAAATGAACCAAAGTTAAACCTGGCTCCAAGTTTGCAGCAAAGGAGCAGCTGTAAATGAGGAAAGGCCAATATCAGAGGCAAAGGTGGTGTTTATACAGAGGCTGTGAAATCAAGGGCAGTTACTAAAGGACTTCTTTCAATCTGTATCCCACCACAGATGTCATCCAACAACAGCATTAAAAGGCACTGAAAGCTGAATTTAAAGTGTCCTTTTCTAGACTGATTTCACAAAAACTCACATCCCAGCTATGACTGACACACAATTGACCAACAGAGTGAGGGCTAGGTCCTCTAAGAGCACGTCTTACCATGGCAATCTCTATCTCTTTCTGTTAAAAGCGTGCTGTCAAAATGATACCTGCGTATTTCCTAAAATGAGCTAAAAGTAGCTTGAGGATTACACCTGTCTTTGCCAATTTCTATCATTAAACAATTTCCTGTCTCCAGTTTTGTGCTTTATTTCCTGCTGGTGTCTAAAGGATGCGCGCTGACAGCTGAAGAAAGCGACTGTTGTGAAACACTGGCACTGCCTGTGGGGCCGTGATCAGCAGCAAGACTGACTGGTGAGCCTGGGTGAGATGTTTTCTTTTGTTTTGATCAATCGTTTAGCGTGAGAAAAATGCGGCTTTGGCAGATCTGGCACTATTCACTAATTGGGCTGAATGTACAGATTGACTAAAGCACATGCTTATGGTTTGGGTGATCCAAGTTCAACTCCACCATCTGCTTCAAGCCTCGTCTTCCTGCAGCCCTCGCTGAGCAGGCTCTGGGCTGAGCAGAGCTGGCAGGTGCAGAGTCTCTCTCAATGAAGCTGTTACACTTTGCATACGAAGATTAAATATTTATTAGCGCTGATGGTCCTCTGTGTCCCAGCTCCCGCCTGGGCGCCCCAATCGCTGCACTGTAACGCTCTCTCCGGAGCAATTCATGTTCCGTGTAATGTGCAAAGTGAGACCACACCAAGGGGAGAGGCTGCTGAAGCCTTTCGGTGCTGTGTAACAGTTTGCAAGGATGAGACATTCTCCTGGGGAAGGGATACAGTTACAAGTCTCCTTGGGCAGAGGAAAGCAGGGCAGAATTGGGTTTTCCTCCACTCTGAATTATGTGCCAAGCCTGAGGCTCTGTGGAGTCACCCTTTGGGTGGGGAACCTTCTCCACTCTCTGAGCTGTGCAAAGGACCACGAAAAATACTCAAGAAGCCTGAGCCTGCAGGGGACATTTTAAGTCCTTTGTACTAGCATCCTCACCTGGCAACTTTGGGAAAATTCAGTAAATCGTAAGAGCTGGAAACAAGTGGAGAGATGCTTGGGTAAAGGGCTGCAACACTCTGTAGAAGAATTAAAACTAAGAATAGCTGCATTCTCTTTTGGGTTTTGTCAGTTTAGGTGAGAGGCATTCAAGTATTTCTGAGGTCTAAAGATTGCCACAATCAACAACACAACTGCAGAAATGATTCTTTCCTTCAAAATTCCACAGGCCATATAGAGTAGGTAAATATAGTTCAGACACAAATATGTTTTTAGATTAAGAGTGTTCTTTCGAATCTTTTTTCTTCTCTTCTGAGAGTGCCAAGTAGCACCAGTTTGGAAGTAATTTCTGAAATGTGGACATCTGTCTTCTAGGATCTGTACTGAAAACACCATCTTTTTTCATATGGCTCACCAAACAAGTCATTCATTAGTAAGTAGTTTCAAGTTGTAATGACTTTGGGTCTGATTATTGGTTGTAACTCTTGAACTTTGTGCCACTGTCAGTGGGCTTTGCAAGAGCGTACATCTGGGTGCAGAATTGAATCTGTCCCTCTTTCTGGTCAGACTAATTATTTTCATGTGACATTTCACAGCTCTTCATTGATACCTAGAGCACTTCTAATGTCTGAGAAAGAAAAAGTTGCAGAAGAACAAATATGCCATGAAATTAGTCTAAAAATAACAGTTAATCTCCTGGTTGAGGTGTTAATTTATAGAAGGAAATGCTTTGGAATATACCCTGAATCCTGTAATTAAGTGGCTGGCTTTCTTCTTGAGGTGCTTAAGCAAACTTCTGTCCTTAGCTGAGAAAGTGTGTGCTGTGTTCTACACCCAGATCTTTGAGCAGTAGTTGAAGGGTATTTCACATGAGTCCACATGCAAGAAAAAGTATTTAATCAGTCTGAAGTAAGGTATAAACAACCTCAGGAAGTTTGGAATATGTTATTAAAACTGTTCTCTAGTATCCTTGTTACAGGGTGTTTTGGCATCTCATCCTTTAATGTAAACTTATTATGTAAGTCACTTGTTGGCTCGCCTCTGGTCTGTCCCATGATGTCTCATTAGAAAATCACATTGTTTTGTAAGTGGGGTATGAAAAGAGAGACTGTGTGTGCTGCTATTTTTTTAATGATTCATCTGTTTTGCTTTCCTCCTCTTCTAAACCCCCTCTGTATTTGAATTTCAATCTACCTGTGTCTCAGGCATTTCTCCTGACTTTCTCCATCCCATGTCTTGGGCATACCTGCACTCAGAGATGTCCAGGCTGGCTTTGGTCACTGCCCTGAGCATGGTGTCAGGGCCTGCTGCAGGGAGGGGAGAGGCCATGGCACCCACTGCACACAAAAGCCAGCATTAGAATATTGAGGACACCGAAGAGGAACCCTTCACTCCCCTGTTGTAGGGCATGAGCTGAGCCTCCCCAGAAGATGGCCCTTTCTATGGCCTGTACACCATCCCACGGCAGGCACGCTGCCACATTCAGGCTTTGCAGAGAGAGGTGATGCGGTCCCTAAACCTCTGCAGAAACCAAGAAGTGTTTAAACCTCTTTAAAAAGGGAAATGGGGCACGCAGATATCTGTGTTTCCAGTTTCCAGTCAGTGCCTTTGCCTCTTACCTCACATTTGATGTATTAAACTAAAAGATGCCACAGACAGATCCTGTACCTAGAGGATTTTGAAGATCAACCAAAATAGCAGTCTTTGATAAAGCTTTGAGGCTCTGTAGCTGTGGATGCAACAAGTGCTGTTCATTATTGCTAAGGAGGTATAACTACATGTGGTCTCAGGAAAATATGAAACATCAATATGAAATATTTACAGTGCTGGACAAGGAAAAGCATCAGGTAGTTAATTTTGACAGCATGCCTTGAAATGAGTAGGTCATTGTGTTCCTAGGATGACATCTGATACCTCAGAATCTTCAAAAGTCTTCAGACTTTTGTCACAGGGCTATAATCATCTGTCTCTTTAAAAAAGACCCTTGACCCTGCCCTTTTATCTGTCGTGCTCCTCATGCTGAATAGAACAAAGATTGTAAATCATCCTGCAAATCGAGTAAGGGGGCTGAAAACAGCTGAGCAATGGGGACCACTGAGCAGCACCACCACCAAAGCAAAAGTCAGCTTGAGCTTGTGGTGTGGTTATCTGAAGTGCTGAGAAGCCCCAGAATCAGCAAAAACTCAGCCTCCCTCAGGGTTTCCTGCACTGCCTGTTGGACCACCAGGAATTGCTGGCACTGGGGCCACAGGTGCTGGGGCTCACAGGGCACTGGGGGTGGCTGCAGGAGGAAGAGGACAAAGACAGGGGCGAAGCAAACCTTCAGAAATACTCCTGCAGTTTCTGAGGCATTACCAAAATTTAACATGCTCATGCAGGAGTAACTGGAAGAAATACTTTGGTGGCAGCGAGTCCATAAAGAAACCCATGAAGGGGACATTGCTGGTATTTGCAGATACTTTTTCCAAAATTGCTTTGGAGGTGGAACCAACCCTGAATATTTCTTTGCTCTTCTTTGTACAAAAGTATGTTTAAGACACCATTTCAAAAAAGTTATTAAGTGGCTGCAAGGTGATATATTGGGGACTTTATTAACAGAGCTGTGAGGTGAGGGGTGGGCAGCAGGATGAGAAGTCCAGACCCTGCTGTGGCAGGGTGGGTGGCTGCAGTGGCCACGAGGGAGGGCAGCAGCCTGTACCACTGTGCGAAGTGGAGAAAGCCTATGAGAATGTGCTTGCAGAGGGAGAGAATACACAGCAGCTGGTTACCTAGTCCATCCTCCTGGCAAGTTGAAGCCCATCAGTAAAAGCTGCTATGGTTGTTATACACTATAGTTATGATATATAACAATAGTTACACACTACTGTCCCTCAGGAATTAATAATGTGTTAATGATACCTTATCTATTAATAATTACTATAATTTAGGTGACACAGAATTCTTCTGTTCTTTCTCTGGATCTGCATTTTACTCCCTCTGAAAAGTGCAGGTCTGTATCTACTTATTTGCTTATCTGAATTGCTTTTGCTGCTTTTGCTACCACTGCTATAAATTTCCTAGGAAACCACCCTGCAAAGCTGCCCTAGGAATTCAAAATTTCTTCAAGGTCACTCACGTCAGAGGTGTTGTTGAAAGCTTTGAAAATAGCTAGCCTGGTGCTGAGTCAAACATATTTTTCTTGGTTTGTATTAAAGGCCTGAGCTACAAACCTTACTCAGGAAAAACTTTATTTTAACCAGGGCTTTGGCTCCTGTCGCGTCATGGAGTTGCTTGCTTTAGTAGAAAAAACCTGCATGATACGCTGACCCACACCTATAGTTTGACACTAACCTTCTTTGACCAAGGTATCCTTGCTCTTTCTGTGCAGGCAGTGACTATCACAACTGATAAGGATGTTAACAGTGAGGGAGAGTTTGGACAAAGCACCTGGACACAGCCAGTTCCTGAACCTCAGGCACAGCTGGGTAAGGTCATTGTGAAGACAAGTCCATTCTTCTGGGACAGCAGTCAGATCTTTGCAAAATATTCCCCCCTCAACTCCAGCACCATTGTCCAGCTACCTTGTCTGATGCTAATAAATCTTCTAAGGCTCCAGTTTTTTCTCGCTAGAGCAGAAGTAGACTTACTAGCTTGAAATGTTATTTCAGAGAGCAGGAGAGTGAGGTGAGGCAGTAGTAACTGAGCAGAAAATGAAGGTGGCCTGTTCATGCAGCACAGATGTTCCCAGGAGGTCCACTAGCTCCTGGAACTGCTCTGGGTGTGGGGCTGGGCTCTGCAACTGCATGGAAAGAGCAGAGTGTCTGGCTTGACTCTCACATTGGTGTTTACAAGGCAGGCAGAGGAAAAATGGATGTTTTACTTGAAATGTTATGGAAATCGTTCAGAAATAATGCCTGCAGAAGGCAGTTCTCAGAGTCTATTTCTGTTCATAAAAGGCGTGCACCAGAATCAAAAATTCTGCAAATCCATTTCCTTTTGTTTTATCACTGCTAAGTTCATGAACTAAAAGAGGAGTCTGAGCAATTTGACTCAGTTTCCAAGAGGAATTATTAGGTTTAACTTTTCAAAAAATATATATATTCAAACCTATTGTCTTTTTTAAGATAAGCTGGGATTTTTTCCCTCTACACAACAATAGTTAAATCTGATACTCAGTTGCTTGGCTAAGAGACTGATAGGATTAAAACCTAAAAATACAAAAGATAGAAACCAGATTGTGTTATCTAAAATATACATCCTCTCCTGTTGTGCTGGTAACTTAAGTTCACACAGTGTAAACAGAGAACTAACAAGCTCTGGTACTGTCATTTGGGCTAGAGATCTTTTTTTTTATTAACATAAACTAGCTCCAAGCAGCTCACAGAGCTCTCTGAGAGAGCAGGTACATAGGTTTCAATGTGTCTTCAGTCCACAAGTGTTTGATTGATATAGCACAGTACTCCTGTTCGTGTAAATATTTGAAGTTTGAAAAACCTTCTGGTTTTAATTCTGTTAAAAAACCCCAACAGTTTAAGATAACTTCCCATGGCAGAACAGTACTTTCACACACACACACACACACACACATCTGTGTGCAGCTCTGCTCCTTGTGTGTAGGTCCCCACCAAGAACGATGGGTTTCATGTAACCACTTGGCCCTTCTTTTTTCTTCCCAGCCAACAGGAAGGTACCAGGGGCCTGATCCAAAGCCAGCTGATTTTTCGTATTCCTGATTGACTTTGGAGGACACTGGGTTAAACAGAGTTGTAGGGCTACTCGCTTTCTGAGATTCACGTGTTTCTAGGGACTCCAGTCATTCTCCTCACCCCTCATGCAAGCTACAGTCACAACACAGTGGTTACAGAGGTGACTGTCCTCACAATAATAGGCTTGGAGACCTCACAGAATCTGCTAGTCTGGATGTTCAATTGATACGGAAGCCTTTTTGTCGCATTCACTGCTTTCTGAAAACACAATGTTTCATTTCTATCTTGCTCCTATGGGAAAAATGTTACCAACTAGATAGATCCCTCATAAATGAGTATCTGAGAGAAGGGAAATGGGAACACTGCATCCTGGGGCATGAGCAAAAGCAGCGAGTAAAGAAACCTGGAAGAGAATGGTCAACAGAGAAGGAATTGCAACTGACATTAAAACAGATTTCTGAGATGCTTTTCTTGACAAATTCAGAACTGAAAACCATGCGTAAAGAAGCCTCAAACAAGGAAAATAACAACTAAATGTCAGAAAAATCAAGAGGCTGATTCCATAATCAACGAAGGCAAAAGACACAACAAAGTCGAAGGCATGAGACAAAACCAGACTCCTGTGCTCTGGGTTTGCCTGTTCTCAAGTTTTTGTTTTTTTCTTCTAGCCTCTCAGTTTCTCTACTAGGACTTCTCCTTGCCTACACTCTAGCACTGTAAATACCATTCTCCTGGTTACCAGTGTGTATCACGGCCTTGACGAGCTCAGTTATCACAGATGGGGAGGAGATGTCTGACATACTCCAGTTCCAGCCTTGGAAGGACTTTCAACTCAACACTAATAAACCCAAGCACCAGCAGAAGTCAGAAGCAATTTTTCAGATGCTGCTCATGTGCCAGCAGTAACTGGATGTCTGCAGCAGCCGGTGACAAGTGTGACTCACTGAGCACAATGCTGCTCCCAGCACAGGAGGGAAAGGCTCGGAGACGCCTCCATCACGTGAGGCACATCCTCCAGATTCTGCCAAGTGCATTGGGAGACACAGTTTGGCTCCCAGTGAGGAGCTTCAAGGCTTTGCCACTTCACTAGCCTCATTCCTCCATGTGTTGGTGTGGCCTTGTTCATAGTTTTTTCAGGGAATTAGAGATTACATTGCAATGGCAGTATTTTCTTTAATTTTAGGCAGGATTGTTAACTTTTTTGCACTGAGTATCTACCCATCTGGGAAGTAGGGGCCCCCAAGCACAGCCAAAATATTGAGAGCCATCTGCGTTGGTTTCATTGTCAGGGTGGCCTTTGTCCTTCATCCTACATAGAATCATGGAATAGTTTGGTTTGGAAGGGACCTTAAATCATCCAGTCAAACTTCCTGCCATGGACAGGAACCCCTTCCATAAGACCAGGTTGCTCAAAACCCCGTTCAGTCTGGCCTTGAACACTTACAGGGATAGGGCATCCACAGTTCTCTGCGCAATTTACTCTGATGCCTTTTCCTGGTCTTAAAATTAAGAGAGCTGAACACAGTTAAGAGGGGAAAGGGTTTTACCTCGGTATTTATTTAAGGATCCTCAGGTGCGCCGAAGTGCACATTGAAATGCACCCCGAAATACCGCCGAAGAAAATGGCCACCCACACTGTGATGTGTATACAATTATATGCCTTGCAAAAATTAGCATATCTATCAAAGATTCCCCAGGGAGGGACTCCAGCGAGACCCCCCACCTGAGGAACCCTCCCCCTGGATGGGCCTATCTTTGTTTACAGAATGTGTTCTGGAGAGGCCCTTGGTGTCTGGGGTTTCCAGAATGTTTGGTCTCTTGGCTTAACGGGATACTGGGTTTAAGGGAAGTTATCAAACTTAAAGAATTATAACTATGTGGGCTAAAAGCACTAAGAATACATAAAAGCTAAATAAAAGAGTGTATAAAAGGGGTATAAAAGAAAAAGCAAAAATCATCATGGCATCAACTCCAGTGTCTTACCACCAGTGTCTCACTGAAAAATTTTGGTCCTTAGATCCAATCAAAACTTACCCTCTTTTACTTTAAAAGTGTTGTCCCTCATCCTGTGACTACAGACTCTGTCAGAAAGTTTTTCTCTGCCTTGTTATCTGGTTGTGCCCACACAAAGTCTGTGATGCATGGAGGAGCTAACAAACGCGTGTCAGCAGGGGAAGAGGAAAAGCCAGCTCGTTGTGAAACCTGGGGTGAAGCAAGGCCACTTGTAGCGTTTACTCAAAGCTGCCCAGACCAGGTCAGTTCTATATCCCTGCACGTGGCTTCCCTGGAGCAGCTGCCTGGTAATCTGCAAACAGCAGCTTCTCTCAGTCCTGCACCCTTGTGAGAGACACCACTTCTCTGGGAGAAGTTATTTCAGAGTCAGGAAGCCTGTGGAAGGAGTAAAAGGCTGTCTCTAGTAAGGTGTGAGCTCAAAAGCCTACACAGCGTACTGTCCCGTGCTTCTTGATACTTGGAATTGAATACAATTGCAAAGTTTAAGAAGGTAGGCTGTCTGCTTTAACCTCACTTTTGTAACTTTTTATTTGTTTGCTGTTTTTTTTTTAAAAATTCTGGCTTATACAGGTGGAGCCAATCTATGCATTAGCTTGTTCCTGTCTTCCTGTGGCTTAGCCATGTATTTTAAGACTGTTTTCCTTTACAGGAAATGGGAAGCTGTGGAATGCAAAGTATCATTTTAGTAAAAATAATACTGCCTAACAAACCCCAAATGATTTAGTGTATGCAAAAAAGCCAGATATACCAGAGAGACTCACTTGGAAAGTGTATTTGGTGTTTAACTTTTTTTCCACACTGCACTTCTTAAAGTTAGTTGGATACATCTACACAGGCTGACTTGAGTAGGTGGTTTGTTATTCATCACTTATTTTTCAGCCATTGCTCCAAGCACGCACAAAATACAAACATATTCATTCTGCACCAGTGTCTCCAGCAACACTTCTGCCTCTAACACAGTCAGCCTGAAGCCATTATCCCATACAATACAGAATTGCCACCAACAACACGAAGTCCAAGGAAAGCAGGCAACTAGTTATCCTTTGGGACAAGCTACTGGTTAAAAAGCAAATACAAATGTGTCAGAGATTCCTTATTCACTGGTGAAAACCCTTTCTTCTTAGAATAGTAGAAAGCTACTTATTTTGGTGTTATATTGAGGACTGAGAACTTAATCAAAAAGCTGACAGTGAGTGTTTCTGGTTACCCAGAAGACAGATTAGTGCTGGGGTGGTCAGTGGCCTGCAGTACATGGCTATGGTCTGCAAGTGCAGAGCCTTGCAGGGACAAATTTGCTTTCAATAGTTTCACCTCCTCAGTGATCTGGCTGCCATCCCTTCCCTCTCTGTCTCCCCACACATGCACAGGCGAAGCAGATCAGCTAATCAAGTAGATGATGAGCCAATTTCTGAATATTTTGCCTGTGCAGAGGTGAAAATTGGGACAGTGAGGTGTACAGAGGACAGTCTCTTCAGTTTGACCTTGGGTGTGGGGCACGGTTATAGCCCCCAAAGGCTTTGCTCTCGCAAGTGCTGAAGGTTCATGATTATGAGTGCAGTTTGCCATTTGCAGCTTTCACACTCCAGGCACCAGGAGTTGAGGAGCCGGTGGTTTGGCAGAGCTGGTGGGTGTTGGACGGGGTCTGTGGCTTAGCTGCCCACCAACCAAGATGCTGTTCCCAGCAAATCCTTATGTGCCAGGATATCTTCAAGAAAAGCAGGCAATCAGTTTGCAAGCTATTAAATTTATTTAAGCTGTAACCTGTTGCACATACTAAATTTATTTGCACTGAATAATTCCATCCTCACCGGTGAACAGTTAGTTTTGTTTGTGGACGGACTGCTGGAATAAACACAGCCTTTTCAGCATCTGTAACTCAGTTTTCACCACACAGAGTAATTAAAGAAAATATATTAAATAAAGTATGCTTTAGCTTGCACGTTGCAGAGGCTTCCCTTGGCAGATCCAATTACTTTCAAATGCGGTGATAGGGTGACATTGTTCTGGCAGAAACTCTCCACAGCAATGTTATCAGAACAATTTTCAGCCAGCACACGTGGACAAGAAAGTCAGCCCAGGTTCCATGGACCTGGGACCATCCCTAAGAGCCCTAAGGCTCTGTTTTGCTTGCCAGGGAAATGAGAGAGGATGTGTGTGGTGCCACAGCAGAAAACAAATTAAAAAGAAGCTGTGAATCCACTGACAAGCAAGGTAACCATACCAAGCATATCTCTGCCATGCAGCTGTGTCAATTTGGTTAAAATATTTACATTTTATACATGTCAAAAATATAAAGCATGCTACTGTGTCTTTCTTAGAAAAAGATAGTAAGTTTAATAGTGTAAGTAAAGAGAGAGAAACCCTTATTTTATCAAAAATTTTGCTACAGGTATTTTTCTTCTTTTCTATGACTGCTTATAATAAAACATCAGTGGGAAAAACATAGGCCATTGCTAAAGCAGATCATCCTTTGTGCTGACCACAGCACCAGGCAAGTACAGCTTCCTGAAACACCATTTGCCATCATGATTTTGTTTCTCCTGGACATCATCTTTTTGTTTTGAAAGAGGGGAGAAGAAAACAACATTCACCTGCTGTTGTCTCATGGATGCCTCATGCCTATTCATTTCATTTAGTTGTTTTTCATATTCCGAAGTAAACACATTCTTCCTCACGGTGTTTGGTGTTTGCCATGTGCTGGAAAATAGATTACTGCTGTCTGGTGCCTTCTCTTCTGTTGAAAAGGAGTCCAAATCAGCAAAGTCTTCCACCTGTGAGTAATACTTACTCAAATAAATGGGACACTGCTTAGAAATGACTAACTTGAGTAAAGATTGAAAAGTCAGTTTTGCTCTTATGAAAACACTCCTGAACGTGAACGGAAAAAGGCAGAAATACAAGCTGAGAGAAGGAAAACAACAACAACAACAAAAAAAAGACAAAAACCTGAAGGCCAGATCTTCAAGTCCTAGAATATACTTCCTACACAGAATTTGCAGGTAAACAAGTTGCAGGCAAAAATGTTATGTCCACAATTAAGCATTAGGGAGTTAATTCCATTTAGGTCCTTCAGTGCTTGATATGTGGGTACCACCAGATGATTGATGGTTACTTGTATCAATCACACCTGGTCATAAATACTGCCTGTGAAAATTATACCTCAGTGCTTAAAATCCCCAAAGCAAAACAGATGCTAACATCAG
This sequence comes from Oriolus oriolus, assembly GCA_013400235.1. Lineage (NCBI taxonomy): Eukaryota > Metazoa > Chordata > Aves > Passeriformes > Corvidae > Oriolus > Oriolus oriolus. The sequence goes on along the minus strand of VXBT01001738.1, from coordinate 993,657 downwards.
GGCAGCCCAAATAGCATGCCTCATTTCTTTCAAAGAATTACAAATGAGAAAAACCCCATCAGTGCCAATGTTTCTTGCTGGTACTGGACTTGGGGTCACATCATCACCAAGAAGAGTAAACTCTGTAAATGGAAGCACCCAAATGTGAGCTGGAGTTTTAAAGTGGTATCTACTGCCAAAAATGTCACATAAGGCCTGACACTTCCACTGTGATGTGGTTAAAAGTCACACCATGATCACTGAGGGAAGGATCAGATCCAAAAAATGTGGCCACAGGTAGTGATGGCAATTTGAGTCTTGTAAAGAGTGAGCTCTTAGATCTAGGGATGCTCTCTAAATTCTCGAAGTGCCCCTTACTCTCAGCTGGGAGTGTTGCCCTTGCTTGGAAGGGCTGGCTCTGATTATCAGGGAAGCTTCTGCTCATCTGCTGGGCTCGCCCTATTTTCATGAGACTGCCTGTGCAATACCAGTTTGAATAACTGGCCTTTTCATTTTACTCGCAAACAAAATGAGGCTTTTAAAAAAACAGAACCACAAGGGTAGATATAGGCTTCCCAGTAGACTCTATTAGCACTACCAAATTATTCAGATTTGATTCCCATAGCTTTTCATTGTCCTTCTAGTTATTAAATGCAAAATCTTTGTTTAAGGCGAAGCGAGAAAAAAAAAAATTATTTTGCCCTTCTGTTCCTCAGCTATTAGGCCACGGTGCCATTTCAGAGGTCCAATGTGTTGGAAATAGGTGAAGATAAGGCCATTTCCAGAGTGAATCTGGGTTCCTCACACCCTGTTACCTCTTTGTGAGATTGGTGAAAGGCTTTTTGCTAAGTTGCTGTAGGTCTAGAAGTTGAAATGTTGCATTAAGATATATTTCTGAGTTGTGCTGCTGGGCCCAGCTGTCTCCAGAACAGAGAACTAATTAGGAATGCTTTTTGTTAGCTAGAAAAAGCCTTTAATAGACATTTTATTCAATGTAGATCAGTCTAGCTTTGATATCCTAACTTTCAGTGTCCTTTTTTCATGACAAAATATATTTCTTTTGAATTAATGCCATACTTGCATTTGGTGTTATTTATTCTTACTCTTGAAGGGATGAGTTTGCTGCTTTATTTGTGCAGTTCAGCTGTAACAAGGTATATACTAAGATTATAGTGCAAAGGTAGAGGATTTTTCCCTCTCTTGTTCAGTTTTGCTTCTTTAAGTGTCTATACCTAATATGTATGTACACAAAGCGCTGCTATTGAAGATTCAATTTGTTGAGAAGCATAGCCATTGATTTGTGACTCTTTTCTTCTGCTGTAGTCTCATCTATTGCATTAATGCAAATCAAATCATTTTCTTTGTGAAACAATAGCTTTTATACACGTGTACAGCATTTTTATTACAGCTCCAGTTCATAAAAGGTATAGATTTACCTTAGAAATTCAACTTCTATGTTTCTTTGGTTTGTTTTTAATTTTTATTTTTATTTTTTAGTAATGAGGAGTTTAGCCCCAAACAAATATTTTTCAGACTATTCTTGTTAGGTCTGAATAGTTCTTAAGTTGCTTAGGTATTAGAAAAATTCAGTTCATGTGAACCCTTTTACCAGTGCTGGTAGCTTTGGTCCAGGTCTCCATCCTTGCAATACTCTAAGGACAGATGTCAGTTTATGAAGTTGTGTATGTGCTGGGTGTGGCTCCAAAGAGACTTGTTTCTGTATCTTCGTGGAAGTCTAAAATTTTGAAGCCTTTGTTTTCAGAAAATATCCTTTGCATTATTTAATGATTTCCAGCCGCTGAATCGCTTTCCTTTTGGCTGACTCCAAAGTTTCCATGACACCGGATTACAGAACCATAAGAAGCATGCCTTACAGATTCAATTACAGCCTGAGAGAAGAAAGGTGAATAAGATGGAAACTTGCAGCCAGAGCAAAAAGCTTCTCTCTTTAAAGAGAATCCAGAATAACATACTTAGGAAAGGAGGGGCTTTACCTTAAATACTGTGAAAAAATGGAACAGCAGTTTCCTGAAAATAAAATGAGGTTGATGTGTATTCTCTTGTGTGTGTCATTCTTGCAAAGCATATCTTTTTCACAAGCTGGTTAGAGTTGAGACGATAATTTGCATGTCAAGCAAACTGTCTTAATTTCCTTGTTCTTGCTTCCCTCTTAGGATGATGCTGCCTGAAATGTGTTCTAACAAATATGTTTGTCAATGAAGAAATCACAGCAAATGCACAAGTTAATGACAATGCTAGCTGCTAGTTTGGCATCCCTCTCTGACTTTGTTGTCAAATCTTTTGGTAAAGGTAGCCAGCAACACACTCAGGTACACACAGACCAGCTCGGGGAACCTGTACAATACATTATAGTCCAATATTTCTCCTCACAGTCAAATTAACTTAGAATTTAAAGTGTTTTAGCAGTTCTGATGGGGCTCTGTACCTGCACACACTCCTGGTCTGAAATGCATAAAAAGCCCAGTCACACATCTCTAATTTAAATTAACTTTATCCTTTGTAGCATTAGCCTTAATTCTGTGAAACTAAATGCACTGTAATTACAATAAATCCATTGGGTTTTCTAGTCCATTAAAAACACAAATGAGAAAAAAAAAAGTTCCTCCCTTCCCCCCCCCAGAAGGCAGAGGTTTCGAAGTGGGAGACAAACAGGTATTTCAGGAAGTCCAGGTGTTAATGTGAATGACTCTATCATTTCTGCTTCAAAGCATCCTGTCATGGCAAGTATAAAAATACGAATGCAGACATTAAAAATCAATAACACCGCATTGATATGGAAATACTTTTGTCAAGTACAGTGTTAATTACTAGCACAATGATATTACTAAAATGAGAAAAACCTGAGGGGGCAAAAAGGAAAAAGAAAAGGAAATCAAAAGGAAAGGGAAAGTGCTATAAGGGAAAGCCATGCTACGATCTCAGAAAGAGATTTTAAACTAGGTAATATCTTCTCATTTCAGGGCTCACTGGAGTTAATAATCTTGAATGTTCTGCTCATTCCTAAATCTTCATGGTCAAGTAGCAAATATCTAGCCAAGGCCCTTTGATGTGAAGCAATATTAAAATGCATTCTATGCACCAATAATAATACCACCTCTCACTTATGGCTCCGAAGTCTTGGTCACGTTTTCACACTGGACACTGCAATAAGAGCCTTTGTCCACATTGGCTGAACTGCTGCACTCTTTCAGCACAAAGCTTCTGGCTTGTCAGAAGATGCTCTTTACAGATCAGCTTTTGGGTTAATTAAAACAAATGAAGCATTTGTGAATTTTGAGTCCTTGTCCTGACAAAGTCAGTCGTCTGGTGTACCTCTTTGTTAACATTGCTCAGCTTTGAAAAAGTAGCAAGGGTGAGAGTGCACCCTTGGAGTACAGGAACACCCTTTGTGTTCACTTCCACTCAGCCTATTGCAGCAAGCTTATTTCAGCCACAAAGGTTTCTTTTCCTTTAATTTTTTTTTTAAGTTCCAGAAATTAGCATTGGGTTTTATGTCAAACACTGCTGCTTTTGGGTTGCTGGGCTGCTTCTCTGCCCTTTGTCCAACTGTGTGTGCTCCTTCCACAGCAGGTTCTGCTTACCCTGGTGTAGTCAGCAGTGTGATCCAAGAAGGGCTGGTGGTGCCCTCATCTCTGCAGGGAGATGTTCCTTTGCTCAGTCAAAAACCTCCCTCCGGTGTCCCTGGGTAGGAAATACACCAGGTCCTTGCAGAGCCTGGGGAGCCAGACCCTTCAAAGGGTGGGAGGCCAGGGCCCTGCACTGCTTAGCAAGGCTGGGGAAGCTGGTTACCAGCAGCTGTGTATCCTCTCCTTTCTGAGCTCCACCAGAAAGCACCTCTCTGCAGGGTTACACCGCAGGGCATGAGCTACCATAAAACCGTGTACAGTAACAGCCCTGGTGCTTCATGCAGCATTCACCTCCTGGCAAAGATTTTCCTTTGTGAGCAGGAGCCAAAGGATTTCGGATGTTGTGTCACGTTGCACGTGGCAAAAATACTCAGTGTAAACATCGACCCTGTTGCACAGGATCTCAGCCTCAGCAGCATCCACCACATACTGGATGGATAGTCAGCACTGCTGAAAAGAGAGGTGTACCTTGAGTGGCTTTTGAGGCAGAGATTGAAAATGCCAAACTTATACTGAAAAAGAGCAAAGGCTGGCCTTCATGTATGGATAGCCTACACCTGTAGTTTCAGATCATTCCTGCACTGGTAAGTCTAACTCCTGCTTCCATGAAAATCACCCAGCTTAACTAAACATCCCAGTCTAAAGACAAAGCTTCTCAAAAATGAAAGGCATTAAAGGAATTAATTAGAGATGAAAAGGATATATATAGTATTGAATGCTAAGCAAACAGGCTATATTTTTTATTTATTTAAAATAGCAAGATCCTGTGTTCCTGAGAGTGGTAGTATTTTACTACACACACTTCAAGTAAAATTGAAATACTCTAACTGAAAGTCACTGAGGACATCTTTATTGAAAATTCACCTTCCAAGAGAGTATCAGTGGCTTTTCTTGGTGTCAGAATGCAATTTTGTAATTTTGTAATCCCAACAGTTATCTATTAACAAAAACCTGTCCTGCCTGTCACCACCAAAATCTTAATATTCTGTACATCTGTGTTGAGGAAGAGGTACCTTAGCAATTACAGTCACTTGCAGATGTGTGTTTTATAGTGTGCTGTAAAGATTTTTTTCCTGAACATCCTTTTGCTCTGCAGCATGTGTCAACCGAACTGAATGAATTTCTCAGTGTTTCACTGGGCTCAGCCACTGAGAGCAAAGGCTCTTCCTCTGTCTTCGCTGATGCTTGTGCATTGAGCATTGTTGCTGCATTTCCATCATTCACAGATGGATTGCTAGGAAATGTGTGAAACTGCCTTGGGCACCAAGAAAGCAGGGGCACCAAGCCAGGACATTAAAAGACTATTTCCAACAACTGCAGCTGCAGTGTGCCTTACTCCACACTGAGCTCCACTCTCCCACCCTGGCTGGTTGGCTTCCTCTTTATGTAAGAAAGAGGGCATGTTTCAAGTGTAAGCAAGTTGGGGAATTACAGTAAAAATGAAAAGACAATCTCCTTTAAAGCATGTGCTAATTCTTTCTTTGGTGCTCTAAATCTACACATTCCCACATATTAGATGAGCTATGAAAGTGCTTAGAACTGAGCATCTTTCATCAGATCCCTCCCTGTTTGGGCAAAAGTGCAGAGAATGCAAAGAGCCGTACATAAACACCAAAAATCAATCAGTGATGTGATTTAAATTTTTCATTTTAAACCCTATTTTTCACTTTTTATTTCTCATCATTTGACTAGTGTGACGGTCCCCAAAGCAATTTGAGAGGAGAAACTGGGAACAGGAAGGCAGATGAGCCAGCTCAGCATCAAGCTGTAAGGAAAAGACAGGAATTACCATGCCACCTCAGTGCCCAGCAGACCTGAGGCACACCACAAGTGCAAGAAAGCAGTTCAAATTTGCCTGTAAATCAGAAGTGTGGGAGACTGCAAAATCAGCTAGTAACAGGCTCTGAGAGGTGTACCTGTCCCTGGAAAAACAGAACTCAGGAACAAAAGAAACCTTGCAAAATTTTGGCTAAGTGACAAAATTACAGATACTACTTGAGCTTTTAAGGAGTGCCTAAGAGAACAAAATGAGAAAAAAAAGGATGTATCTGATACCAATAAAAAGGACATAAATGTAATCTACATCAGTATAAATTATACTGTAGCAAGTCCAGGGCATCATTTGTCTGGCTTACAATATCATCATAACTGTATTCTCTGCATACTGCAGTTCATTTCATCATTCTGCATCTGGAATGCAAAAAACCCAAGGATACCAAACTGGAAACAGCTGGCATTCCCTCCACCTAGATTAATATTTACATTTCTACACACTTAATCTCAAAGAAACAGCAGAAATGGAAGGGACATCGGGAAGTGAAAAAAAATGAGGAAAGTACAGGGAAAACTGCCCTGGTGAGAGAGCTGGACTGTACAGGAAGGAAAAAAAAAGGAAAATAAACTGGTAAATCCTGCTTCATATTACAAGGACAAGAGAGAGAGCCAATGGAACTGGAAATCAGTAATCAGAGAACTAATTAAATCACCACTCTTTGTCTTTACACAACGCATAATTAATCTATGTCACAGATGTTCTAGAGTCAAGAGAGATTAGATGATTGTATACATAATATGAACATCTGCAGCCATGTAATATAGGATGGAAGCCCTCGTGTTGTACAGTATCACCCAGGTACTTACTGATGGAGTTTTGGATCTAACTTCCCTTGCTAACAGGTTATTTTCTATCTCCACTGCACTGGGCTTGCATTAAATTTAAAGCAGCTGGCAAGAGAGCTGTCACACTGAGTTCCTGATGTGTTAAACTCTTTGGCCTTTCCTGACTTGTGTCATTTATTCCCCTTTGAATTAAAGACAAATATGTTTATATATATGTGTATGTATATCAACCTCACATAATTACAATCTCTCCTGAAAGAAAAATAAATATGACTTATTTCTTCACGTGGCTTAAATCAAAGATTGCATCTTCAACTCTTTGATTAAAAAATATATATTAATTCTGCATATATTATACAGAATTAGTCATATGGATGCAGATCTCTTCCATCAGAAGGCTGGCTGCCTTTAAGCAGCTTTTCCCTTTGAAAGCCCTGAACTCTGGATGTGAAAAAATCATTAGTATTTTAAAAGAATTACAATGAATGCTAAAGAGAGACCCCCACTTCCCACATACAAACTTTCTGGCAATAAAGAGCCTTTTCAGACTGTATAATCCTATTTACTGTTCTTAATTGGAGAACTGTGTTTGTCAAAAAGTACAGAAGTCTTCAGTTGTTTGGAAGCGAGTCTGGCTCATCAGCTCCCAAGGGAAGAAAAGAACTATTTATTTTAACAGTTAAGCCTAAATGCAAACTGCACAATAAATCTGTCTATCCAAATACTGACCTATTTCATGTAATGTCAGGATGAGGCTGGCCTTGCTCTATAACGCTGTTGTTACACGTGAAAAAAAAAGCAAACCCTATGACGGAGGGCTGGAACCAGCTTCTAGAAGGTGCCAGGGTGAATGACTGCCAATCCCACCGCCTCCCTCAGCTCCTCCATAAGCTACTGAATGCCGGGAGGCTGGAAATGAACCTCAATTACCCAGCTCCATCTAGTGTTTGGGAAATAGCTTACTCCCTGAAACCCACCCTGCCCTGTGAATGTCACCGGCTTTCTGTTTCCTGGAGAAGAAAGCGCTTTGCAGAGCAGGCAGCGAATGGCGGTGCTGTGATGGATATGGGTGCTCACATACAGATGAGCATGGGCAGAACCTCTGTGTTTCTGTGCCAAGGAGGTTATTCTGTAGTAGCAGTGGGTCTTGCTCAGATCTGTGAACTGCTGGATGTTGGTAAAATACTTCCAAGATGAGCAGGCAAAGGAACACACTGTACTGGGTATGCTTGGCTTGTTAAGGGATCTGAATTTCCCCTTGAAGATTTACCAGGATCAGCACCAGAAACCCACTGTTTGACATCCAAAAGTGGTGGTCAGGAGGAGATGGTGTTGAAGCTCCTCAGAAATGCACCAAAGTGTGGCATCCAAAATGAAAATGCCTTGGAATTTCTAGACAGAAGCAATAGCATCCAAGCCAGTCTTACGTCCCCTTTACTGCCCTAACAAAGGCAAGCCTGTAGAAAGCAGAACCAAGGAAATTGCAAGAGAAAAGGTTGTCTTTGGGCCCTTCCAAAGATCTCCTTCCTGAAACTGCTGACAGTTGCCCTGTGCTCACTTTCTCTGGCTCACAGGTGACTTCTCTTTGGCAGCCAGTAACAGAGCTCCTAGAAAACGTGCAACAGTTCAGCTGCCAGTCACACTTCTCAAGTCTGACATGTTCAACTATATTTCCTTAAGAAGGAAATAAATTTACAGCTCTGGAAAAAGGAAACCATGGCACTTTGCTTCCAGTACTTCAGTCTGAGCATTTTGAATAGTGTTGAGATAGAGCAGTTTAAATAAACAACATGACAATGTTTGCAAGAATGAACCCATGGTAAGAACTTTCCAGGAAATACTTGTAAAATTTCATAAAAAATCTCCATTTACAGCCAGCTGGTTTTCTTTCTGGTCAGCTCAGAAACAAAGTTTCTTGCTTTTTTGTCTCCTTAATAATTTTATGTGGCTTGACTGGCAATGCACTCCAGCCAAATTGCCCGGGTGATTCACAGTTTGGTCCAGCAGAAGTGGGACTATTCCTGTTCATGCTCTGCAGATCAGAAAGGTATCAAGCTGCTTCTTCTGAACAGGCTGAATTATATACTTCAATCAAACCTTGCCCTCATACTGCAATGGAGTTGCTTCCCTGGATGTGGAGAAGGCTCTTTACCTGAGTTATAACAATAGCTGAACTCCACAACAGCAGTCGTGTACTCTTTGCTTCAGGGTATCTGATTTGCATAATAACTAGAGAGATGGTTACTGTGGAAAAACATGGGCCATATGCAAATTCTTATGCTGTGGGAGGATGGCAGCCTTGGGAACCAGTTACAGAGAAGAGATCTGAGTAACTCCTCCACATCTGTTTTTTAGGGGTACATTGCCTGTGAGTTATTTTAAGGTGGTGCAGCTACAGGCCACCAACTCTGTAGCCTTCTGCTGCCTTCACAGGCTGCCTTGCTGGCCGCAGCCCTCACACTGCTTAGGGAATACCAAGGAACCTCTGATTGCTCCCCAGGGCACAGCTGGCTCACGCACTAGGTGAGCCTGGGTGTCTCCTTGCCCCATGGAAGAGCGTCTCAGCTGCAATTCCCAAACCCAAGCAGTGCCAAGTGCCTCAGCCCCACCTCCAGGTTTCCACACAGTATTGCAGGATTATTAATGCACAAGCCTTTTGCCACAGCAATGTGTTGCTCAGCTTTCCTGCTGCACGACTGGATCTGCAGCACCTCCTCCTCTACCCCCTACTAACCCCTGTAGCCTCCTTCTCTATAGTCTCTTTTAATCAGCCTGAAGTTAATCCCATCCATGCCTAAATAAATGAAAGGTAGTATAAGCTTCTTAGTTTTACTTAATGGCCCATACCTCCTCCTCCCAGCTTCCTTCAAACTCTCTGAGCTAAAATATAATTCTCTTCACGGTAATCCATAAAACAAAGCACATTTGTAGTTCTTTAGCAGTCCATTTTGCAGATTTCCAGAGTTAACACTTTGCCTCTGGAGAGTGACAATCAAAAGGGAACACACTTTAAAAACATAATTTTGCACTCCTTTTCTGCTTCTCTCTAGGACTAAAGTAGCAGACAATATTTCCTCTGACATGAAAGCAGCATGGGACATTTTAGAAAGGATTTTTGCGGGGGGCAGGGGGGTGCAGAGAACACAGAACAAATTGCAGATATTGGTAACTGGACTTCGATTTAGCTTTAAACTGACCTGCAATGAGCTTAAGCAATGCAGAACTGAAGGACAGTCAGCACTGCTAAGCTTTTCTACTATTATATCTTTCTGCAAAGATAAGCATCTGTATATTACTTTATCTAGAGAGCTACTGTAGGTATCATGAGACCTATTGACTCATGATTATTAGTCAAGTCATATACCCACAGTTACATTTATCTACAGTAAAACATTTTGCCATCTATGCTATCAAAATAGAGCAGAAGTCAAAAGAAAATATGTAAGTCTTTATCAGCATCTAAAATGCTTTTGAGTAATTACAGCTCAGTGAAATCCACATTGGAAAACAGCTCACACATCCTTAGGTTGTTGGGATTTAACTTGCTCACACAGAAGATGACAGTGTATCATTTTAACATGGGATCTGATAATTTTTGAGGACAAGTTTTCCTGTGGACAAGTTTCTGCAAATTTGTAAATCATAGCAAAAAACTAAATGAAGGAATAAATCTGAACCTCTGATGACAATATACCCAGAAGAAGTTCACCTTTCACTGTCCCCACAACGGCAATTTTCTCATTTCTACACTTCCTGGAAAGAGAAGTGGTTTTTTTGGTATTTTGCTCAGAACAGACCAGGAAGTATCAGAATTCTAGATAAAAAATAAAGTCTGAATGTAAGAGATTTCCAGACAGATTTCTCAAGCTCAAAGTTTCAGCTTAGTGTGGCTAACCTTAAGTATTTCAGCTTGTCTTAAAAGTTCCCTACCTGTACCCTGTAAAATTTAATTGAGCATTTTGGTGTTTTGGATTGGACTCTAGACTGGAGAAAATCTCTTGGAAAAAGAGATTTCCAGAATAAATTGGAAAAATCTCTTTGTTGTAGAAATAATCATGAAAGGGACATTTGTTGTTGTTATATGAATGTTTCCTAAGATCTCTCCTTTTGCATAGAAGAATATTGAAACAATTCCATTAGTTTCAAATGAAATGTTTAAACAGAACATAATATTCTCCTCTTAATGAGAAAAGTGAGATCATATTGTGGCTGCTCAGGTGTCAGCTGGTCTCCTGGGGGGCTGCTGGCTCTCCCACCTGTCCCTGACAGCCCCCAAGGCAGAGGCACAGCATCACTGTGGATGCAGGGGCAACCACCCCAACCCCAGACTACCCAACACCCCAAGCACAGATCTCAAAGCACAGCAGCTTCTGCAACATTTAAAAGAAAGCTGAGGTGTTTCTAGACACCCTGAGGGGCTTAGTCACACTCCCAGAATCCTCCAGGCAAATCCTTCCAATTCTGGCATATGGCACCATTTCTCAGGTTATTTCTTTAAGCAGAGAGGAGGGGAATGTTCTGCTCTTCTATTCTCTTTGGCTGGATGGGTCATAGCTAGAGTTGAGGAAAAGCATCTCCAAACCATGGGAAACTGCATTCCAGTAATATCTGGAGAGTTATAAAGAGCCTACAAAGGAAAGAGCAATTGAAATCATGCAAGAAGTAGGAGCAACCACTGGATGACATTTCACTTCTGACAGCTAAAACCTGAGGCTGCAGGTCTGATGACTGATATCCCCTGGGTGGGTACTAGAAGCACCTGATGGGGTGAAGTTTTCTGCCATGCTAGCGAGAAGGATCAGCAGCTGATGCCAAAAGGCAGGAAGAGACATTTCCAGATTCCCAGAGTGCTCAGCCTCTGACTTTGTGGTGTTGTACCCTCCTTCTCGCAGCATGCTGTTCTCCTGGCTACTCAAGGAAATTATTGAAACAGCATGTGGTGGGGAAGTCACCAATGAATGCTGTGCTGGCATCATGCAGTAGCAAAAGCACTGGAGTTTCAGCTACCAGCACTCCTAAGCTCTGCCAGAACAAAACCCTTCAGTGGAAATTGTGGGTAGTCTCTGAATTTCCACACTGCCAGCAAGTCTAGGAAATACTACTTGGCACAGTCCAGACTTTCCAGTGCAAGACTGAATTCCATTAGACAGGCTGAATTGCACTGGCCATGAGAGGATGTTTTTCTGTCAACAATACTTTCAACCTTTGTGGAGCTCTTGTAATTTCTCCTCTTATGCAGATGGCAAAGGGTCAAAATAAACCCTCGTGCACTTGAGGATCAGCAGAAGTTCTCCATTGTAGTGCTGGATCATGTCCATTTTGTCCTGGTTCTTCATACCCACACTGAGATGTCGACTCCATGAAATACTTGAGAACATTCAGAGAGGCAGCAGAATATGACTTTGAGAAGCTACGAGGAAACTGGAGGTGTGTGCTCCATGACTAATGTGCTGGTTATAATATATGCCTGCTGAATTTTGCGTAATAGATGGGATAGAGCTACAGAAAAGGAAGTCAGTAGACTTGGATCACTTTGCATGCAAACATCCCGGCGATCTGCTGCTGCTGAACTTACGCAGAATTGGTCAAGATGAGGGAGTTGTGGCGCTAAGCTGGGCTGGTTCTCTACATGTGTTTTCAGATCAGTGCTGGGAAACTGGAAATAGATGAGTGAAATTAAGGTTATATTTGGTTTAAATGTAATTATATGTTGCTGGCTTGATCTGTGCTTTACAAATGTGGGTTTATGAATTTTTTTCTCATGATTAGCAATTTCTATTTGAAAGGGTGAGGAAGTGCTTGGAAGAGTGAATTACTGTTCACCGCTGCTGCCAAGTCTCATGTTTTAATTTCAAGTTTCATGATTTTTGATGCATTTCTTAAAACTTAACATTCTTGGAATAAAGATTCTATAACATTTCCAGCTTTTTTAAAATGTAAAACTTGAAGAGATTTTACCTAGAAGATCAGATCTAAAAGGCAAATAGAAAGAATTCAAAATGTGTTACTTTAAGCATGCTTCATGATGTTAGGTTAATCTGGTGGGACCTGGGAGGCTGATTCCTGAGGGTTTAAGAAAATTCTATGCTTTACTTGTATGAAAAATAATATGTCAATTATACAATTTTTTTTTTCAAAACCAGTTGCAATAGCCAAATGAAGAGAAACATTTGCAATGACAACTACAATGGAGATGTTTGTTTTACATTTGCATACAGTCCATTTCAGTTAGCTCTCAATTTTCCTCCTTTTTAATATGGTAACTATCAGAAGAAAAGGACATGAGATTATCAGAGAGCAAGCAGCTCAAGAAGTACAGTTCTGTACTTGGGCAGGTGACGTAAGACCTGTTGGGGTGAGAAGTTTTATTTTTCATTTAAAATACCTTCGGTATTCTGGAATTTTTGATTCTGGAAGCCTTTCTTAGCTGATTCCCTCTATTCCGTCTCAAGCTCTATGCGCTTGCGAAAGTGGCTTGTTCAGAGAAATACCTCTGATCTGAGCTCAGGTTCATCCTGTCAATGCACAAACAGAAATTAGGCTTTTATATTCCTAGCATTTGAGATTTCTATTCTCCTGCCACAGATCCAATTTGCCTGCTCCAACCAAGTCTATTTGTCAGTGATTACTACAATGCATCAGCCGTTACCATGTAACTGAAAAAATTAATGCAGATTAAAGAGTACATTGCCATAGGAACATTCCATTCAGTCCTAGAAAAACTAAAAGAGTGTAATTGAAACAGCATCTTCAGGCCAGTCCCAGTTTCTTGCAGCTTTCTTTCCCATTTCATTAAAGCTAGACGCTCATTTAGTGTGGAATATGCAAGAGTGCTAGAGAGGTTTGCAAAAAACAAGATGAAAGGAATGAATTAAAAGGAAGAAATAAGATGGGGGAGACTGCTCTTATCTGCGCTGATTGTGTGAACACAGCATGGTGTGTTGTAAGAGTCAAATGACTGTAAGTGTTGCAAATTTCTCCATGGCGTGTCAGATCGAGGTCAAATCCTCGTTTCTAACAGACGGTTTACTCTTGATCAGCATTGATTCTTCATGCAAACACGCTCAGATTTTTTTTCTTATTCATAAAGGTCAAACATAGATTCTGTAAGCTTTGCTTCCTTTTGTCCTTAGTATAGAAAGAGGCTCTTCTGAACTTCTCCCCTGCCATATCTGTTTCAGTGATCTTTTCCTCTAACTTTACAACATTTTTTTCCACAGCAATACTGTGCTAGCCCTCAGCTGGATGCAGTACAAGCATATGATCTAACAGGATCCTTGCTCCCAAGAGCTCACAGTGTAGGTAAAGCAGAATTATGATACAAGAAATACACTTCGAGAACAGTTATGAAAAAGCAAAATTCAAGTCCTCCTTCAGTGAAGTACAACTGAAGTAAAAAGAACACTCTGTGGACTATTTGGCCCCTGAAATACATCTGTCCCTTTTTTTGCTGTCTCTCTTCTCAGAAGAGAGGTCACTCACTGTTAACCGGGCTGTATTTTGTCATGTGGTTGGGCATGTCTTAGAGGCTACAGGTTTAAAGCTTTTCTTATGAAACCTAACTCTGATCTTTGAAATTCAGGACCTGAAAGAAAGGAGATACGGGTGCAATAAGGAAATTCTGGTGAAATACTGTAAATATTTGGATTAGGACATATGAGGTTCGAGAGCACACAAGAAGAAAGATGATTCCACCTGAACTTGGTGCAATGGTTTCTGCACTTTTACAGGGAGTCACCAGATCGGGGCTCTTATCTCAGAAAAAAATGTACTCAAGTCTACTGTTATTTAAAGATCTGTGGCATGAAAGCAGTAGGGAGATTAAAACAAACAGATTTTAAGCTTGTTAGCTTCTCACCTCCTTTTGAACCCCTCTGTTACAAGGCTCTATATTTTCCTTTCTTTAAAGCCTCTTTTCAGGTGCCTTTTCTGTTGTGTGAAAGACCCACACAGAGCGACTGGGGAAAACATGCCAGATAAGGGATATACAAATAACACTATCTGATGCACAGACATAAAAATTATCTTTTGTATCATTTCTCAGAATAACCTAAGCTTCATGCAGCAGAATGAGGCTTCTTAGAGGTCCCAGGAGGTGCTTTGAAGGCAGCCAGAGGAGCAGAGCTACTTCTCCTCTTGTCCTCTTGCCGTCAGAGTAGGAAAGAAGGTGTTTGAGTTCCCAAGTCCTTCCCCTGATTTCTGAGCTCCAGCAGCACCAGTACAATGACAGACAAAGGAAAGGGCCATAATGTGGTTTGATAGTCTTAACAGACAGCTTTTACAGCCAGCGTGAAAACATATCACACAGCAAAGGAATAAAAAGGAATTAAAGCTTCGCACCTGTCTCTTTGAACACTATATTCTGTGACCTTGGGCTGCTGCTTTTTTCATTCCCAGCATAACTTTCCAGACTATAACTTACCCTGTTAGGTGTATAATTACTACAGTGACCACAAATAAAAGTTTTTGATGCAAGTGATTTGGAACTGAGCACCATTTTCTTTTTGAGCTTTGGTGCCTATGTGTGCTGGGGTGTGCGTTGAGCTTTAGATACAGGGAAGGGGAGATCACAGTTCCTACATGGTAGGATTGTCTGTCATGTTTACACTGATATTCTTGTCTGCAGTTTGCTTTACATTGGGGTGCAATAGCAAAGTTAAACTTAAAGGTCACTCTGCACAGAAAAAAATACAACAGAAAAAATTAACCCTGCCTGAGAATCCTGTGGTGTAAATGCACAAGGCAACCAGACTCAGGAGGAAGAAAGCATCCTTGTTACTCACAGCATATACAAATATTTCTGAAGAATACATTTTTTAATCAGTGAAATGTCAGAACATTTTCTTGTTCTAGGATATATTTGACCCATATTTTGCAAAGTGGTTGGAAATGTGGGGTGTTTCTCCTCTCAAGTCTCTGTTGGTCCTGTGGAGTATCAATGCACTGACACATTAGGTAAAACTGGTTTTCACAAGGTAGCCATGATCAGAGTAGCTTGAATAAATCTCCAGGTGAGCATCCAGAATAGCTCAGCCTGTCCCACCAGCATTTTGATGTCTACCAGCACTGAATGTATTTCTCCCATGCCTGTTGATAATTACAGTGTTAATACTTTACTGGACTGGGCACCTTGTTTGGTCTAAACTGCACTTACAAGTTGATGTCAGCAATGTGAAAAAAATCCTGTCCTAACTTAGGAATAGTGCTGAAAACTCTACTGTACATATAAGCTCACATTCAGTTCTTCTGCTAGTGCAGTTTATTTTAATTGGCAAAATAATATGACCTGGACTGATAGAAAGACTTTTTTTGGAACACGAGCTGACCTATGGCAAGGAAGATGTACTGCTCTTATAAAACAAAATAAAACATTTTCTAATATAAACAGAGTTTGGAGGTCAAATGTGTAAAGATGTCTAGGTACTCAGCTCCATTGAAATTAGGCAGGAAAATTGTTTAGCCTAGTTTCTATCTGCAAAGAAGCTGAAAAAGGCATGCCAAAGGTTATTTCTCCAACCAGAAAATACTGGTAAAATAAATATTGCAGAACCCATACAATTTTAAGGACATTCATTAGGAGACCTTAAAACTTCTAACAACATCTATTTTTTGAACTTGCAATATTCCTGCAGGATCCATGTATGTTTGTTTGCACCCTGTTAAAGCATCACGGACTGAATCTGCCTGATGGGAATATTGTGGGTATCTGTGTAACCTTACCATAGTCCTGTTGTTTCCTCTGCCTGTTCCCGTTCCTGCCCTAAGACTGCAGAAGCATTTTCCCTTCTCCGTAACTGCAAGCCGTGACTCCTTCAGGGATGAGTTTCAGGCAAAAACCCCACCCCCAAACCAGCACAAACCAGCAGACAGGGTAAGAAGAGGCAGTGCTTGCATGCTTGTAACTTTAAGTCCAGCTACACAAGGATTAGCAGGCTGAGTGGAAATGCCACGTCTGCTGATTTCTGAATGCAGAATGAAGCATTTCCTCAGACTGGGCTCCTGCAGCCGCATCTGATTTGTCAGCCATTTCACTAAAATTGCCTGGACACCTCAAGAGACAATAAACTCTAAACTAAGCAGGAAGGACTGAAACAGAGAAATGAGAGTAATCACGCACTGTGGCTAGGAAATCCTGGCTGAAGTTAGATCTGAGTTTATCTAATGACTCTCTGTTTTCAGTGTTCAAATGTAATTTAAATGGGGAAATGCAGGTACCTAAACATAATGCTTTTGGAGATGGCAGCAATTGCTGGAGTCATATAATGTGTTGGCAGCTTTGACACAGGATTTATGGCAGGATTTGTGCCCTGCTGGAGCAGCAGCTGCAAGCCAGACGGGCTTCTTGGAGCATCTAAAATGACATTAGACAGCTCTTCTTATATTTAGGCACCTGAATCTCTCTAAATGTTCCTTTCTTGGAAGTAAGTGTTTTAGAATCCATTCAGTGCTACCTCTAAATTACAGGAATGGTACAGTTGTGTAATCAAATACAGAACAGAAAATTACTGAAAGAAGGGGCCTCAGGCAGTCTCAACATGTCTGCTTGCAAGTACACATCTTGACACAGTCCATAGCATATTGGATCATTTTTTCTGTAAAACCCACACTGCATTTAGTTTTTGGAAGGTCTCTACTTATGCAAAACTTTCCACCTTTTAATTACTGTGTACCTTTCAGACTCTGAAGTGAATATGAAATTATTCATTTCCTCATGGCAAACTATTAATGAATACTAATGAATACAACTTTACAGTTCCTTTCCCTGAAGGAAAAATTACCTCAATTCTCAGTTTACTGTGGCAGATATGATGTCAAAGTCTTTAAAGCAAGAAAGGGGACAGGAGATGCGGGCAAAACGCCTTGATGCTCGGCCTGTGTTGGGTCCACATGGGTCTTGCTCAGAACACACTGGGGTTCATAGATTAATAGAAGGCTTGTTCAATTAATATGATTCACAGTTGTATGCCACTTGCTGTTGCATCTTAATAATGGTTTCAAAAGGTGTGTTATGTCACTTTATCCTAGAGAGGGGTACTGGTAAAAGGGGATGATAAAGTCCAAGTCATTACGCTTACACTTGCAGTGTACGCAAATTAGGAGTGAGAAGACAAAATAGTGTGATATAAGAGTAAGGAGGGGGATAAATGATTCAGATAAGAGAAGGTGGGTAGGGAAAAGGGAGGACCGGAGATAAATTGCTGTGGGAATGCACACTGCCCATCTCTGCAGCCTGGACACACTGGAGGACTTTGTGGTGACACACATTGAAATGGTACAGAGAGAATGTTTTTAAGTGTAGGACAGTGCTCTGTTTAACCTCTGATTGGAATCTCTGTTTCCAATATTAAAATGATTAGTCCTAAAAGCCTAGCCTTAGGTCCAAAATATGTCTTATACTTAATAGGCAGGATGAGCCTCAGGGAAACTGGAGATGGTGTGGTGCAATCTCACAGCAGCAGCAATGAATCAGCAGAGAGGGAACCCGAAGTGCCCACTCCTGGCAAAACAGGACATCCTGCCTAGGATGGATGTTCCTGTGTTGTCCTTGCTGCCACCAGCATGAATCCTGGAGATGTTCTGCAAGGCCCTGAGGGAACCTCGAGATGCCCCAAACATAGGGTCCAAGGACGACAGACAAGCTTAGTACACACAAGTCTTGAATCCTTTGTAGACTCAGTCCCAGTCCTCTAGGGCAACATTCAAGTGCCTCAACTATAAGCCTGTCCTATTTGCCTGTAAACCACTGTCTCCTTCATATATCTTTCCAGTGTCTTTAGTGAATGAAATGGGCCCCAAGAGATTAAAAGAAAGTGTTGAAGAGACCAAGCGATAAAGTATGTGTGTAAAGGGAGTCAAATGAAGGCTGCACAGGAACTCTTAATTTTCCCATTTCCTAATTTCTTCACTTTTTTTCATAATGTGGTATTTAAAAGGAAAAAAAATCCATCTCCTACTGTCACTCAAAAACAAATCCAGACAAACCACAGCAAGAAAACCCCATGATGTGACTCAGGCTTTACTCTTACCAGTGGGGTTGGGACCTTTTTAGGTCCATAGCAAGCCCTCTTTCTGTTTTTACACTAAGGTGAAGGGTTTTGTCTGCCATCTGCACACCTCAGAGGCAGGAAAAGATTCAACTTCATGCCCAGGAAGCAATATGTTCTAGTGGCCAGAGGAAATCTGCATCTTCCCCGTCTCCTCCATCTCTCCTGCACTGTCTCTGCAGGTGCCTGCCCCCTCCCTTGCTGTTCCTGGTTAAATTCTTCTAATAATTTTTGTTGAAAGTATGAGGAAGAGATTTTATGCTACATGTTGAAAAAAGACTATTTGTTAGGATTCTGTTTTGTTTACAATGTTATGCTGTTGACTATGCAAAAGGCACACACAGCATTTGCTCCAGGAGCACATTTCTTGTAGTAAATTTAATATTAAATTAAAAGGGGGCTAAGTCCATACAGAGACTGAAGCTTCCCAATGCTCATTGTTATAATGACTGACCTAATCCCAGGCTTTTCCCAAGACATATAACCAGGGTCCAAACTGTTTCCACAGCCCATCATGCTCCGAGACTGTGATGGCAGCCCTGGAGTGGTCCTCGAGCCCCTTGCAATGAAGGGCTGTCTCTTCTCCCTGACGTTAGTCCACTGGGACACGAGAGGGCTGGAGGCTTTGCAAGGTGTCAGGGCCATTTGCACCACCTGTAACTGTGCATTAGCAAGAGACAGACACATCACAGACTGGTCCTGGAAATGTTCATGCTGCTTCCTGCTTTTAAAAAAGGACAGCTCTGGAGATGTATTTCTTGATGGCTTTTATCAGACTCCTCTTCAGAAGCTTAAAGAGCAACTGAGTTCTTTAAAGCTACTGTGCAGAGTGTTTGGTACCTGCCTTAGCAATTTTTCACTTGGCCATGTACTTCAGTGATTGCTGAGGACCTCCAGGGCTACTGCCAAGAGGACCTAGGAACTAAACCACCTCCCAGTGCTTGCCTCAGCATCACAATATATATAAAATGACAGCTGCAGCTGCAAGGCTTGGCACATGCATCCCTGAGCAGTTGTGGGAACCCTTGATGTTAGGACCTGAGCCAGCTTCCTCACCAGAGGGTGTACCCTCACCATGAGGCTGCACATCCCTCTGCATCAAATTGCAGTCCTTCTGGTGGAGGAGGCTGAGCAAAGCCTGCTCCAGCCACCCTCTGCTCACGGTTAGAGTGGAGAGGTGGATGTACATTTCTCACCCAAAGCAGGGTGGGGGTTTGAAGATAGAGACTCACTGGCCCAGTGGTGCAAATAAAGTTCCATTCCTTGCTTTCAATTATGGATCAATTATGTCTAAAAGACAAGGTAGGAGAGGCTCTGTAGAAACTCCTTTTGGGCCTTTCCTGTGAACTAGGGCTGGTTATAGGCAACTTCTGGCAATTCATCCATGACCACTGGGAAAGTTGGCACTGGCAAAAGCTGAATGTGGCTTTTGACATTCAAATTAGTATGTGAATAGGTAATAAAATCCAGTGGAAGGAAATTGGTGGTCTACTTGGTAAATCTTGAAATGTGGAAATTTTTAAAGGTGAAAGTGATTAATCACTAGAATACTTTGTCAGAGGATTGGTGAAACCAAGCATAAGATTTTTAGTTTCATTTTTAATCAAGAGTACCTGTTTTCTGAAAGGGATTCTCTAGTTCAAACTAAAAATTACTTGAAAACATCTGGTAGTTTGCTCTGGTAGGTTCCAAAAGACACTAAGTCAGGTGATCACAACTGATGCTTGTTACCCTGTGATTGTTTGAGAAATGCACCCTGGATACTTTAATATCTCTGGCAGGTTACAGACTAGCTGTTCTTTGCACCTTAAATGTTGCTGTGTGAACTCAGAGAGTGATTTGAATATAAGTATGCAATATTGTGCTTGTATTTTCCTGGAAATTCTTCAGCACTTCCTTTTGAATGTCCTTCCCTTAAGACAAAAGGCTATCAGCTGCCAGGAATTACATGTAAATTCCATTCAGTTCTTGATAGTCAAAGTCCATCTGAATTAATGACAAAAGATGAGAATTACTTCCTCTAAAAGAGAGTCACAAAAACTAATACTGGAGAGTTCATGACTTCAGGTGAAAAATGAGCAGACAGATTTCTAAATCTGATACGTTCCCCAACTTTGTATTTCTTCCTTAGACTGCAAAACTGAAATATCTCTGTGAGCAAAGGTGAATGTGTAATAGCTGAATTTGCTACAGATCAACTGATCAGACATCCATGTGTCATCATGTGAACCCAGGAGGAATTTCCTGAGTATGAAAGATACCAAATCAACCCACATTTATGATTTTGGTGAAATATAAGTGTGGTATATTTAGATACCTTTTCTTGTAGTAATGCAGTCCTGAGGTTTATTATATGAAATGTTATTTTTATTTGCAAGTGAATAGATAAATTTTTATTTTCCTTTTCCCTTTCTCCTTCTGTTTAAGTAATAGGTTATTGCACATGTGCAATATCTGTTACTTAGCAAAATTGTACTGTATAATATTTGTAGTTCCATCTACCGAATGAAAGCGAAACCCCGTAACTTTGTGAGACATTTTTCATGGCACTTTTGAACAGCTGAACCATACCTGTTAATCTGTTAAATTCCCCAGATCACACCTTCTCTCACATTAGAAACTGTCCTACTTATTTTCAGTCAGCCAGCTTTTCTGATCTACATCCAGTACAGTTCCAGGCCACGTGATAATTTCCATAGAGGTCTATGCAACATGTTTTTTTCATAGGACTGCTATTTACTTGAACCAAATGGTTAAAAACCAAATTGTAGCACATGTTAAAGCACAGTTTAGGAAATAGACTATACCCAGTGACCCCCTGGCTAATAAGTGCCTGTCATGGCTTATCAAAAGAAAGTACAAATCCCCAGCAGGCAGTACTGGCACCCTCAGCTGATCACACTAGCTCTATTTGGTGTTGGTGTACACCCCAGCGCAGGACACACAACAGAATGGAAGTGTCCAAACCATTTGATTAGTTTTCTTGCATGAAATTGCATGAAATGAAATGAAATGAAAAAGTCATGAAATTGCATTCAGAAATGTACAAAGTTCCATCTGAAAACCACTTTCACATCAACTCAGTTGCCGGTGGAGGCTGTTGGAGAACCTGTCTCTGCCAATGATCAGCTTTTCTCACTTCTTTTAGCATCTCCACTGGCCATGTTTGCCTTAGTGGGTTGGTCTGAAGCAGTAGTACAATTCGATGTGAATACTCTGATTGTTCCCAGTTACTTTGTGTCACTTTGGTTCCTCAAACGAACCAAAAGTGTGAGGGGGAAGTGATGCGTGAGAAGGAACTTAAATGACAAACTCTGTTACAAAAGTAGTATAACACTTGTGCATCACTGGTCCAAGGTGCAAATAGCCATCTTTTAAATCAGCAGATTCCGGCTGGCTGTCCACTAATAGGGCAGGCAGTTGTGTACAGTGAGATGCTGTTACCATTCCCAGCCCTCAGGCCAGCAACACAGCGTGGGTGAGATGCACAGCAGATACCAGCGGGATGTCCCTGCTGTGCTCAGAGACTCCACCCATTGCACTGCAGCACTAGAAGCAACAGGAGATTCTTGACTTCTTCGTCAGTGCAAAAGAAAAGGATCAAATCAAGGAGGCATCTCTCTGTCCTCTCCATGTAGACCCAATCTCCCCTTTTCTTCCTTCCTTGGACAACCCTGGACAAGCCTTCCTTCCACATCGTACCCTGACTTCCCTGCCAAGCAGAAGAGATTGCAGAAGACAGCTTTGTCATCATGGTATAGAAAAAATATACCAGTTCCTAGAGAACTGCCCTCTTCACAGCTGGTCTTTCCCCCTACTCTTGACAAAAAATATGTTTTTCCAGTAATCCTACAGAAAACTCTGTCCTTGGCCATACACTGGGGGTGGCCACTGGCAAGGGCATCATACAGGGGCAGGACTGCTGAGTTTGTCTGTCTCTCCTCCATGATGAAGAGCAGGCTGCAAAAACTCTTCTGCCCCTCTACTCCCCCATACTGCAGTAGGCATGATGCAGGTACATCTACAAGTCCATCCTGGAGGGAGGACTGCTGGAGTGAGAGGTGTTTCGGAGTAGAAGAAGCTGGAGGAGAGACGCTAGGGAAACTGAGGTAGAAAAGGAACCTGTTTCTGCAAGGCTGACAGCAGCTCCTGCCTGCTTGGTGACAGACCAGCAAAAGCCTGGAGAGGAGGTTCAAGGTGCAGCTCTTCCCCTGTTTCTCAGTTTATAGCCTATGTTGCCCTCTCAGATTGTCTCCCTGACCTTAGGAGCTATGGACTACAGTGTGCCCAGGCTACTGAGTTTTCTGATTTAAGCATTCATGAGTGTCATGAGTGGATGAGAAGACCACTCTCACTTCTCAACTGTCTTCTGTTTTTGCATGTGGGATGGGTGCACAGATTGTGTTCTAGCCAATTTTGGGAAGCTAGTTCTTGATTTTTACTATTACAGTTTTCTTCCATACATGTTTCTCTTTCTTTCATGCCACTGGGAAATCTTTTTCTGTGTCTTTTAATATCCTTTGCAAGTCTGACTCAGCTTGACTTTCGGCAATACTCCTTTTATTGAACACAGATTTCTTTGCTGATCAAATGCTTTTGCAATACTTCTGAGCTCTCTGCTACTCTTAGCGTGACTTCTGAGATGCTGACTCAGTTTGCTTAGCCTGGAGACTTTTCTGATAGATTTTCTGTTTCTGCTTGGGATATAAGTTGAAGATACTATGGCACTTTTGGCTTTAATGCATTTCTTTCCATTCATGTCTTCTATTTCTTCGGCTGTTACAATTCATTTCATTACACAAAATTACCCTTTAGAAATGGAAAAACTCTAAAGTCTTCCACTGAATTTAAGCAGAATCAGGTTGTAATAACAAACAATTTCATAACCAGAGAATATAGAGGATACTCTATTCTTTTTCTGAAGGCTTCTGTATTATGTAAGCACTTTTCCTGAGCAGAATACTCCAGAGTCCCTTCCCTCCCTTCCTTGTTCCATTGCAACTGGTGCAGGCTCCCCTGTGTTTCACTCCCCAAGGGTGTCCTGTGATTCTTCTTTGCTTTTCACAGAAAATCCTGCCATACACCTGACCACAAATCCTGATAAAAAACCAGCTGTCCTTCCCCCTGGCTGTAAACTGTGAGATCTCTTATCTATGTGTAGGATGTCTCTTCATAACACATTTCCCAGTTGCAAGGACCAGCTGCAATCCATACTTGCCTGCAGACCTGAGCCCCTTGGTCTTGGAGCACTGAGCTACAGGAGCCGTCTTGTTCCTCCCTGCAGGTCTCCAACCCAAACATACCCTTGCCCTGGCTTTTTCTGCTTGTTTTCTGCAGTCCAGTCCAGTATGGCCAGGCACAGCTCTGGGGCAGGACTGGGGCCAGGGCTGGGAAGCATTGAGAACAAGCACTCCAGCTGTAAGACAGTGCTGAGGGCTCAGGACATTTTTATCTTATTTCCTGATGCATTTACTAAGTCCTGATGGAAGATTGTGATTCTGAGGATGATGTCTCATCATTAGCAAATTAGGTGCTGTAATCTGCTTCTAAATGAGTCTTCTTAGGGGGTATTACTCAGGGTCAGATTAAAATTAAGTGAGAGAAAGACTGATTAAAATGTAAGGTGAGCTTCCGTTTTCTGCTTCTGGCGGGTTCAACATGAAACCCTTGAAAGGGCAGAGGGATTTTTAAACCACTTTTTTTTTTTTTTTTTTTTTTGNNTTAGACTATTTTTTTTTTTTTTTTTTGTGGCCTGTCCTGGAACTGTCTCTAAACCCTGATGGCTCACAGATCCCATGGTGATGTGCATTTCCTTGTCTCTTCCGGGTGCCAATGTGTGTCAGACCCCAGGTCTGTAGGAGACCAAGTCTTCACTGCTGCACGGGTACTTCAACAGCTGCAGCAAACACTCGTCTTGGGGGTGCAGTCAGCAGGAGGAGTCCTTCCCATATTTGTCTAGCCCCTCTAGCCCGCAGGGTTGTGGGAACCTGGGCTAGCAAAGGGTTGTGGCTACACTAGCAGTGTTTCCTTCCAAATACAGGATCCCGAGTTATACGATGTATTGCTAAGGCAGGAACAGCTCCAAATGTCTTCTTGGCACAGTTGCTAATTTGTTCAGTCCTGCTCTGATTTCTGAGAGGGGAATAACCAAAACCAGCAAACAGGAGTCTGTGAGAGACCAGTTGCACTTTGCCAGGGCCCCAGATTAACTGGTGGTGTTTCATGGCCATTTTTTTGCTCCTTGGTTACATGGACCTTTATTTACCTTTTGTTATCTCAGATTAATTCTGCCCAGATTCAGATGTCACGCTGATGCCATTAGGGTAATATGGAGATCTGCAAATGGGCCAATATAATGTATTTGGTTTTAATTTTTACTGAAATAAGTGACTTAGCGAGCCACTAAATATCAAAGCTTTGCTATGGCAGATCAAAACTGTCCTGTTAATTAGCTGCCATGTTAGTTAATTGGACGTGTGTGAGCTGATGTTAGGTGCAGTCAAATAGCAGCGCATTTATTTTTCTCATGGTGTATAAATGGCATCAGCATTTCTAGTTTCTCATGTCAGAGCTGCTGCCTAATTTCATGACTGAACATGAAGGCTGTTTATGATGAATAGTGCTTTAAACTTTTCTGACATCCTCTCCTTTCTTCTTATTTTCCATCCAGTGGCACCAGCTGCATGGGCTTCTTCTGCTCCATTCCTACTGCCTGCTCATGTGGCCCCAGTGCCACTGGATGGCCTAACTGAGTGTCCCCCAGGAGAGCATCTCCAAATGCCTGAATACATCCTCCTTTGCCCAAGGCACTGACTCCCACCTCAGTGCTAAACTTTGCACTAAACATTTCCCGTCTTGTGTTCCAGCTGCTAAAGCTCCCTGTAGTCTTGGTAACTGCAGGGGACACTGCCCTTCCTCACTGCCGACTGGTCTGCACCGGGCTCTCCCAGCTGGTTACCACTGTCTTATTCAAAGCCCTCCTAATCTGATTAGGTGTCTCTTGTGAACACACTAGCAACAAAGGCCACACATCCAGAACTATTATTTGATGCACAGAACAAACTCCATTTGGTAATTTTTTGCCAGGGCTTCTAAATAGCCAAGCTCCATGTTTGCTGTGTAATATATTTTAGGTTTTCATGCATGAGCCAATTCCTACTAGAGCCCATAAAAAGGCCCCTGCTGACATTTGGCTGGGGCTCAAGACCTACATCTTTATCAGAAGGCTTTGTTGTCTGCCAGCATTTTCGAGCCTAATGCAAAAATACAGCCAAAAGCAGGGACAGCTGTGAGAACCATGCTAGTGAAACCAGACAGGTAGATCCATAACCCAGCTTCAGTTTTTTTACCTGAATATCTGACACAACAGATTTTAGCCTTTTCTTTGAAATCTCTGAAAAGCAGATTTAAAATCTGGCGAATTTTCTAGAAATCATGACAAAATCATCATTTATTTTCAGGCCAGAGACTAATGTTGTTGCACTTAAGAAAAGACAAATTCTTTAAAAATGTGTATGTTTTCACTTGGTCTGAAGAGAGGTTTTAGAAAACAAAAGCAAGATCTTGCCGAGAAAAGGTGATAGCTATTCAGCATTCAGTGTTTTCTTCTCTGTTTGGTGGAAGCATTTATCTCCACTGGGATGTGCCCAACACCTTCTGACATTTCTGTTGCCTTTATTCCTGAATCATATTAAAAGTGTACTGTATCATAATCATGCACATATGTACACAAAGTACCCATAAGATGGGATCAAACATGACACTAGCAGATGTAAAGGGTGTGTGTGTAAGGATGTGTGTGTTGGCCCTAAGTCTCTCTACAGCTCATTTTGAAGTATGAAGAAACACACCACAGGGATATCAACTATCAGGACAGGACGAGGACGGTTTCAGATGAGCCTGTGCTCATGAAAGTGGAGAATAAACTGAGAGGTACAGAGAGGCTGAACTCAAAAAGCAGAAAAGTAGTACTTGTTAATAATTTTAAACACATGAAGATCCCTAAAAGCATAGCCACCAAACAAGTGGTTGGATAATAAGGGTCCCATCGATTATTAAAAAGATAAGATAATATCTTTATTAAAAGATAGATAAAGAGAAAAGATAAAAACTACTAGGCAGACACATTCAAAATCTTAAGAGACAGTAGGAAATAAAGACTTTTGAAGGACACACTTTAGCAGAGCTGCAAATGAAGTCCAGAGTGGGCAGTTATGTCCTGCCAGCTCTATGGAAAATGAATGTAGCTTGAAAAAAGCTTGTTTGGGGTTTTTTTTAATCCTAAGTTTTTGTGAGTATATTGAAGAAGGCATTTGGAGAAAACATGCATGAAGCTTTCATGATCGGGTAATAAATGGTCCAGGATGAATTGATCCTGGTAAATGACTGGAAGGAGTTATGGATTGGTTCATCTCTGATTTCCACTGGTATGAAGTAAGAATTACTGCACAAATGTCAGCAGGATACATTAGTGAGAATGAGAGAATTAACACCTCAAGAATGTTTTTCAGTTTCAACATCCCACTACATTTCAGCAGCGCTTTGGGATCCAGTGAGATAAAATGTGCTTTACAAATGTAGATGTGTCGTCTTATTAAGTGTCTGCTAATTTTATTCAGGGAAATAACCCTTGCTGCTTTGAGTTCAGCAGAGATTTGCATAATCTCAGGTAAGTGAATCAAAAATGTCTTTTAAAAAGGAGGCTCAACCCTAAAGAATTTAAAACTAGAAAGGACATTAAACTATTCAAACTCATCTGAATTTCTAGGTGATTTTCTTTATATTTCATCTTTCCATGGGCATCTAAATCCAGCTGCATGAAAGAAATGGAGGAGAGGGGAAGGTAAAATACATAAACAAAACCCAAGCAGAACATTTGAAGGAGAAGTGGCATATATGAAGATTGAAGAACTACAAAGCAAAAAAAAAACACCTATGAGAAAAAGCATTTCTCACTGAGTGTTTTAGTCTGTCACAGGGAAATTACATTTACAGTGTCATGGATAGATGGAGAATTTTTTTTAGAGGCTAAAAATACAATCTTTGAGCTCCATTCTAATGCCATCATTTTTGCTTTGGAATGTTTTACATTTTTTAGAGCATAAATACGCCTTGACCATTTTTCCAGGTTCTGCCTCTTTCTCTGAGACGTGTTGATTAACAGCAAGCGTGAATGCACAAAAGTCAGAACACTGGAAAAAAAGCTTGAAATCAAGGATGGCACTCACCTTGACTTCACTGAAGCCAAGATTTCATCCAGAGAGTAAGATTATTGAACATAGCACAATCCTTCATCTACTCTGGGTGTTTCTGCCATCAACTAATTGCTTTGGATTGGTTTCTGCAAGTTTTATAAATGACAAATACTAGCCATGAGAAGCCAGAAAAGAACTGTCTGGCTTCACATTTTTCTTCAATGGTCTTTGAGCCAACAAACCCTCCAGAATCAGGGGTTTAGGTGAAGAAAGGTGTCCCTGTCTTCAGGCTCTAAATATGCAAGGCTGTTTTGGGTTAGTTATTCCATCATTGACAGAGACTTTCTTGTCAACAAAATGCTGAACTTTCCTTTTTGCCTGTATTATTGTAAAAGGCAAATGCAGGAAACTGGGAAGCTGACTACTGTCACTTAGTCACAACAAGCTCATTTTAAAAACCTTAGCCAACTTGCTTCCTTACTCAAATCGGAAATATGTTCTAGGGCATTGGAGGATGAGAACTTGCTTTTTAATTCCCATTGTAAATTATTCACTGTCACTTTCCTCTCATTTGTCCTTGTGGCAGCGTTGTCATCTTACTTAAATAACTTTTAATTCTTTAATGACTACCTGGTGATTAGCCATTTAACAGGTACATACAGAGCGATTGTAACTCTGAATTCTAGTCTAAACCACCCATGCTCTTTTCTTCTGTTCTTGTGGAACGAGTGCTCCACTTCTCCTTTCTTTTTAATGACCCTTTTTTGCCCTTCTTCCACCTGGAATTCACATTTTTGAGTACGAGCTTGTACAGAGTAGATGGGATTCTAACAGTTCCTTGTACAATGGCATGGGCACACCTCCCAACTACGAGAAACATCGAGCTGATGTACCTCACAATTATGTCTTTATTTTCCTGGCTGCATTACATTGTTTGATGGATTGATTGATTGATTGATTTCATCCTGTGATTGCCTAAATACCCAGGACTTTTTTTTCTCAGTCTCTTCACCCTGAAAGTTTTGTTTTACCATGCCCAGCCATTTAATCAGGAATGACATGAGGTGTAAGCACACAGTGTGCAATCATTGAGTTAGATCCTTTCACTCATGTCACCTGCCAGTAATCCGAGTCTTGAGAGTTGAACCCAGCCTCAGGAGAAGCTCACCATGAAATATGACGTTTCCTTATTGTGGCTTCACCTCTCACGAAGATCAAACACAGTTCCCATTTCCTGGAGCCATACATAACACAACAGAAGAAAGTTTCTGTGATGGCTGCTCCAGTCCTTCTTCCAGCCAGTGCAGGGGTGTCTCTCAATGCTTTTTTTGGGGCTGCACAGCAAGTGTTGTCTGGGGGGCTTCTTTGCAAGTGTTCCTTGATTATTTTGGATCCTACTGTACTAGACATGTAGTTCCACCAGAAGAACATTCATCTCCTGCCCTTGCAAGCATCCTTCCCCAGTGAAAACCTCTTGTTATTTAGCTCTGAGTAGTCTTGTCCCTCACCTGTGTTTGTGGCTTTGGATCCTAATGTAACACCAAGAGGAGTTTGTTTTTATGACTGAAAAATACCTGTTACGGGAAACTGTAGAGGTCAACCAGGTTTCACTTGCCTTTCACAAGGGGAATTGCAAACTCATGGGAAGAACCAGAATCCCTTTACTCAGAATGCTCTATCAAGCCACATGTACCTAGCCAGGTTTCGACACAAGACCACGAAGAACTCAGTATGATGTAGTATCAGGGTCTGCTGGTCATTTTAGAAGTTGTGCTGACACTCAACCTGCCATTGTGGAGGTCTGTGTGGGACTTTGGAGATGAATTCTGTCCCTAGACTGAGAAACAGGAGGAGGTTCTTGACTGTAAGACACTAGCAATGAGGACGCTGTTCGCATGGCTATCTCTAAGTCCTGCTGCCTGTTCACAGAGGCTGACCAAGTGCCTCATTTACTTTGGGAGTGCTCACACTGTTTAAAAACCTGATGCATGCAGTGCTTGCATGTTATGCCTGTTAAAATCCCATGGCAGTGCCCCTGGAGCTGCAAATGATAAGATACTTGGTAGCTCAAATATGTTTGAGAAGATTTCCTGTTATCATCCTCCCTTGCTCCTGCTGTTTTGCTACCATGTTCTTAAGACACGAGAGATCTCAGTTCTTAAAAAATTAAGGAAACCGTTATTAAATTTTGGAAAACGTCCAGCATCACTTCTATGAATGTTATTTAGAGCAAGCTTCAGGAATCCAGTCCAATCCTAGTGTAAGTCAAGGGAAAGTCAGATCTAGCTGATGTACCAATGCAAAAACAAGATGGTATCTTGTAGTTAACAGCACACATGGCGAAGGTTGCAAAATATTGATGAAAAAGACAAGCTTGAGTTTCTTCAGCATAAATCTCAGTAAATGACAACCTAAGCAGCCTCAGCCACAGTCCAAAGCACAATAGCTGCTGTTTTTCATAATATCTTTTATTTATCCAGCCAGTATGAGGACAATAATGACAAAACAGAAATGATAATGCCTTCCACCTGAAACAAGGCAAAGCATGAGTTAATTATAATGAATTTGATGGGAAGGCCATTTTGAAAGGAGCTTATGGATGGAAAGGCCCATCTATGGTCTCTAGAGGACCTTCCAGATCAGAATGAGTCCACCGGTGGGGATTTTATGTGATCAGATGTAGACAGCTACAATGAAAACTCCTATGGCTGAACTGGTTATTGGAAGAAAAGAATCACTTTGGGTATATGATTTTTTTAATATTTCAGCAGATGTATACAATGCTTCTGATTAATTACTCCTAAAAATCCCTGGTTTTCCTGGTCAGCTCTTAGGGGCTCCTAGACTGGTGGCCAGAGGGAACTGTAGATATAAAGATACTGGAGATGAGTTCACCCTGGTGCCTGCAGGTCAACCTATAATAACCTATAATAGTTACTGCTGCTCTGCAGGTAATCTGCACTGTCTGCTTAGTGAACAGTATGACCATAGGACCCGTGCAATGTCCTTCCACTGTTTCTGCTTCTCCTGCAAAAGGACTGACAAGTCATCAGATACCATGACCTAATTTATTAGTGCATTGTATCCAGCACACTTTCCCATCATTCATTAAGACAGTAATGTAAATTTTGCATTGGGGCAAAAGGAACAGACAATATGGGAAGGGCAAAAAGGAGTTTATGCTGCTTGAAATCAAACCAGATCAACACTATTTTGCATTTAAGATGTGCATTTCTTCAAAGGATCTCATGCTTTTTTGAAACAGCATATTAAGTGTAATTCAATATAATGTTAAAGATGGGATTCCACAGTGTGTCAGATTGAGCACTGCATGGGGTTAGAGAAGCACGTTCCTGGGTTGTGGTGTCCGTGCAAATCTACCACAGAACTTGCAGGGAAAGATCAAATTACACTCCTGCAGCAGAAATCACAGAAATAGTTAAGCCCTTCAGCAGACCACAGTCAACTGTTACACTGAAGTCCAAAAATGCAGGTATCACAGGTGTTGCAACTGCTTGGGATTTGTAGTGCATCTCTCCACAGAGTAGCAGAGGAAAAAGAACACACATCTCCTACCAAATGCAATGGCATTAAGTCCTAATGGGAAAGGCAACTCATCACAAGAGAAATCCATACTGAAAAATACTGACTACAGCTGAACAAGGGTCCAAATGGTACACACACGTACATGCTTTGGGCACAGGGTAAAGGAATCTACTATACTGTGAATAAACTTAAGAGAAAACAAAATGGGATTTTTTGTTTCTCATTTGTTACAGATGCAGCAGGTAATGAAAGATACTTGTCTTTGAGCATGTCATTTCCTTTTCTTCCCTCCTCATTTTCCTTTTCCCCTGGATTTCCACCACATTTCAGGGTGTATTTCTTCAAAACACAGCGATATTGGAGAAGTGCCCCTTGAAACTTTAAGTGTAGAAGGAGAAGTGGGGTTTTTTGTACAGGTGGGATGGCACCACCTGAAAGTCAGATCACCAGTTAGAAAAGTGATGCTGCCCTTGCAAGAACAAAATTGCGAGGGAGTCTTAGCAAAACTCACTTCAGATGACGAATAAACAGGTCTCCTATCAGCTGAACACCACTCACTTACTTACTTGTCAGGAATGGACCAGCAGCAGAAGTAGGTGCTTGCAAACAGTGAGTAAAAAAAAATTATAAAAATCCACATACTGAGAGAAAAACAGTTGCAAGGAAAAAGAAAAAGGAAAAGAAAAAGAAAAAGAAAAAAAAGTGGTGTTGAGAGGATGCTATTTTGAGTCCCCAGTACCAGCAAAGCAGTGACATGTTTTTTCTAATGGTGTGCTAGGTTACACAGGACAAACATTACCTATTCCCAAGTGTTATGGAGATATGAGGACCAAACTGACTCCAGCAGCCTTAGCCCCCGAAGGAGGGGTGCATTCACACAGGGGTGCACTCACACAGGGGTGCACTCACACAGGGGTGCACTCACACGTCCATACGCAGGACTGAGGCCCCACCAGGGCTACTTCTCCAATTGTTCCATCAGCCCCAGAAGGTGAGAATGGCCTCATCTTCTGTTCTGCTTGTGCTGAGGAAGCAACCCCAAAACTGAGGGATTGCAAATAATCAGCTAAAAAATGACAAGCAAGCACTGATCTACCAGGAGCTATAAAATTAGGGCTCCTGTTTGTTATCCTCTTTTTTTCTACTCTTTGAGGATTACTGTATATGCACAGCCCATATCTGAGCTTTTATCTACAGCCATTAAGACTGGAACTTTTCTTTTTTAGTGGATGCTGAGATTCTCACATAATGACAAGAGCTGTAGAAAGCATCAAATATCATGAGACATGTGAAAAACATCTTAAGTTGGCAGTAATGCACATAAAAAGAAACAGCTCTTCTCTTACAGAGCTACAGTCCAAACATGAGGCAAAAAGTGGCAGAAAGTAGCACTACCACAATTTTACAGATACAGCAAGATTAAGGAAATACTTGTCCAAGGGGAAACTGAGGAAAAATCTGACACGGCTGTTTTTAGAGCACTAGTTCCAGGGATACATCTCTTCTTCAATATATAGTGTTAACTGTCATGAGGAAAATAAAATATTTTGCATGTTGCCAGAGGATTATATTTTCCTTCCTAAAACAGGCAAATTAGGCTATTGTTGTGACAAATCATACTAACATACTGCTTCAGCAGGCCGTAAGCTTTGCAAATAGAATTTGCTGTGCTATGGCATATTTGTATTTTTCAATGAAACAAATGAAAACAACGTTATGGCACCCAGAGAAAGCAATTTTGAAATATATTCAGTGAGGATTTCTCGGATTATTTGTGCAAGTGTATGTATGTGTGCAAAAGCAAACAAAATCACATCCCCTGCAATTCCTCAAAGCATCAGGAAAATGACAGACTGTGACACTTCTCCTTGCATTGCTCTGCAGAATATTATCACAGCACTGACCACGGAATTTTATATAGTAAACAAATTTTACCCATCAAACTGACAGCATCAGTTTCACCACAGGGTTAATTTGCTTCTGTTTGACAGATTATTTTAATCAGAAACCTAGCCAGTTTTCAGCTGTAGCTTATTTTGACAGACAGTGCTAACAGAGTGTTCCTTCAAGTTGTGGGCACATTGATTATGGTGGTTACGAGATGAGCTAAAGCTATATGCACTTGTTCTCTATTATTTAATGAGTCATTGAAATTAATAACTGTCATCTTCTTATCTTGCATTACAGTTGAGAAACACACTGGTTGTAGCCAACAATAAGTTGAAAAGCTGGTTGTTTTGTTAATGGATCTGCTGCACTTGTGCGCTGTATAGTTGTCACTCACTCCCCAGAATTTTACCGTCTTTGTGTTCTTTAAAAATTTCCCAGTATCCAGAGGCTACTTCATAAATACTAGATCATACCTTGTTTCAAGTTAACAGAACTGTATGCATCTGTGCTAGTATTAACATAATTCAGTTAATCATATTTAAATGTATTTTCTAGTATTTGCATGAAATAATGAATTGATTAACATGGCAGCATATGCCTTATTCATAAATTATTGACTTAAAAAATAAAACCAATACTGAAGTGAGACTTTGAAGCTTTAATTCATTAAAAATGTCTGAGAATTTTATTGAACAACGATCTTACAGTAAAACTATTGAATCAAATACAACCTAACACTAATTATACTATAGCCCTTCACGGCACTTGTCACTCTGGCTTTTGTTGCATTCTGACCCTCTTCCACTTAAGCTTTTATTTTAAACATCAGATGATGAGTGTGTGAACTAAAACCACATAATAATTACTTTGTGCTGCTTACCTTGTTCACATTGAAAAACTGCCTCTTAGAGTATGGGGTGACAGTGTCAGAGCCTGTGCTGTGGTGTATGAAATGCAGGGGATCTCTACTCCACCAGAAGCTTGGCCTGGGTGACACTAAGTCTGCTTTGATGGCTTCCTTCAGGGGAATTTGGTACTTTGAAACAGTCCATTGCCATATCTTTCCTTCATGCACTATCCTGCATGAGCAGGACTCCTGGCTCCACTCTAGAGTCTCAGATAAAAGCATGTAGAGAAAGACTTTGAAAAATGATGGAGGCACTTTTAAGGCCTTACTGAGGCTGGCTTTGTCTTTCTTTTTACATTTACTGGCTAAGTACTTCTGAAACTTGTCTGTTCAGTTGCCATAGAGAAGTATCATAAAATATGCCCCACAGGTAAAGATATGTTCATACCAGGGTACACTTGCGCTCCCAATTTGTGCAGCCCATAGCTATTTCCTCCTCCCTGTCCCCTGTACACAGAGCAATACTCTGGTCAGCCAGGAAATCCCATTGCTACAAGTAGGCCAAAGAACTCACTTCCCTCAAGATGTCAATCTGATTGATTTTCCTTTCTGTGTCAACTGATTACAAACCTTAGAGAACATTGCTATTGTCATAGTTGCCTCAATAAGCGAAGATGTAAGGGAGATGTAACAACAGTCCTCAGATATGTGAGAAGTAGGTGGAAAGAGGACAGAGCAAACTCTTCCTCTCCTCCCAGGTGGACAGAGCAAGAGTTTAGGGCTCAAACAGAAACAAGAGTGATTTATGTTAGGCAATAGCAAAACTGTTCCCAATGATGAAGCATTAGAACATGTTGCTGAAGGAGGCCAGGGATCCCGAGAAATGCACCTGGACAAACTCCACCGGTAAATTGTTTAGGGAAACCTAAAAGTGTCTCAGCACAGAATAATGGTGTAAACGACCTTTCAGCTTTTTTCCAAGCTCTGGTGTCCAGTGGGAGACAGGCTTCATCCTTAGACTCTCCTGAAGTTCCACTACAACTTAATGTCAAAATGGACATGACTCACTTTCATCGCCTGAGATCAAATTAATTTTGCCGAGGTGTCACTACTGATGGCCACAGCAAGCAGCAACACTGGTGGCAGTCAGACATTGCCTGCAAGAATTTTTACAGGCCCCCCCAACTTCTCCTTTCCTGTGACCAACCTGCTCCTTCCGCAGCACCTATGCACTCTATGTCCCACTTCCCGCACACCCAAGTGCAGGATCATGACCACTGCCCTTGCTCCAGACCTTCAGTGCAGCCACCCTGCTTCCCATTTTGGTGGGCACTCTGGCACTTCATCACTGACTTCCCAAGGAATCTGGTGGAAGTCATTACCTCTGTGGTCTGAAAGACAGAGAAATGTTGCTTTCTGCACCGGACCATCCCAGCCCTCTGAGGCAGCATGGATGGCACCAGAACTCACTCTGAATTTTTCACTCCTCTTTACAGCTGGGGAGAACTCAGCACTTCTGTGGCTGCTGGCACTGGCGCAGCCTCATGGACAACATCAGCTGGCAGCCAGGCACCCACTCCTTTCCTGACTGAGCACAGTGCTTCCCCACACCTGCAGCATCTCCGCTAACATTTTTCCATGCTAGACTGCAGGTTGGATGTTTTCATCTTCCTTCAAGGTGTCCTGGTTCTGGCAGTGAAGGTAGCTTAGACTGGGCTGGTGTAGTGGCTGTTGTCAGATGTCTCAGCGCTGTGCGCTGAAATGACATCTCGTCATCACATGCAGACAGGAAGCAGCAAGCAGGCGAGAAGGAAAATACAACAAAAAGTATTTCCCTGTCTGCCAAAGGAACAGTCCGTGTACAAAATCCTGGCTGCTAAAAAGGTAGACAGCAGCGTCAGTAAATGATCCCTTTAGAGTTTTACTGCCATCTTCTTATCTGAATGTTTATTGCATATCTATTAACTAATAACATGTAGTTGAATGCAAATGTCATGTGAATATTTTCATAGATTTCCACCAGTTTGTTTTCTCTAAACAGTATAATATTTTTACTTCTATTTATGCATCTAGGTTTTAGTTACCTCTGTCACATTGGAAGTACATCATAGCTTTTCTCTGTTTTTCAACAGATATATTTTTTAAAAACTAGGTACATTAAAAATCACTCCTTTTTTACTTTACAAGTGAAATAAAAATTCTCCTCCATTTATGTTTCACCCCTGGATCTAAATTCACACATTCCTCTTTTGCTCTTAAAAAAAATCCATAAATTTATTTTGTGGCAGTTGTAGTAAACTGTAGCACTTTAGAGAAGACCTTCTGTGTTTTCTTTTAACATGGATCCTGTTCCCAGTAAGATTTATGCAGAGGCTAAAAAGAAAATCATGCTAGTTTTTTGGTTAAGATTTCCCTCAGATTTTAAGCACTAAAGTGTTTATAGCCTGGAAACTTCTGAAAAGTGAAAATCTTGTGAGTTTTATCCAATTTACAGCCTTCCAAAAAATGTTGGCATTTTTTTTAAGCAGCCAGTTTTGAAAAAAAAAACCTATATAAAACTCCATTTTCCTGATGAAAAAGACTTGGAAGTTATGCTTTCACATGCTTATCCAGCTCCTCAGGCACATTAGAAAATTATTCCCTTTAGAGAGAAACACTGAGGGTTTGGGACAGGAATAAGCAATCCCATTGCAGAACACAGTGTGCTGGGACTCAAGACTTTTCTCTGAGGAATGCTTCGTGGTGTTCTGTTGCTTCTCTACATCTACTCTGTATCTCCCTCATTTTATTTCAAGATTTATTTGAAGAGGATGTTTTAGTCCCAAACAGATTTTTTTCTTTTTTTGTAGAGTAGTATGGGCATGCAGCTCTTTCAGTTCCAGCTGGAAGACAGAAAATGCCATTTTGTTTAACACAGAGACATTCAGCCATGATGAACACCCTAAACTGGTGTTTGGCCAAGGAGTATAACTGCAGCAGCAGCCCTGCAGCACAGCAAGAGTGAACTGCAAAAAAACCCAGTTCTGTTGCAGAGGACCTGATGTTTGTGATATGCAAGTTTTTGAAGATTTTACTTCAGACTAGCTGTAGTAGTACCATCCCTTTTGCAGATGGGACAGTGCTCCTGATCTGCAGTGTCTGGTTTAGATTAATCCCAGAAGAACCCAGCTTGTGCTTTCCAACAGTGCTTCACAAAGCTTGCTAAACTGGGACATGCAGTTGAAAAGCACATTCCCAATCCAAATAGAAACACCAGTGCAGATGCATCCTATGCTGCCCTGGGTTATACCTCAATGCAGAATTACTGGGACCACCAGAGGAGTCTGGTGGCTAGAATAGGTAATTTTATTCATTTAAGTGACCCTGGAAAAAATTAGGCTGTGCCTCTGTTCCTAGAGTTCATTAATAGACATGTCCTGGATGTATAGCTCTGTTAGTGGCTGCTTTCTTATGACTGTAAGGAAAGATCCTCAGCAGACAGTGGTTTGTCTCCATCTCCAGTCTCCAGGGATATCCATGGGAAGCTGATACGGGATAGGTGCCCAAGTACCTTTATAGATCTCAGACATGCACCCTGTGGCTGGTGTTAGGTGGTGGCAGACAGTGGTTAGAGAACTAGAGATGGAACCACGCTAAACCTGGGCTTTTCAGACCCATGGAAAGTAAAATAAACGCCACATCTCCCACCTTCATGGTGGCAACTCTCAGTCAAGGAGCAGCACCTTTTTAGACTGTGATTACTTGATCCTTTGTGTCTATTTGACTGTGGTTGTACTTCATGGGGTCATCCACAACAGGAAACAAAGGTATCAGCTACTGAAAAATCTCAGCTGAGACTGAGGGGTGATTGCTACACCCACCACTGAATTAAATACAAATGCACTAAGACCAATTGCATTCCACATGGGAAAGTCTGCACAGGATGAACTAAAATTCATTGACTTTTGTCAATTCACAGGTCTGGTGAGTTCGGATCAATGCAAACCCAACATCTCTATGAATGCATGCACACGGGCTTTCTCCCATCCTCTTCAGTGAGAGTGTGTTCGTACTAATTTCCTCTGCTTTCTCTGGCAGTGGGGAAACGCAGCCATTCTGCCACAAATTAAATGAATCCTTCACAGATAAGATAGTCATTGCAGCTTCCTGCATAGAGCCCAAAATTTTCATCCTGTTTAATAATCAGACACTGTAAAATGGCATTTTAAATGTATTCACAGCTCTCAAACATCTGGTGCATAGTGCTGGTGTGCAGCAGACGAGTAACTTGTATTTATTTTGGAGCATAATGTCATGGACTGACTATTTAGGAGAGAATATATGAGAAAGAACATCCCAAAGAAAGGCTTAGTGGTGAACTTACCTGCCACTGCCCTTTACACATTTGTTGGAACAGTATTTGTATATTTGCATAACTTGAGCTGCTCAGCAGCAATCAAAGCCATCACTATCCTGCTATCATTAGTTTTTGCATCATTTATGCAAATACCTATTTGTATGGATGAGCAATATAGGTCTTACCTTTTCCTGTGTTTCAAAACTAATAGCAGAGGAGAGAAGGTTTTGTCAGAAGTGTTTAGTCTTTTTGGAACCCTTTCTATAGGTTTTGGCTAAGCAATTTGAGTATTTATTTAAATTTTACAGTCTCAATCTAAGCGTGAAATTTCTGATGATGTACAGTTTCTGCAAAAGTAGTAGTACCATGTTGTCTCCCTTTACTTTAACAACTTGTCTCCAGCAATGGTCAGTCTCATTATAAAAATATATTTTAGTTTGACAAGGTTTGTTTTCCATAAACCAATTTTGATCTGAAACAGCTTTCTTTCTATCCTTAAAATCAAGTCCTAAACTCACAATTCAACATTTTGTTTTGCTTTCAAATAGCTCTGATATGCTTGTAATATCCAGGCTTCCTGCTACGGGTTTTTAAAATACTGACTTGCCATTGACTTTCTTCCAGTCTTCTGGAAACTGCTGGAAGTTTTCTGGTATGCTGAAAATCACCATTTTTGCTCCTTGGCTCTCCTCAGTTAGTTGCCTTAAAAATCACAGGTGCAGGTTATCCAGACCTGCTGATTTAAAATGTTTAATCTTTGTAGCTGCTGTTTAACATCACCTAGATCCATGCTTCGAATGACAGTCTGCAGATGGAGCTGTGATAAAATCACGTTTAAAGTAGCACAAAATTTGCACACACACTGGCCCAAAAGGCTTCATCAGAGGCAGCCTGATTTCAAGATAAAAAGGACAGTGGTATTTCTGAGAGCTTAGACTGGGCTGGTACACTGACCTACAGTATATATATATATTTATACATCTCAAAATCTAGCTGGTCTTTCATTTTCATAAATGAGTAAGGCTTTTGCTGTGAGAGCTGAAAAAAAATCTTGTCAACACGAAATGTGCCTGAAGGTAAAGGAAGCCTTGGACAACTACTTGGAGAAGCCAGAAGTATTTTTCTGTCACAAAATGTGAACTACGATGGTGAGGGACACTAATCCTTATCTCAGCATGTATAATGAACTTGCTCTGGAAGAGGAAAGCCTACTCGACTTCTGTCAGAGTATCATTAATAACTTTCTTGGCAGGACTTCCCATGAAGATAAGCCGTGTAAGAGTTATGTCCCCAAAGTACCTGACACAAAGCTCTGTCTCCCCTGGCACAGTCTCCAGCTGCCTACCAGCAAAGCAGGGACTTTGAGCAGACAGAGCTGAATAATTTCAAATGTCTTGATTTGGAGAGGGTACCTCACTGTCATAAACTATTTTGGTGGTGGTGTATTTTCACCTTCTCTTCCTGCTTGCCTTGGCAGCTTGTACTGATTCTGGCCAGGACAGTGCTAATTTTTGCAGCAGGCAGGAGGGGGCATAGCTAGGATCTGGAGGCTGTTCTACACCACCTCACCAATTTTCTGGGGACAGGGGATGGGGTAGACTGGTGGAAGGAGCAGTCAGTTATTGTCAGGGGTGAGAACTCACGTGCGAATTGTTCGTTTCTTGCACACGCTTTCATTAGTGTTGTTGCTGTTACTCTTTGTTTCCTTAGGTCATGGCTGTTTCCAGTAAACTTTTCTTATCTCAACCCAAGATCTTTACCTTTTGTGCCTCCAATTCCCCTTTTCATCCCGCCAAAGGAGGAGGGGGAGAGGAGAGCGAGTGGGCAGTGCATGGTTTGGGGTGTGTGAGTGGGAACACTAAACTGGGGAGTGCCGTTCCTAAACCAGGAGCGTAAAGCAGGTGTATTTTCCTACAAGAGATGGTAGAACATTGCACATGGCTGTCTTGGCCTCTCCAGGGGACAGACCTCTATTTGCAACATAACATAGGCGTCAGCACACGTCCAGAACAAGAACCATGTCCAGGTTTCTAAACGGAGATAAACACACCAACAACCCAGCATGTCAACAGCTAACACACCGCCTCCACCACACACACACAGTTTTTATTTGCAAGCAAATACAGGGAGTTTAGTAAGTATATAGGTTTAAACACTACTCTGTGCAGTCAACACTTCGATGACACCACAGTTTATGGTAAGAAAGAAAAAGATAGCTCTGGGTCACAGTCCAGGCAGTGCTAAATCTTACATACTGTTGATGCTTTTCTCGTTTAATGTGGTTTACCTCAAATACTTAACACTAGGCATTATGTGTTGTGTACAACCCCTCCCTCCCCCCCCC
>VXBT01001738.1:787951-953184 GCA_013400235.1 Oriolus oriolus | reverse complement strand
CCCCCGAAACGAGACAAGACATCTGAATTAGAAATTTCCCAGCATGCAGGTCTTTGACACAGTGTTTTCCTTTGAAGTGAAAGAAAACTGCAGCTGACAGGGAATGCTTTGATGAAACAGTTTCTCGTGAGAAAATGTGGATTCATAAACATGGAAAATTTTCATGGAAACACAGGAGGCAAGAAGATAGCTTAGAGTGAGGATACATTCTGGGGTACAGGGAGACTCCCACAATGGTCGAAGTGTCGGCTGGGATGAAGGGATGAGTGTCTTCCAGGTAGTACCCTTGAGTGTATCTCAGGCAGTAAAATATGCTCAGGCAGAGCTGATGCAGTCAAGTGCTCATTCAGTGCTTGAAAATGGCAGTTAAAGTATAAGATGGGAAGTTTTTCAGCACAGAACTGGCTTTAGGCGTTGCTGATCAGCAGTGGGTAAATTTGTGGGTCTCACAGCTGAAGTCTGGTGACAGCACTGTTGAGCATTTCCAACATAAGCTGTTGTCCCTATGCTGTCTAGGGAAATTTGCCACGTCAAGGAATGTTTGTCACCTGCAACAAAGCAGCAATGCATTCCTTGTCCACGTTTGCAAGTCATTCAATCACACATCATATCAAAGAGGCTGCATATTATGGAGCTGAAGGCCATCAACCAGAATCAGTGGAGCATGATTGAAGGTGTTCATGGAAAGACCTACAAATGAACGCCACCAAAGATGTTGTGGAAAGCAAGGCAGGAAGAAATGTCTTTGGATTTTGTCTTTCTCATCAAAACAAACTTCTCCTCCAGCAAGGCTCCTATCATACATGCTGGTTCAGCCCATGAGCTGCTCACTTGTAGCCACAGAGGTGGCTGAGCACCAGAGGCACAGCCAGGACTGCATCAGAGCAAATGAGACTATTTGAAAGTATAGTAGATGGCTGAATGACCCCTGTAGCTGAGTTTGGTTCTGTCCTGCCAGCCCTGGGTGCAGACACAGCCAGTGTGTGACTGCCCTTCAGCAAGCTGGCAAGCCCACAGGCATCTCTGTAATGAGATCCTCCTGATAAATGCTAGAGCCATGGAAAAGTCCATCTGCAAAGCTCTCCTCCAAGCCTTGTATCAATGATAACCAAAATAGGAAGCACCCAAGGCTGCACATTTGTGGAATCTCGATTAGAACAAGTCTCAGACTTCATAAAGACAGGCATAAAGCATATTGGTAACTTTTCTCACGGCTGACTTTTATTCCCATGAAATCTCACTGCTGAACAAACTTCAAACAGGGGTACTAATAAATGTCTGTCCACATTTAAAAATCCATTGGTCACAGCAAACTCTCATTTCCTGAGATATGTCTATTCCCTGAGATTTTCCTGAGCAGCATCCCGAATCTAAGCAGCCTGAGTAGGCTCACAGTGAGGTTTCCAAGTGGGAAGAGTGGGTGAATGCAGCTTCATGTCCAGTACCACCAAACTTTCCTGTATCTTAATGATGGGCTCTTGGATAAGCTTAAAACACTGAGCTGCTTCTGGAGGTCAAACAGTCAGTCCCCAGACTCAGGAAGAGCTGACCCTTTTGGTCTCTGGGCCTTACAATACAAAGGCAAAAGTATTGTCCTCCTGACAGCTTCCCTTCCTCTCTTTTTTTTCTAAGAGGATGCTTGTTTAAGAACACAGTTTGTTTTCTCACCTCCCAAGACAAAGCAGTTAGCCTCCTTCTCTAGGTGAAGCCTCTTTAACTGGAAGCAGTTAATGCCAATCGTTGTAACACTGTTAGAAGCCACTTTGCCTTTACCTGGCATTGGGAATGTCGGTCCTGTTACACCCTGCGCCAGACTGGAGTGCTGACAATCCCTATAACCTCTTGCCTTACTTATTTACATTCCAGAAGGGAGTGAATAATTCTGAAAACATTTCAAAGATGAGGAATATCTCTTTTATTTGCTTAAGTGGTGACTACTGTGCTGCAATGTATCACTGTCCAAAACAATGACACCTGAAAATACTTGTCTGATTTGATACATGTTCATAATAAAGCATATTTAACTACAAAGATATATGTGTCTGATGGTATATTTGCTACTGGAAGAACATCTGAGCCTTATT
This sequence comes from Oriolus oriolus, assembly GCA_013400235.1. NCBI lineage: Eukaryota > Metazoa > Chordata > Aves > Passeriformes > Corvidae > Oriolus > Oriolus oriolus. The sequence goes on along the minus strand of VXBT01001738.1, from coordinate 951,100 downwards.
GCCGCTGGCTCTGGAAATGCAGAAAATGCTCAGCAGTCCAGTGACATAATATTGATTAATAATACCTGCATTTCTAAAGTATCTTTAACGTACTTCGAAAGGGATTGCTGCAAAGGCTCTTCCTTTGAAAATTAGGGCTCCTCTTCCATCATGCAGACTGGAATAGAGGGGAACAACACTTGGCACCCTGTGCATAAAACATTTATTTTTACTAATCATAAATGGTATCAAAAATAATTCTATTCAATTAAAACAGGATCAAGTAAAGGAATCTGATGTAGTGGATTTTGAAGCAGCAAGGAAAATGAATGAAAATTAGCTTTGTGTCTGTCAGAGAGCTGAAGATGCTCCAAGTAACAGAATCCTGGACAGCTTAGATCTCCCAAGGGGTCAGGCAATATTGATCTGGCTGAATTTCATCATATAGGAAACCGTACTGTGCTTGTATGTCTTGAACACTTACAGAGCCTATAAAATTTTCTAAGAAGACTTGAGGTGTCATGTCTGGACTGCAGTTCTACAAACAAAGATTTACTGTGTTTTGGAAAGTTTTTCCCATGAAGGACAAAAGGCTTTTTGGTTATGAAAACATTCTAGATGTCCAGTTTGGTTATGCTTAAGGGTCACATTTTTCAAATTGCATAGCAATTTTTATGGCCAAGCTATTACAAATGACTTTTAAGAGCAAGACTTTGCAAGCCACTGTATCTAATGTTGTTGCTGTTTTTAATTTAAATTACCCCTACCAAGTTTTTTTCAGTTGCTAATTTATCAAAAGAATTAAGAGCCAACAAAGAAAAGCTATCAGGTTTCTCAAACGAGATTTGATCTTTATGAGAAAATGCGCGCATACGTTTCATTCTTATTAAACACTCATGAGCATCCAAAGATAATGAAAATTAGGCTGTGTCTTCCTGATTTCAAATGTGTAACTCAGAGGCGAAAGGCGCTTTGAGGATGTATCACACAGAGACTAGATCTGTGAGCTTGACATTAATCGTATTTTTCATGTCATGCTTCACGCCTGCTGTATTGCTACATTATTTGCATTATGCAGTAAGCCTCAATCATAAACAAATATATCTGAAAATCTGTATTGTGAAGGTTCAAGAACTGCTTGAAGACAGCAACACTTAGGTGCATTGAAAACTGCTGGTAATTGAAGGAAACATTTTGAACTTTTTGGCAATTTCACTTTCCCCCCACCTCTTCCTTGATAATCCCTTCTCTTTGATTTAAACTCTTAATATTTTAGGGATGCCTGCAAAAAGCATTCTGCAAAACCCTATTATAAAGTTTTCCTACAAAACTAGGTTTGCCGGAGACATACAACATATGCAGAGGGAAAGTTAAATTACAACATATCTGAATCCAAATACAACAGATAGTGCCTGAAGAAGCTGTGAATGCCAGCAGGATCTCCCCCAGCATGTTACAATGCTGGACATGTTTGAATCACAAGTTTAGTGCCTTTTCCAGACAAGTGGAGGAGAGAGGTAATTTCAAGTTTCTTTAGGAAAATTTCAGGAGGGATTAGATGCTGCAGAGTCAAGCTGCCCCAGATGTACGACATCTTAATTGGTGGGAAATACAGCAATTAGGAAGCTAACCAAGCTTTTCCCAGGTCCTGTGTTATGCTGGACTCGGGGCTTGCTGTCTTGCTGACAAGACACAGAGGGTCAGAGGGCAGCCTTGAATGGCATCACATGTATCTACCAGAGCTGAAGCTCCAAGAAGGGCTTTTGCAAACAGTCTCTCCTCACTTTTTTCTATCTAGGAATTATGAAAAGTCTTTCAAAACATGGCCTTTTTTTGGTGCAGAAGTTATTAGAAAGATGAGGGAAGACCCTACATGGTTCACCTGTACCAAGTATTGCCACCTTCCCATGTATGCCTCTCTGTCACTGGCAGCAGCCACTGGCCCATCTCGTTAAAAAGACACTGCAAAATTTCAATCAATTCAAGCAACTGAGATACAAGCAATGTGCCTGCCCACAGGCTCCACTATCCCATCTGGAGAAGAAGATGCAATTATTAGCTTCCTTTACTCCAGCCTTTCACCAGGGGTATCAAAGGCCAGGACAAACGATCAGCAAGCCATTTACAGGACAGCACTGCTTTCCAAGCTCAAGTGAGCTTGCCGCAGCCCTTTGCAGGGTCACCAAACCTGGCAGAAACTCAGCTGTTTATGCTAATATTTGGGGTTGCAGCAGGATTCTCATGGGGAAGCTCCCTCAACTCTGTCATATGATAGCAGCAATGAAAGAAAAGCTGCTGTAGTGCATCAGCAAGGACAGCAGCTGCTAGAGTAGTGATTTCTATAATCTGACATCAGTTTTAGTAAACTTTGTCTGTCTAATGTGCCCAGTGGGATTTTGCAGAGGTTAAACCCTTCTCACACAAAGCTGTGGCCTTGGGTTTTGCTTGCAATTAAAAAAAGTGGGACTAATGGCATATTTTTCTAATTAACAGCCTCCTAAACACGTGAGCAGAAACTGCACCAGATACAGGTCTGTATTAGTATGATCGTAATTTATACTATGTTACTAAATTGGTTTTGGTTCTTTTAATCCAATTTGTGTGTTAGCACTTTAAAATGTGTGTTATTAGTATGCAACTTAATCTTTAGCACATTATCCATAAGATTTAAACACAAAGCATGCTCTCTTTAAGTTTGGTTGTATTTTCTGTGACATTTATATTTACTTTCCCTTTTCCCTATGCTGATAAGTTAAAGATGCCCTCAAGCATTTTTAGTTTATATCTGTATTTGTTTCCATGGAATTACACATTTCATGTCACACAGAAATATGCTTATCTGGAGACTTTATTGCTGGGTTTTTTGTTTGTTTTATCTTGCAGATATCAATAAAACCAAATCTCTCTGTTTCTCTTCTAGGTTAAAAAAAAAAGTAATTCTCTTCCTGTTAATGAACATTATTAGTGATGTTTTCAGTTTTCCAATTTAATAGTCACCTCCTGTGTTGACAACTCTTTCTTTCTTCACAGAACAAGGGCACAAAGCATCTCATATAGGGAGAGCCTATGACAGATTGCCCCTTCGCTAATGGGGGCTCCAGATATATTACTGAAACATTTACATCAGAAATGGATTGCCTAGACCTAAATTTTTCCCACTTCAAAGCCTGAGGGTGACCAGATCAATTCACAAATACATCTTTCTTCTTTCATTTCCTTACTGTGTCATCATCATGTGAAACTCTTAAAGGGTTAGATCAGAAATAATTAGGAAATTTTTATTTATAATGGAGTATAGAAGCCAAAGGGAAAAAAAAAAGAAAAGAAAAGATGAAAGAGACCAAAAGGAAACTGGGGGAAGTCCCAGTAAGTCTGCTTAATAGATAGGAAACAGGTCAAACAAAGAAGGCAATTCATGTGTGTCTGGGAGAGATTTCCTAGGGTTAGCAGGGATGCAGACTTCCTAGGCATATTAGAAAAAGTGGGATTTACTTTCTCTTACTTGGATGTTCACAGTCTGGATGGGGAGGAGTATCTCACATTCAGCTCAGTGTAGCATCCCATCCTGAATACTTGCAGAGATATTCCTAATTATCAAAAGATGAAATAACTCCTCACCACTTTTAGCTTTCAAAAGTCATTATTGTCAGTGAGGCAGTGTGACAGGAGAAGGGGCTGGAGAGGTGGATGGGAGGCTAGGAATGAGAAAGGATAGGTTGGAAACAAAAAAAAATCACAATAACATGAGGCAGTGGGTGGAGGAGAGGAATTGATAAGTCCTAACCATCACTGACATGAAAGTCTGAGCTCAGGTCATGCCCTACCACGGAGCATGGCTCTCCAAGACAGATGTGGGCAAAGACATCTTCCTGCAGCAGGAGCTGTGGAGACCCAGTGCAATGCAAGAGACAGATGAATGACCTTATGAGTCTCCTCATGAGTCATGGAGAGTATTAAAGGTAGAGATCTAAGACTGTAATTTTAGGATTTAAATATTTGACACTTTCTACAGCTAACCAAGCACACTCATTTGCCTCATTTAGCTCAAAGCCAGTCTTTAATCAACACTGACATCAAAGTTCCAGATACTACAGCCTTCTCCTGGGTCACAGGTAGGGCTCCAGTTCTTTAATACCATCTGGGAGAGGAATTTTACACTTAGTCTTCTGGGATGCTGAGGACTAAGCATCATTCTGAAGACAATACGTCTACAGGGGCTGAAATTCTGTCCTGAGCCACCAGTGGCTAAGAAATCTGCACAATTTCATGAGGACTTTAGTTAAATGCAGTTTAACCTTTCTGTGCCAGCTGGGTGTAAAAACTGCAGTGCTGGTTGCAGCAAGAGACACTGGTCATACACTATTTCTATGTCTAGAAAATTAGAAAAACAAGTTGCTTTTAAAAACTCCATATTTTGCCCTGGGCTTTATTCTCAGAGAACAAAGATATGTTTGAAGAAATGGCAAAGGTATATACAGCATATGTATATCTCTATATATGTAGTGTGTGTCTCTTTAAAGGCACACTGCAATGGGATTTAGGCCCAGCATGTAGTTGGAGCACTGGTCTATTTACAAACTTAATTTTCTATAAGGAAAAAATACCTGTTGCGTATTTTCTCCATGCTATTTCCATGTGTAAAACTGAATATCACTTCTGTGCTAGTTCTCTTGGTTCATGCTCCTAATCACAGCATTAGCTGGGTCCAAAAATTTTGCTGAAATAAGGATGTCAAGGAGGAGTCGATAATACACAGCTCTCAGAAACACAGTTGTGCTTGCAAATGCTGCTGGGACAGCAAGATTGTTTTTGGTATTGCTGCTTCTGTTCAGAAAACTGGAACAAGCTCTAGTGGGAAATCACTTTATTTTGGTGCAAGCAGTGATTCTTCATGAGGGTTTGCCAGGATTTCTTTAGAAATAAAAGCCCTCTTCTAGTGTACACAAAGAGTTTGCAGTTGATTTTTTTCTTTTTTTGGTAGAAATGTCTTACAATTCCACGTTGTATTTGCATGTCTTGACTCTAATGACATTCTAGTTAAAAGTAAAAACATTTCTTGTTGCCTGGTTTGATTTAGCACAGAAATTAGATACAGTTTGTTTAAAAAAGAACTTTTAATTGTAGCTCAAAATAGAGTGAAATGGCATAAAAACTGATGTCACGGTCCAAAAATACTATTCTATTTTGAACATCTAAACGATGTCTGGTCTTATAAATGTTCAGATTACCATAAAAGTGAAGGAGAATCAGAAGAACACTGAAAGTGCTCTTTTATAGATTGGGTGAAATCCCTAATTTGCGTAACAAAAAGATGCCCTCTGAAGATATGCTTGCTGTTAAAACTGAGATACTGTTGCATACTTGTCTAAAAAGGAGTTAGTTAACCTGTTTTCTTTTTATCCAGCTGCAGTCAATCAAATAGTGCAAGAAGGCTATGAATGAATACGAATTAAAGTTGTTTGTGGGAAATGTAACATGTAAGTTGAGCACTTTCAGAAACATTATACCCAAGAACGTACTCAGGTCTACCAGCAACCTGTGCACAAATACTTTGTTCCCATGGTCCTTTCAACATGGGTACGCTTCTGCCAACGCTGTTTAATGTAGTGATATCCGTGATGTAACGTTTATGTCAAAAAGAGGGGGGGTATCAGCTTTCTGGTAGTACCCCTTGCAAAGAGGATCATGTGGACAAGGCACAAGTAGCCCTAATCCTCTGCTCCCAGCCTGCCAGTGAGCTGATACAGGTGAGAGAGTTTTGGGCACAGGTTGGAGCGTACTCAAGAGCTAGTGCCAGGACGAAATCCCTTTTTGAAACGTGATAGTACTTCCTGAGCTCAGACCCTTGCTGTGGCTGCAGGAAAGGTAATCCCATACTGTCTCTGACTGCTTGGGGAGCCATCTCCACCCCCTCACCTTTTCCTGCCCCGAAGTGCATACTGCTTGACGATGCTCCACTACTGTGCAGTGGATTTAGTGCAGATGAATGGAGAAGAGCATTCCCTGTGTCTCCTTTAGTTTGTCTGTGAAAAAGGAGATGCAATTTATCTCCAGCATCTGTAGAAGGAAATTAAATCTATGTGAAACTACAGCCTAGCTAGAGGAACTGAAAACAGAGGCAATGGCCAGAATTTGCCAGCGCTAGAAAACAACAAAGACCTAGAAAACAACTGCTGGGGCTGCAGTCCACAATGCTCCTCATTGACAGTGGTGTAAATTTAATCAACCCTGTTCTCTACCTCCCTTTTTGTATTACAGTAATACTTCAGCTCAGCTAGTTCCCTGTCTAGATCCACAATGTGGCCCCACAGAGCTCTGCCTAGCACAACAGAGGGGACAGAGCCAAGTGAGTCACGGACAAGGTTGCAGTTGACTGACACCCAGCTACACAGTCTCCCTGGGCTACAAGCACTCCTAGAGAATTGTGCCAGTGTGCACCAGTGGAGGAATTTACCTACAAATACAGTTGCTAGGCTTGCTGCCTTCATCAGGACATTCTCTTCAGTCCACATCACTGTTAATGAAAGGATGACTGTTCAGGTGAGATACTTTGGGAAGTGCAGTGGGATTTTTCAGTGGGAAACTGAGTGGCAGGGCATCTGCAACCCACAGTCTTTGTGCTATGTTGGTTTTGATGCCAAGAAAGCAGAGAGGAGTATGTATCACTCAGCTGAGGAGGCCCTCTGGAAATGCCATGAGGCATACTGAAATGAATGTAGCACACACTGCAGATGCTCACAAACTGCTCTGGAAGGCTAATACCTAGCTCTACGTTGCCCTCACTAGCCACAGAACACAAAGAAGGTCAGTACACCTTATAGCTGGACACACCGTGGCACAGAGAAACTTCACCAAATTTCTCCAGTGGGGCAGCGCAAGTGGGGTCCAAAATCCCACTGCCATATGGCAGTAGCAGGTTCCTTTTTTTCCCACTGAGCAAGGAGACCTGCAGACCTGTTTAAGACTGCGCCGGTCACAGCTGAAAGCAGCAAAGGGATATGAAACGTAGCTGGTGGTGATAAAGATCTGGACAGATCTGTGCTTGTAACTGAGTCTCCATGTCCAAATATTTGGTTAGTTTTGCTTTGGATTTATTTACAGAGAAAACTCATTGATTGTATTTGTCCACCTTATTGTTTTCTTTGACGTTTAAAGGAAGTGCCTGTTAACCTTTGAGACTAAACAGCATATGCAACTTTCACATAATTTCAGCCACCTAAAAGTGAGATATCTGTCTAAACCAGTTGTCTACAGCCCCTTTGAGGAGGAGAAAAACACCTCCAGAGGACAGTTCATCCCACTTGCAACAGGCTGGGTGACTGTCACTCCAGAGGTGCCTGCATTTCTGCACTAGACATAGACAGCAACCAGCTGTCTACCTTAGACACAGGTGAATCTTAGCCTCAGCTGGCTCATTTCAGTGGAGACCCTGTCTTCATTAAGTAACTAAGAAGCAAAACTCAATGAGCTTTCAATCAATAACATTTTATCCACTGTAGCTGACCACACATACGACATGAATACAAAATGAATGTGATGCCGAATTGATTTTTGCATTTTTTCTTTTATCTGTTTTCCATATTCTTTACACATATATTTGTAGCTCTGTAGCCTATCATAGTATTCGTAGGTAGCATTTCACCTACTCTATTAGAAAGACAAATTCCCCAGCAGGTCCAAGCTTCTAGATTCTCAGGGAAGCCAAGGTTGAAACCAGCTCTCTGAGACACATTTTCATAAACAAAGTTTAGATTCTATCTAAAAGAGAGGGAATTCCAAGAGGGTTGAACCAGGGGAGATTTACCTCACCACTTACATCTCTAATTGGGGATTTTTGTCAGATATGCTAATGTGCTAAACATATAAAAATTGTAAATGCATTATGCTACGGGTGCATCTTTGTCGTTTTCCATCTGGCTAATTGTGCACCTAAGGATCCCTATAAAGGTAACCTCTTTTTATCACCTAACTGCATTTGGCTCATGATTATAGGACCAGTGAAAAGGTGTCAAATGGACAGTTGATTTGCTCATCCAGGACCCTGCTATTGCTTTGAACACAGGCTGCAGTTTTCTCTTGTATCAGTGACTGATAGTATCAGCCAAACTAACCCAAAGGCTGTGATGTGTTGCAAGTTCTGGATATACTCGGTGTTTGTTTGCAGGATTTCTGAAGTGATTGAAAAGGAACGTGACATGTTCATGATCTTTCTGGCTTTTAAGGGTCAAAATGACACATCCTTGATCATATGATTATGTTAAGAGAAACTGAGAAATCATCTGTGAAAGAAGATGAAAGAAAACTTCTAAATATTGTTTACATTTTGTGCAGGTTTCTGCTTATCAGCTGAACAGTAGCTGTGCAGTGAGGATTATTAACATGGCATCAAAGTTCTACAGATAAAAATGCCCCAAGATTTAACCCCAGGTTGAGACTCTGACTCAGATTCAGCTAACAGCACCTCTTAAATTTGCCTTTGAAAGGAGTTACCCTACCGTGTTATTTTGATTTCTTGTCACTGTCATAAATCTAGCGCATGCTGTCATAGACTACTGAGTGCACATTTGCCACAGCCACATCCTAATTGCTATACTAATTTCATCTCCAAAGTCCCAAACCAAATGATCCACTTCTGACACAGGAACTTGTGCAAAATCTGGGAGGGAATTGCTGCCTGCTCTCTGAGGTGTAGCAAGATAAGCAAGCTGTTCTTGGGCTGACATCTGTGTTAACAATGGGCCATATGCAGGCTGTACAGAGAGAGCTGGTAGCACACCCCAGATCATGCATTTCACAGATTGTACCTGTAACTGACATCTTGTATAACATTTAATATAGGGATAAATAGAGGCAGCAGCCACCCGGACTGGGCACAAAACAATCAGCCAGCTGACCTGAGGCAAGGGGAACAGCTCCAAGATAACCAAAATAACCACTCCTAGGAGGAGCTGACTGCTGCCTTCCATTGTTTCAACCACCTTGGCTATTTAGGTGTGTACCTACAATGGGGAAATCACCTGTAAGTACCTTCACACCTGGCTTCAGAGAGACATCATGGCATTTACTTTGGTATTTTGGCTCCTGCAGAAAAGAAGTGTCTTCTTGTGTGAGATGCTGTCTTTAGCAGCAAGCCAGTGTAATTTCCGTCTCACTGCTTGTTCTCATTGCTTTTCCTCCCTCAGTTTGGCAATAGACCTGTTCACAAAGCTGCACAGTAAACCAGATCACAAACTAGATTAGGGTGAGAAGTAGCCTTTTCTGTGGTTCCTCAAAATATCTGTGACAGCAAAACAAAGAGCTAGCACGTTGAAGTGCCTCAAAAGAGGACAGAAATAGGGCAAGAAGGGTCAGGAACTGCCTAAGCCTATTTCATGGCCAGTGTCTCACAAACCAATGTTACAAACATAGGCCTGAATGACACAGGAGTAATTTGGGATGGACACAGATACAGAAACCACGCTATCAGCTGTGAAAACCCAGTCCCAGTGGATGCACCTCCCCTCAGCAAGAAAGGCTGTATGCCTAGAGGGGTAATGGGCTCATAGGATGCAAAGCTGACATTTACATTTGCATTATTTCCAACAAGGAGCAGATGGCAAAGGGATGCTCTGTAATTTCCATCTGAACCCCAAAGAATCCATAATCTCCATTTTAGCTGGGCACTTTCTGGTCCTAAATCAGTGCTGTGTGCTGCCAGGTGACAACAGCTCCCTCCTCAAAGGCAGCTGCCTTTCAGCAGGGGATGGCTCTATAGGCAGTTAATTAAGGACCCTGACTTTCAGATATAAATGTCTGTAAGATTTATAACAGGCAAAAGCAAAATCAGGGCTTTTCCACTGCAGGTACAAAATGCTAGTGAGCTCTGCAAATTCAACTTGGTACAGATGCTGGAAGCTGCCTCCTAACAGGTGACTGTGGGAACCTGTACACAAGCTGTAGCCTGGCATGAGGTCCACAGCTGGGATCAGGGGTTTTCCACCAGTGCTCTCGAATTCAGAAGCAGAAACAACACACAAGACGGAACCAACTCACCATGCCAGGATAAAACCAGATATGGTCTTTGGAATTTTCTTTTACATTAATGCAGTTGTTTATATTGCATATCAGACAGATTCGTAGGGAAAAATGTTTAGAAACATCTAGATAAATTGCACACCTAAGAAATCATCATTTTAATATCAACTCCCTAAAAGAACCGATATAAAATAGGGAAAGGATCACAGAAAACATATCCTGAAACTCATTTGTCTGAATTTGAGCATACTGAATTGATATGAGCCTAGTAAATATGCTTAAACTCAGAAGAGGAGGAAAAAAAGGATCAGTAGCCATCCCATTTAACAGAATATCCAAATGCACAAGCCTTCTACATCTAGATGATTTCTTTAGTATCAGCAGGCTTTACAATACCTGTCTCACAGGGACAAATACCATTTTTACTGCTGAGCAGCTTCACTAACTGTTTTTTTTCTTTCTGGTTATGCAGACAAACTAAGTCATCAAAATGCAAATTTATCAAAGTGCAAACCCTTGGTGCAGGCCCTTCCAGGTGCTGGGCAGTGAGCATTCATTGTGGGGGAAAGTGTCTGCAAAAGCTCACTTATGCTACGTAACGGGCTGCTTACTGAAATTTCCATCTCATTGCACCATCCCATTTTGAAAACTCTTATCAAAAAGACTGAAAACCCTTCTACAAGTGAAAAAAGAGAGGATTGGATGATAAATATGATGGGCATGACCTTCTTAATGAGGAGGCATCTTTGACAAAACCCTTAACTCTTCCAATGTAGTGTATGTCTACCAACACTGTGGGCTTGGGGATTATAATATGTACTGCATTCACAAATACTCAGAGCTGAAAAAAAATAAAAAGACCTCAAAGCCTCTGGCAGTACAAGATAGCTGTAGGAAAAAGGAATAAGACTGATAGGAAAATAATCTCTTAGAGACTTTTGGTTACCAAGAACTGTGAAGCCAGACAGTAATGTAAGCCTAAATACATACATACCTGCTGTGTGGTCCCCTAAGACACCACAGCACTGCCTTGGTAAGGGTCACCTTCTCCAGAGAGAGGAGCAACAGCATTTACAGCATTTTAACTTAATAGATATTACTCAAAAAGGCTGCAGGGGCAGAAGTGAGAGGCAAAGTTAGCTCTGTGGATACTTCATCCAACCGTAGCAAACTGCAAGGCTAGCTTTCCCAATGATGGGAGTTGATGGAGATGCTAACTAATAAGTGTCTTGCTCTCTAATTAGTTCAGCTGCCCATGGTGATCTTGGAAATTGAACAAAACTGAGCAGAACTGAGACAAGCTTTGTGGAGAGGCAGCCAAGAAGACCAGGCCTCTGGGTCTTTCTATGAAAAATAGTAAATGGGTCACATGTGCAGTCTGTTCGCTATTCTAAGAACTGTCTTCTCTGAAATAAATAAATTTAAGGCCAAACCCTGATATTCTTGTTTCAGACAAGGTGGTAGGGTTGTGACAAATCCACCTTGCTTTGTACAAGGAGACAGGCAGAGCAGGCACTGCAGATGGGACGAGCAGAGAGCAGGAGGCTCATGTGATGCTCTCCTGACAAAGGCTGAAGGCTCCACAACAGACATGTGAGAGCAGCACCAGCAGGAGGAGTCAAAACAGGCTGTTTGCCCATAAAGTTCAACCCAAGTTAGTAACAAATTTTAAAGCTGAATAAGGGGGAACTGACAGATTTCTTCAAACTACACAAAGCTATAAACAAAATGGTACCTAAAGAGCATTGAAAATACCTTGCAAAGCTAAAAAGGAGCCAAGCAATTTATGATTCACCTAAAGAATGCTAAATTAAAAATAAGTTAAAGAAAGATACTTTGAGAGGCAAGGTGACAAACAAGACATGATAAAAAAATTCAAGCTTTTTAGTTCATCTACTCAGGGAACATAGGCAAGAGAAACACTCTCTTCTCCACATCATGCTTTTGAAATATATTATCTCAATCAAGGCAGTTCCTTTGCTTTTGTTTTAGTTTTCTTCTTATTTGAGCCCCAAATTTATATGCAAAATAGTGCAATTTAGCAAACATGTCAAAGGAGTCAACTGGACCTCATGTGGCTTTAATCACCTGAGAGAAAAATGCCTGACAAACCCCTGTCTAGCCACTTATTTAGATTTCAGATGTGGCAAAGCACTGTAAGAAAACACAGATGGACTCTTCATAAACTGCAAAGCAAAGTTAGTTCTTGTCATGAGATTCAGAGCCTGGATATGTTTTCAGCAACCAAGGCATTAATATCCTGTGGGGAGCAGACAGAGAGGGCAAGGACAAGGCTCTCTGGGTCTGCAGCCTGAAGCTGCTGTGTATGTGAAAGCCAGGGAAGAATGGGTAGGGCAGCAAGCTGGGACAGGAGAATGAGTTTGAGGAAGCCACATCAGCTGTTTCTCCACAATTATTTTGATATGCTCAACTCATTAAAAAAACCCCAACAACAACCCAGCAACAAAATTAAGCAAGACAAAACAACACTTGAAAAGACCTAGGTTGCTGCATGGAGTCAATTCTCAACAGTGGCCTGTGCAAATAAAGCTGCAAGCGATAAAGGCAAGAACTACACTTGGCAGTTCATAAAGAGAAATCTCTTTTCTTAGTAAGATTGCAGGCTATAAACTAACAAAAAAAAAAAGCTATCAAGAAGATTAGAGCCTTTATTTTCCACTTAAGCTTAGACTGATAAAACAGTTTTTACAATAGTGTGCTATGCGTGTGATAATACAAGATGTCTTCAAAACCAGCATATATTCCAAGCTTCAATGACGACTATATCTAGGCTCTTGACATCCAATGCTGGAAAAATCATTAACTAACTAGGATGGCAATGCCGGTTTAAGATCATAGGACAATGGGATTTAGTGAGTATTCTACACAATTGGATTAAAAGGGAATAAGACACACCTCCCACTTTAGTAATACTGAATGGATTCAGTTTGAAGATTCATATTCCAGGGGGAATGAGATAAAGGTGTCCACTTTATCTGAATTTATTTTAGTGTCATCCCTCTAAAAACAGCAGAAATTTCATCAGTTAAACTGCATGGAAGACATTATAATCCTGCTGTCTACAGATGAAGTCTTAAGACATATGCCTATCAAATGCTACCAGTTTTCTCCACTTACCCACCCTAACCTGTCAGCATGAGCAGAAGACTAGAGATCAATTAAAAAAATGCAACGGGATGCCCCAAAATCGCAAGGTTTCTAGAAAACAGGTCCAGCTGGATCGTACCTTGCTGTACCAACAGTTTAGACCAGCAGATTTCACACACTTTTTTTTTTCTTAATAAAACAAGAGGCTGAGAAAATTCACAACTACGGTTTTGTCGATTTGGATCAAGATACAGCAGAATGCTGAGTATATATTTTTGCACAGTGGTCATATGACATTCCCAACAGCCACTCTTCAGAAATGCTGTTTTAGATGAATGCACAAGGCAGAAATTTAACCACTTTTCACTTTTAAAAAGCTTAACAAACTTTTATGCCCATGATTAGACAGCTTTTACAGCAACATTGGTAAATCAATATGTGTTTCAACCTCTCATAATTTCTCAAAGCCTTCAGGAATCACAGAGGAGTTAATTCTGGAGCTGTCTGGCTTGCTGGGGCTGCCAGTTTATATGAAAGAGCCATGCTCCAGCCTAAAGTCTGTCAATCTGCAATTTAGAAAAAGGAAACTACAACCTTATAGAAAAAGTTGTTATCACAGGGTTATCAGGAAGGATTCTAGCCAGCATTGATTGGCTGTATCAGAAGAGTATTTTCCTCTTCTCAACAGATACATTTTGTCAGATAAAATAGATTCTAAGATTATTTATGCTGTAAAAAAGGTTTTCATAGCTCTAACAAATAAATTGTTTGAAACCATCAAACTAGCTAATTTCCAAATGCATTTCCATTCAGATACAGAAATGACAAGTCCTTCATTAGAGCACCAGTTTTTCAACAACATTAACTTAATCTTACCAATATTATCGATCTTTTCAATGTTTACTTCAGCAAGCAGTCCCATGGATGTGTAAAAGCAATCTTTTGAATTGACTTTTCAAAAGAGCTCACCCACAAATGTTAAATCACTTTCAGGATTTCAAGCTGAAGTGAACTTTTCAAATACAATTTCACATATTTCTCCAAGCTTATCATTCTTATCTCCAAATCTGTATCATGTCCAAAGTCTGTAGATCTCTCTTGTCTCTCTTTTCATTCCACACTCCCCCAAATGTCAGCCTACTGCAAGTTGTCTCCAGCAGATGATGAGGAGAGATGGCATTACCTGTCCTAACGCACTGCCACAGTGCCACAGCGACAACTGAAGAGAGGAACATGTGAGGCTGGCTGCAAAGCCAAAGAAGAACCTTTCTGGTTTATGCTAACGTATTTTGAACAAAGGTAGGAAAAAGACCTAAGAGAAACCTACACTGCTCAAGAAACTTTCTTTTGCTTCTATAATGCAAACAGCATGCAGACGAGAACTTACAGCATTCAGTGCAATACACTGGAAAGGGCAACTGCATTTATCATTACAATTATTAAAAATAAATGAAGGGGCAAGGTTAAATGCAATTCACCTTTGTTTCCCACTTACTGTTGCTATTTATAGTCAGTCAAAGCACGTGGAGAATACTGTCGCCACTTTGATTTTGAGATCTAACATTGAGCTAATGCTCGTGAAAATGAGGCATATGATGCAGAGCCACGTGGGGTTTGGCTCCATGTGATCAGGGATGTGCAGGACCTAAAGGCAGGCCACTAACTGAAAGAGCACTAATCAAGGAGAACAGGGAGAAACCTGCCACAATAACAACATCACATGTTCCTTGATAAAGCTTTAGTGAAAACCTCTTATAGTATACTGTGCGCTGCCTTTGCATCTTTAAGAAATTAAACTGTAAATGCTCCAAGTATTTATATAAAAAAAATTGAGATTTCTTTTTTTCTTCTACAGAAACAAAATCCAGAGACACCTCGAAAATCGGGGGGACACTAAAAAATTAAGTATTTAAGTTATTTTTTCCTCCCTAGGATTAATTTGATGAGGCTAGCACCTAGTAAGAAATACGATTTTTAAATGTTATTTGATTTTGAAATTGTTGGTGTGCTAACAAAAAAGTATTCCATTTTGCAGCAGAGGAAGGATTCACCCATCAAAAGAGACTGGCTGTCAGAGATGAAAGAGAGTAAAGAAATGGAGAGAGCCATTTTAAACATACAAGACAAGACTTTCATCTCATGCTGGACCATGTGGGACAGCGCTATTAACCTTGGAAAAAAATCTGACAGGAGTGAAAAAGAAAGGAAGATGAAGAGAAAAAAAAAAACGCAATATTTTACCTTCAATAATTTTTCTGATCTGTACTGACACATTTCAAGAAGTCTACATTTATGCTTTTCCTTGGGTGAAAGTTTTGCCATATGTCCTCTACATCTTTCTGTACATCCAGAAGTGTTGTTACGGATTTTCTGACAGTCTGTGTGTCCTTCGCCCACCTGCCTGTTCAGGTGCTGCCTGTGGATACCTTGGCCAGAGCATGGCTGGTGAATGCATGCATGACTCCTTTACCTGGGTCACCTGTATACCTTTCTTTCGCCTCAGCAGTGTGTGACACTGACTGCCAAAGCGGTGTTAAAGCTATACATTTGTGTAGTTTGTGTTATTTCTGCCTGAAAAGCAGCTCCAATCCAGTTCTGCAGCTTCAGAAGCGAGCGCTCCCAGATCCTCGTCAGTTGTCTCATCATGGCTTAAAAAAATCCCTCAGTGGGATTCCACAACCCCTTCTCCGCAATGCATTTGTAGTCTAAATCCTCCTTGCTCTTTGCAAGTGCCTTCCTTACATTTAAGTGACTTTTTTTTTCTGAGAACTAAATGGATTACTTTTTATCTTGCCCTTGAGGGACATGAAAAACAATCGCTCACAATCCTTTTCTTAAGGACCCTTTCCATGTTTAAGCTCCCTGTCAGTTTTCCCTTTTCCATACCAAACCAGCCACTTCTTTCACGTCTTCGCTTTGTGTCACAGCATATACTTTTAAGTCTCACCCGAGGTGCTCTGGCCCCTAATAGGTAGTGGCCCACAGCGGGCTCAGTCGGTCTCAGCGGTGCGAGTCAGGGCGGAGGCGATACCTTGGTGCCTCCAGAAACTGCTATGACACCTCCAGGAGCGATCAGTGAGGATTTCAAAGCTAGGCAAATGGCTTTGTATCTGCCCTTTAAGGGATGCTGTCTCCGTTTCCAGCTCCCGTGCCCAGCCCGGCCGCTCCCCGCCCACCTCTCTCCGGTCCACGTTCCACTTGGGCTTACGCAGCCCCACGGCCCCGACCCCTCGGGTGCTCGGCACGGCAGAAGGCTGCCCGTGAGCAGGGCAGCTCTCCCCTACGACAGCACTGTGCGCGCATTCGGCCACTCGGCTCTGTCCTTCTTTCTGAAATAATTTTGTTTAGGGGCTTCATGGTGAGCCCAAGCGAGGCACCCCGGAGCGCGGCCCTTCCCCGGGGGGCGGGGGAGCTCCTCACCTGCGCCCATCCCCGCGGCGGCGGGGCGGGGGCGCGGCGCGGCGCGGGGCGGGGCCGGCTCTACTCCGCTCCCTCCCGCGGGGGCTCGGGCATCTCCGCGCCGGGCGGTGCGAGCGGCAGCCGCGCCGGGATGGAGGGCGAGATCCTCGCCCGGGAGCTGGCGCGCACCGTGCTGCTGCTGCTGAGCCTCTTCCCCGCAGGTGGGAGCCGCGGGCGCGGGCGGGCGTGGAGCGCCGCGGGGCCGGGGTCGGCACGGGCGGCGGCGGGGAAAACTTCGGCGCTGGCGGTCCCTTCCACGGGGCAGCGCCGCGCCGGAGGTCGGGCGGCAGCCCGCGGTGTGCCCGACATCGCCCCGCGCTGCCCTTGTGGGACGCCCCGCCGGGGAAAATAAAGTCCTTTGTTTGCCGTGCGCGGGTATCCGGGGCTGGGAGAGGGGCCGGCAGCGAACCCCTCCACCCCCCTCCGTCTACCCGGCCGGGCTGTTTTGACAATAAACTATCTGGGGATTAGTACAAAATGTCCCCGCGCTTAAGTACTCGTTGAACAATGGGCAGGAACGAGCGGCCGCCGTCAGGTGTCCAGCGTTGTGCAGCGGGGTGCAGCCTCCCCGGGGGCCAGGTGGGCTCGGTGCCTTCTGCGCCGGCCGGCGGGCCGGTGCCCCGGGTGCGGGGATGGCCGCGGGACAGGGCATCAGGGCTGCTCTGCTCCGGCACTGACCGTCCTTCGCGGTGAAGAGGAGGGCGATGGGTGCCTTTCCGGCCTTCGGGAGGTCAGCCGGTGCTTAAACTTTGGTGTGTCGTAGGTTCCCTTCCACTCATTTCTAAAAAGGGAGTCTGCTTGCCTGACCTCACGCCGTGGAGCGCAGGTGTAATGGTTTTAAATACTGCATCTGGCTGCAGCGCTGGGCAATTTGGCACATGGCTTTCAGAGCCGCCGTGCATCTCCTTGCATCGTTTGTGGGCTTAGGAGGCGTTTGGCCGTGTCCAGGGGAAGGTGCTGTAAGGAGGTCGCTGCTAGACCTGGGGAGGAATTTGGCCCTGGGCACTGAAGTCCGAAACGAGATAACGTGAAAGGTTCTTTTGCTGCTTAGCTAAGAACGAGCTGGGGATCCAGGGGAGCGGTGCGCAGCGATAGGTGTTTAACGTCTGCTGCTGCCACCACCAGAGAGGAGCCTTGCAGAGCACCCTGTGTGACGGACGGGGAGGGTTCCGCCAGCCTCTGCCCATGGGAGCAAATAGCACTAAAGCACCAAAAATTAACAGTAGGGACAAGTTATACTTCTTCATTGTAAAGCACTTCACTTCAGGATGTGTTAATGGTTTTGTTTAGGTAACTTTTTGTGTTTGCTGCCTTTTGTTTATTGGTAATCTAAGTAAGTGTGGTATCCGGCAGTTTGGACCTTTCTATTTAGAAGTACCCACATACGGCTGCAAAATGCTGTAGCCACAGGAGTGGGAAAGTCTCCTACCAATGAGTTATTCCTAGAAAGAAATTTTTAGAATGTTGAAATTTTTAATAATACCTGCCAACTTTCTTTACTTCATGTATTTCTTGCTTGCACTTTAAGGTTATCCTTCATCACATAGCTAGACTGTCCTTAAGGAAAGCTTGGGAAACAGGTCACACTGGTAGCATCTCCTGGAAGACAGAGGTGCAGTTTCCAGAGTACTGGAGAAGCAAGGAGGGAACCTTTCTTATGATCCTTCCTCTCGTTCTGGGTTTATACACTTACTTGTGGGAGACTTCAGGGACACATCAGACAAAAACACATCATGTTATAAGAAATAACGTGTTGCTGCAAAAGACAGCTGTCCTTGGGTATGTAAGTGCATCATCTGTGTATCATACCGATGTAGGAGTATTCTGGGCTAGTTTTGTGGTGCTGGAGGAGGTATCAGAGTGATGGTTTGTGTCCTGGCAGTTGCATAGGAACATCAGAAGTGACAGGCAGGACAGAGCTGACGTGCTGTTCTGGATTGCTTCAGAGCTAGTGTGATCCTGTGCTACTTTTGGTTTTGCCTAAGTGTAGACACTTGGCTGGGATGATCTCCCACAGTCCCTGTTGAGACCTATCCTGTTTATCAGTATACAGATTTATAATAAGTATCTTTCTTTGGCTGTTGGTCAAGAGCTTCTTCCTTTGGTTGCAAACTGGGAAGGAGGATGTAGAAAAGAGCTTAACATAGCTTCTCGAAGGGTAAACCATTCATCTCTTCTGTCCATAGTCCCTTCCTACTTTTTGTTTTTCTTGCATCCTAACATGCTTCCACACTTCCTTCCGTTTGGGGCTTGCCTAGTCCTCATTTTGATGCAATATTCTGGAACGATCTTTTCTCTCTGCTTCTCCTGTCCTCCCTCAAGGCTCACTTTGTCCCCCACCATCCAATATCTCTGCCAGAGTCTCTTGCGTTTCCATCCTGTGGTCATGGAAGACTGGACATGGTTCCTTTCAGCATCCATCAGTGCAGCTTTTTTCTCTTTTTTCCAGTCAGCTGCAGAGTAATGGGAGACTCTCCCTGTGCCCAGAGGGAAGAATGTCTGTTTTCATGATGCTCCCTGCTACCTGTCAGCCATGAGGGAGGAAGCTTAAGGGAGGAAGATTGAATTTGATGAGGATTCTGATTGCTGTCATTCAGTCACTGCCTTGACCCCCCCTCAAGCCATCTGAGTATCCTTCTCTCCCTACTCCTGTTTCCATCTCTGGTCTCTCCTTCTCCTTTTCCACCCTCCCCTGTGGCAGTGCAGAGTCTCCTGTGCAGAAATGTGGCCTAAGGCCACTGCCAGGAGCAGAATGGAAATGTCAAAGACTGCTCAATATTCAACTCTTTTTCCTTGCATTACCACTGGAAACCCTCTCCCAGCAAGTGCGTAAGTGATTTTTCGTGCAGGCTTTATAATAAAGAATGTGACAAATTTGGCAAGAAGTGAGACTCCCATTTGCATCCTGTTTAAATACCATTCATAGAGACTGAAGGCATTTCCATGTGCTTATTTTGCCAGAGAGAGCCTCTTGTCAACAGATGACTGCAGCTGTAGTACTGTTGGGTTGTACTGGCTCTCTGGATTTTCCATCTCATTTCAGCTCTCCCAGTGACTGTCCAAACAGTAACGCTTCTTTGCAGGTGCC
Organism: Oriolus oriolus; assembly: GCA_013400235.1. NCBI lineage: Eukaryota > Metazoa > Chordata > Aves > Passeriformes > Corvidae > Oriolus > Oriolus oriolus. The sequence continues at coordinate 931,452 of VXBT01001738.1, read as the reverse complement.
TGAATTAAGCAAAGGATCCTGAGTCACCTCCAGAAGGGACATGCTGCCCCAGGACACAGGTGGAATTGGAGGGGATATGTCTTTAGCACATGTAAACATGAGCTAGAACAGGTCTTGGCAGGAACATCTGAGTCATACTCCAGTCAGAAGGAGGTTCTTCTAGTGAAGCTTGTCCTTTTCACTCTCTGGTCGGTTCTGAGAGACTAATGGTATCTCTATAGTTTTGGGATTTCTGTCTGAACTATAATTTGTTGTTACTGCAAGCTATTAGAAAGATTTTTAAAGCATATCTGGAGCTGTCAAACTAAATACCAAATACTAGGCATTTGTAGTTTGAAGGAAAGCTGCGTTCTAGTCTGAACAGTAAACAGTCTGATGGAATCTGAAGGTAAGGAACAACAAATTCTGGATACAACAAGAACCACACAGCATCAAAGAATTTCAACAACATATATGTTTATGTACAATACACAGTGACTGATATAATCTCGTATCAGTCTTGTAGAGGAGAGGCAGTAATTGCTCAAGGTTAAGCCACTTTCCAGCTTTTTTTCTCTGTCCATGAAGATGAATGCCATTGCTGAGATCAAGTGTTACACATTGTCTTGCTCTATGGATGTGACACATGATTTTACAGATGTTGTTTTCTTTTTCATCCAGTACAAACATCTTCCAGGATTTTGACTCATTTCCTTAAGTCTCTTTCAGCTGTTCAGAGAATGGCTAGAGGAAATGAGGTCTGATATCCTAATGCATTGCATTTACTGTAAGTACCCTCTCACTTTAAGTACAAAGCTTTACCTTTTTAAAATTTCTGAATGTTATTCTGACTGTTCCTGTGCACAAGAAACAGCTTGCAGATGTTTCTGTCCCTTAGAAACTCAGCTTCCCTGGCTGAGACTTTTCAGCTGTTACAGAGCTTAAGGTGTTCATTGTAACCTTAGGCAAGACAGAAGAGCTGATACTAAGGCATTTAATGAAAGTGTGTTACCTCTTTTGGTCATTTATTAAAAATGTCTGAAGAGAACGCACATAGAAATTATGAGACCTTGACATAAAAGGAATTTTAAAATTACTAATATTCTTCTATATTATTGTATTCTGTAGTATTGTGCTTGGCTTTTTCAGTGACTTTCAGGAAACTAGAAGGTTTTTTCCCAATAGGACCCTGTTTGACAATGAATCCTGCGAACAGTCATAAATGAACGTAATTTTACGCGTGTGAGCAGTCTCCTTGGCTGGCTGCCAGCCAAACCTAATGACAACTGAAGTGTGTTGTTTGTCCACTGGCCAAGATTGCTGCCGTTAGTGATAAAAGCATAAGGAGAGTGTAAACATCTGTGTTCGAGGGGAGAATGTGACTCCTATTTTCTAGGGGATACCAATTAGAAAGCACAGTAAATGTTACTCTCTAAGTGGATTTACTCTTGGGGACTATATTGATTTATTCTGAAAACACAGGTTTTCAGAATTAATGGATTTTTAATGATATTTTTCATGTTGCAAAAGATTTATTTTTTTTTTTTAACAGCACATAAGGCTCTTGACTTTAACAGCAAACAGCCATGTAAAAAACAGAAAAGTTTGTAATGTTGCTGTCTTGCTATGCAACTTCTGGGCTGCTCCATAGGGATCATTCCTTGAAATTGAACTAAAATGAAGCATCACTGGGTAACATTATGAGCTACAGGGTTTTTTTTGTCACTGGGGGGGGCTGACTGCATTAAATGTGTATAATTTTAAACGTCATCTTGCCAGTTGAATCTGTAATCATGTAACGCAATCATTAAATATCTGATATGGAGAAGAATTCTCTGGTCAACTAGGCACTGACAGTTGTAAATCTAAGTGATAAAGAGGATGCATGGGCTGATTTAAGTTAAGAAGAGATGAAAACTGTGGCAGGCAAATGTGAAAATCCGAGAGACGCATCTCTTACAGGTTCTTTGGAAGCATGGCAAATGCCAGGTTAGTCCTACATCTCCTCTATTTTCCTATCAGCCATTGTGTTAAGCTAAGCAGTGCTCTTCTGCTCATGGTGGGTGACCATGCTCCTGATGAGGGGCCGGAGGGCTGGAGCACGTCTCCTGTGAAGACAGGCTGAGAGAGCTGGGGTTGTTGCGCCTGGAGAAGAGAAGGCTGGAGTGGATTTGTTTTACAGAAGAGCATTGTGCAAAACCCACACAGGAAAAAGAAGTCAAGCTTTTTGGTTATAACCTGTCATTCAGAGCCTGCATGCTTTGAAGGGGTGGAAAATCCCAGTGAGCTGTGTAATAGAAATGTTTGGGGTGTTCGCATACCTAGGCCACTCAGAATGAACTAGATTCTTGCTGACGGGTATCATGAGATTTAAAACTTGCACTTGGCTCTCTTACTTAATTTGATTTTTGTTCAGGAGTTAATGGCTGCACTAATGTCACATGTTGAAGGTTTTGTCTGCAGCCCTCAGGACTGGAAACTTCATTCTTTGCTGAATGAAATCTGACTTTCTCATGCATTCATCTTCTTCCTGCAGCTGGGTTTCTAAGAGACATGGCGAGTCTTAGGAAGCTCCCATAGAACTCTATGAGTAAGGCTGGAGGAGACCTGCAGAGATTTGGTCTGCCCCCAGCTCTTCCTTGTAGTCAGATGGAGCAGATCTCCTTGCACAGACTTCTGTTCTAACCTGCTCCAAGGCAGATTGGTGCTGCAGAGTCTACCACCTGTTTTTTCTAGTAAATAGTTATTAAAGGTTAAAAGCTTCTTCTGATACCTAATCTCCCTTGCTGGTTGCTTAATTCCATCCTTTTATTTTCCCGGTCTTTTGGATATAATTAACTGCTCATCACCATCCTTTTTATGATAATATTTTACACATCGACAATATAAACACTTCGACTTCTCTTTCCTATGATAAACCTTTTCCAACATTTTCTTTTGGAGTATCTTTTGTAACTCCTCCTCCTCCTGCTCTTCTCAACTCTCTCAGACTTGTTTGCATTTCCTCCAGATATGACGTGTAAAAATGACATCTGACTGCAGATGAGAAATGCAGTGTTTCCAGGTTCAATAAAATAGTTACCTCCCCCTGTACTATGTGCTTCAATTTGATTCAAAGCATTGTAAATCTGATTTTAATCATGATTTAAATCAGCCAACAGTAAGCCTCATTTTAACTGTTTTGCATTTGTACTTAATCATTTTGCAAAGAAAGGTTTAACCTCCTTTATTACCATTGAGATAGAGTTTTAATTAAATATAGCCTTTGCAGTTAATGTTATACTTACTTTGATTAATCACTGTGCCTGTATTTAAGCAATTATGTAGCTTGTTATATATACACTGATCCTGATTCTTCATGTGTATGTTTTAGTATGAAAACAGAAAATGTTGACATTTCTTGTATTAGATAATTGATTTTTACTGATGATTTGCATTGATTACAATGAAAGAAACAAGAATTCTGAAATGTTCTTCCGTTAGATAAAAAAATAGCACCACACAGAAGCCAGCCAGTTCAGAAGAAAAAACTCATTGAGAAATGTTTTGAAATAAAGAATTAATGCCTGAAAGGCCTATCTGTAGTCAAATGTGGTGGTTTCTAATCACTATGCTACAAAAATTTTAGAACTAGTCCATGTTGTGCTCTCCTTATTCTTAGAATAGCGATGGAAATAAACATTCATGTTTTTTTTCAGCTCCAGATCAGTAGCTCCTCTTTGAATGGACTAGTTGCTTAATTGAGTTGTACTGAATGAACTGAAATAAAGAAAATATTTTCTCTGCACCTGCTAGGAAAATCCACATGCCAAAGGCTGGTTTACTGCTGCAGCACAACCTGCCTGAAGGTGCTCAGGGACTGACTTTGATGCATGCAGTAGTTAGATTATCTTTAAAATGTTGACAGCAAATGTACAGGTTGAATAAATTTTTGCTTTTATTTTTTTTATGATTAGAGGAGCTGTAAGTTTAAATTTGTTGTTGTATTTTCAAAATCACTGTTGAGTATATTTACCTTTTAAAAGAAAAATGTGCATTATAAAAGTGCTGTGGTTTTATTTTTCATGTAATGTTAAATTAAATATGCAGCTTAATAGGGTATTTTTACCTGAAATGGTTCTGTTTGTATGCCTTGTATACAGTTCTGTGCTAGGACCCGATACTGAGGCATTCATTTTCTGCTGCTCAGTGGCTGGCTGATTCTCTTCTTCACTTTTGATGCTTCTTTGTTTGCTATTGTCTATGTCATGGAAGTGCTTTCTATGACTGGATGAGCATAACTTTTTAACTTTGAAAAGAAATTATGTTATCCTCCACAAAATAAAAGCTTCCTCCCAGTAGTGTTCATTTTAACACAAGCTGTTAAAGTTTCCTATTCCATACCATGTCTGACTTCCAGGTATTATACATAAAACTGCTGACTTTGCAGTAGTATTAATATTATCATACCTAGGATTCGAGGTGTGCCACACAATAAAAGAGGTCAAATGGAAGGAGTAGAAGTAAGCCCTGCGTTTCTGGTCTCCTCCTGTAAGCTAGATATATTCAGAGGAGATGCTGAAATGGGATTCCCTGTTTAAGCAGGCACTCAGGCTGCACTCACATGAAGTAGTCCTCTGCGTATCTCTCCTGGAGAAGGAACGAGGGCTGCTTCTCAGTAAGCAGCCACCTTTATATATGCAATGTATATGCAATTTGTGATTTATAAATAAACTAGAAAATACAGTACAATTTAAAAGCAAAAGCTACAAGTTGGACTTCTGCTGATATTAGAGATGATGTTCAACAGCCGAGGTGTTGTATCTCATTGCCAGAAGACTGAGGAGATGAAACCGAATTGCCAGAAATATATCCAAGTCTGTATTCAAAGCACTTTTCTCTAAAACAACATCAGTGACAGATGTTTCTGGGTGTTAGTGTGATTGTCTGAGGTGAAATTTTTCACCTGAGGGAGTTCTGAAAAATGTGCCAATGACTCCTCCAGAAACTGTCCTAGTCATAGCTTGAGAAGGCATGTGCAAAGATACTTCTCTAATATACCGTGTACCTCACTAAAAACTACTTACTAGGTTTGGTATTGTCTGTAAAACAACGCTTTTGCAAGAATTTTTTACCAACATCTTAATGGAAAAGTTTAAGTGTTGTTTAGACAAGGGAAATCTAACTTCTTGCAGGCTTATCAAAAATCTCTGAATAGATAACACTTAATTTATATGGACGAATATGGAAGAATCCTAAAACCTGCTTCTGAAATGGATCCTGTGCCATGTGCCTGCATGACATGATGCAATGACTTGTATTTTGGTAACAAAACTGTATAAATACTCTTATCTTATTACTAAACCCAGAATTTTTCTCATTAATGTGTCAGTTCTTTCAGTGAAGGAAAAGAAAATACAAAGTGTAATGGACGTAAAAGATAGCCGTGTCTTTTCTGCAAAATTTGGTGAATGCGTTAATCTGAAAGTCTTGTTTATTGCTGTAATCTTCTAGGAAAACGTACTGAACTAAATATCTAGAGAAAGTAAAAAGCAGTGTTCCTCTTTGTGGTATTTAATGTGGTCCATCATACGAGCAGTGATAACATAATTATGCAATTATTGGTATATTTTCCCCTCTGGAGGCCTTATGTAGATGATTACCAGTGCACCTTTTAATGAAATTGCTACTATTTGATAAAATTACTGCCAAGACTTGAAATAATTAGAATTCGCATTGCCAAAAGTCTTACATCTCCTTCCTCAGTTGAGCCTTTTCCAAATAGGCATTAATTCAGATTGCAAAACGATCCCCTGTTCTCCAATTTTCTCATTTCTCTTCATTAAAACTACCTTTTCACTGCATTTCAGAAAACATGCTTTCAAGCCTATGTTGCTCATTACAAGGAACATTCGTTCAAAATGGAAGTTGAAAGACACTGCACCTTTTAATGTAAATATCAGCAAAGAGGAGTGAGGAGAAAGAGCCATTAAAGGAATGGATGGGGCGCATGACGGCTGAATATGAATACGCTATGCGTTAGTGTGCTTTTTCATTCTTCTAATCATTCTCCACACTTACTTTATAATTTGTTTATTTATGTGTCTAACAGCTGACAAAACTCACTGTGGGAACAGCTGGTTAATAAGTAATTTTGGAAATTAGAGGGAAGAAGGCAATAATTCAGTAAGAGTAAGGATCAGTCTAAATGTATAAATCTCAATACTGACAAGTGTTGTGGCATACAGTTGCTCTTTTTTTTTTGCAAATCTACTTGTGTGTGTACATATATACATATTTAGATGTCCTCTGTGTTTCTCTTTGAATAAGAATTATCAGGTAGTTGTTGTAAACACTGACCATTCTAGCTTTAAAAAACCCCAAACCTGGCAGGTCAATCATGCATTTGGTTTGGTTTTATTCATAAATACATTGCCTGTAGATTTCTTCCATGGTTGGAAATTCAGGTCTAAGAGACCATAGTCCATCAATGTAATGTAATGAAATGGATTAATCACCTAGCATAGGTTGTCACACATACTGCTTCAAGGTAAGTGTCTGGGCTACTGTAGTGCACGTGGTACTCCTTCAAAAAACAAACCCCCAAACAACAGAAAAAGCCCCAAAGCCATGACTTCTCAAGAAAAGAGGGTTCAGAGAGGTACTGTACTCAGCCTTGGAAAGAAACATGGTGTTTGATCCTGCTGTAGCCATTTAGTATGGGTGCTAAACTAGAATTATATTCAGCTACATGTCTGCCTTTGACAAATGCCTCTATTTGCAGAGTGAGGGATGCCTGTCAGAAAGGGCAAGCTGCTCAGCAGGCACGAGCAATAGCCTGTTTGCATGGCTGCATTTTCCTCACCCCAGCAAGGGGAATAAAGCCAGTGGGGAAGAGGAAGGTGTGTCTGTTTCTGGAAGGTGCAGTTGCTTCCCCCGCAGGGCCTTGAGGGAGTGTTGCACTTGTGTGCATAGGGCAGGTCTCACATGGTTCAGAGGTCATGTGAGGAATCTGCTCTGCTTAGCCTGCTTCAGAAGTACTGAAGCAGAGTGCTGTTAGCTACCTCACTAATTGGTGTGACAAGACCCCCTGCCAGGAGGATCTGCTGGCTTCCACCCACAAGCCAGCACCTGTCCCAGGTGCTCAGGCTTATCCTGCCTGAAGATCCTGTGAATGTCTCTCTTGGAGAGTGGGATGTGCAGGGTCTATAGAGCTGGCTGGATTTGTCATCTTCCCACCTATCTCTGATACTGGCTCTTCCTGATTCACCACATTTTGTTTGGAGGGGTAAATAACCTCTCTCCAGGTGTAGCTGGGTGTCTCCTCAGTCTCCTGAGCTCTTTTCTCTGCAAGTGGTAACCACCAAGTGCCTCTTACTTGTTCTGTGAAGTGCCTTGCCCCAGGGCATGAGGTGTGTCATGAGGCAGGTCCATGTGGGTTCAGCCGCAGACTGTGGAGCTGAAAGCTTACCACGGGGCATCACTGCAAAGGCGGGGTGTCTCACAGCCTCTGTGGTTCCCCATGCTTTACTGATGATAAAGACAACCTTTGTTCTAACCTCCTGCCACTTCCTCTCTTGGGTTTGCCATGGGTGGGAATCAGCTGGCTAGTTCCACACTTGCTCTTTGTGTGGGAGATCTCCATCTCTCCTTGATGCCGTTTGCAGATGGAGTCAGCTTGGCTGTGCCTTTGAGTGCTGCGCTGGCGAGCTCCCTCCTCCTGCTCTCCACAGTGCCCTTCCTTTGCCCCCTTCCCTTTCAGGGTGAGGGGGCAAGCAGGGCTGGGTGGGAAGACAGGGGTTGCCCTCATGCAGCGGGGTAAAAGTCAAAGCCCTCATTAATCCTCTCCACTGGTTTTCTGCTTAGTAATATATAGCTTCTGAGAATCCAGAACTTCAGAGCAAGCACAAGCTTGTGAGCTCTTTGTTTCTGCTTGGAAAACACGGCATTGAAGAGTCTGTTGGTCAGCAGATAGCACCGACCCTGTGAGGTGGGTTAGAAACAAACCGCTTAGTTCTGCAGGGAAGCTTGATCAGCCTAGACTTAAGTATGTGTCCAGTGACAGATAATTTTTCAGTCTCTAAAAGGAAGTTGGGGCAGGGGAGACAGTCAGCAAGGATTTGTGTCATTCAGGTATGCTGAGAGTCCATGACACTTGCAGGGACATCATGTCTTGGGTATTTTTTGGTCTATGTCTTCGAGGAAGACACTAGTGTGGGTGTTGGTGTGGATGGTTTCTTTTGCTAGCCGCCTTTTCCCCCACAGCCTGGCTGAAATGGGATCTGATGCAGCTTTCAGATAAAATAATTTAAAACTGACATTTGCCATTGCTAAACTTTTCATCTAGCATAAGGGAGCGTGTCTGTTTAGTGAAGTGGAATAAAACAAGTAAGCATATGATAGCATGTCTCCTTTGAAAAATCTGGGAGGTTTGTACATCAGAGTAAATTCAAGTTGTTTCAGTGCGATTAACATGCAAGTTTGACACTTTATATTTTTCCTTGGGGCATGAAATGGCAGGACAAAGAAAATGTAATTGAAAGGATGTACATTCGTGTCCATCACAGCATATGTCAACTGTCATCGTGGCTTTAACAAGTAAGAGACAGAGTTGGAAATGTGATATTCTTCAATTAGACCTGTGTGTAAATACTCTAGAGGAGACTGAGCAGGCTTCTGGCTAGGACCTCTGCACTTGTGTAAAAGAGATGGTTTTGCTTCTGCTCTTCTTTCAGACCTGCAGGGGACTTGGGTGTCTGAAAACATGTTCATTTTTTCCAGCAGTGCTGGGTATGCTGAAAGAGGATATTACTTCCCTGCAAGCCATGTCTTGCTGATATCCCTGGACCATTGCATCTACAACAGTGCCACTACTTTAACTGATAAAGCATATCTCTTGTTTCTGCTCTCTTATGTTGTTGTAGATGAAAAACCACGGTGAGTGAGGTCTGTGTGATAGCCCTTGAAATGAAGCCAGTGCCCAGAATGCATAGGCACTCAAAAAAATAGTCTCTCCAATTGTATCCAATCCCCACAATCTTACACGAAAGTGGTGGACATTTTGTCACTTGAAGTTTAGCTCCTCTGTGTGTTTCTGATAGAAAAACGTTAACTGCTTTAGAAATCATGGTCAGGAACAGGTCATGGTCAGGTCATTGTTTTTGTTGTGCAGTGTTTGTACAGCTTACATGATGATGATTGTGGCGGTTATGGACAACTGCAAGGGGAAAAGGCAGAAGCTCAGAAGAGTCTGCCATGCCCTTTCAATGTGTCCCGGCCCTTGGGGAGGCAGGGTGAGGGATTTGCCCTTGCTGAGCAGCAATGAACCTGTTGGCAGGGTGCTGCCAGTCCCGTGGCCTTGGCAGAGAGGCTGGTAGTGGATGTAAGCAGGTTGTGACTGCACTGTGAAGCTGCACTGTGCCTCTGTCCTGGGAGATGTTTGACACAACTTTAAAGTGGAAGGGCATGGGATAAGGCACAGGGTTTTTTGTTTTTATTTTTCTTTGGAAGCAATTTGTTGTGTTAACAGAGCTGCCACAAATTTCTTGTTCCTTTTAATGTTTAGATAAGAGTTGAAAGAGGAAGCGGCCACAGAGAGACTAACCTGTTGGCCTAAAGTTGTGCAGGAAATCTGTGGTAGAGCTGGGAATAAAATCCACAGTGTTTGACTCTGCATCTTATTCCATGGCAGTCCCACATCCTTTGTTTGCTTGGCAGCTGGAGATGGTTTCCAGTTGCTTGCGAGCTTGATGTGGACTTGGGCCTGATGTGCTTTTCCACACTACAGCAGTGTTGTGCTGAGGCTGAAAAGCTCCGGCATGAACTGTATTTTTTTCCCAGGATGGTTCACTCCTTAGCCAGAGCTTTTGTTGTTTGCACATCCCTTAATTGTTACAGGAACATTCTGCTGTCCTTAATCATATCCCTGCAATTTGACCTGCATTTCCTATCTGTATTATCTGGAGCTGTTTGAATTTCTAATTCCTCCAGCCTGGTTTTCCAGATGTTCCTTCTGCATGCAGAATTCACAACTGCTGTACTCCTCCTCTTTCCTCCCTCTTCCTTCATTTTAATATATTCATATATTCTTTTTTTCAGTTACACAGCCTTGTTCACAAGTGATCGTAGCATTGTAGTTTTTAACTCAAGTTTCTTATATTACAAGGAGAAGTTAGGGTTGTGGAAGTGAAGCTCTTCTGCTGTAGGACTCAAATTTAGCACATCCAAAATGGAACTTGGGCTGTCAGATTCTTAGCTTAGCAGTTTATTTTAGTTTTTTTCTAAATTGTGACTTATTAAATATTTGCCATTATCAGTGTATTTTTGTTAGCTTATATATATATACACCCTCTAGTTGCCCTTGAGGACAACTCTAGACGGTCATCCAGAATCCCAGTGTGGGACTCTGGCTATGCAGGGTATGGGGAATGTTGAATGTGTCATGGTGGGATCCACAACCTGTGACTGACAGTGGGATCATCTGCCCCTCTTGGGTCTACAGGACCCGTGTGGGCAGAAGACAGGTTTCCTCTCTTCTCCTTGTCCTGAGTTGTTCCTGTGGTCAGGTGGGCCTCACTGAGATGCAGACACTCAGAAGTAGTAGTCCACCTGCTTTTCAAAGGTGTAAAGAGGTGGAGAGAGGGTGGAGGCATACCCAGGTGTGGGGCAGATAGCAGAATAAGGATGCATACCCACGCCTGGAAAACTTCAGTGGGGACATAGCAGTGGGCTCCTCCATCCTGTTGCTCAGACAGTTTATAGTCCTGCTAGTGACTGGTAAAGCCATGATCCCACCTGGGCTGAACACAGAGCTCTGGGAGGAGACAGCAGACACTGTATCCCATGGGGTCTGGGACTTGGAGGTCGCTTACTACCTCTGGCATATATCCCGCCAACACAACTGATTCCTGAGTTATGAGTCTTGTGTCATGGCTATGATTACATGGTTGATGTTAACTGGAGTCCCTGAGAGCAGCAGGGGGCTTGGAAAGAGCCCTATCACTCAGGTGCCATGCAGATGGAGCAGTCTCAGACATGAGTCTGGGAAAAGATGGTGAGAGAGCAGATGGACACATGGTGTGGGGATTAGTACACCGGATTACAAGTTGTTAGTTAAACTCTCAGATTTCTGTCACTTAATTATTCCTCCAAAAAGCAGATAGAAAGTCATTATCATCTTTCTAAACACCATTTTAATTCTCTTTTAAAGACAGATGATATTTTGGTGCATAATATGAAGCAAATCTAATAGTCATTGTGTTTACAACCGGTTGTCCTTACACTGTCATACTTGTCTTGAAGAGATATTATTTTCAGAAGGCAAGAGAAGAAAACCCTTTAGACTCTGGGAATCCTTTGCACAAGGCATTATTCAGTTTGTAAATTGTTTTGCTGAGAATTCATAGACTGCATAAAAGGAACCATAGCAAAATCATCTCAAAATATGAGTGATACTTCACCACAGTGTGCTTGTTTCCTCTTTTTTTTTTTTTTTCTCCCAGTTCTGGTACATAACATACTTCTTGTGCATCTGGACAGATCATGCTCTGCTGTGTTGTTTATTACCTTCAAAAACTTTCCAGTAACTTGCTAGATAGTCCTGATAGTAAGTGTTGCAAAAATTTGAACTCCTAACGTGAAAGGATAGGATGAGAGCTAGGGGAAAGAGTAGGTAAGAGTCATAAACATTCCATAAAAATAGGGAATTATGTTTTTCTAATCTTTCTGGCAATTATTTTTTGTGGGATACTTTTTTATATGTTGAGCCATGTGAGTTTATGTAGGGGATTAGTGGAACTCATGGAAAATTTCTGGTGGTGCTGGAAAAACAGGCGCTGGTGGACTTGTCTGTTGGGTTTAGCACTGCTAAGTCTTCATCCAAGGGAGGTGGGGAGAGAGCAAGGGCTTCCTCCAAAACCCAGACTACAAACAAAGTAATTAGTGTCTGCAGGTGGTCTGACCATCCTTTGCTTCCTGCTCTCCGGTGGATTTGTCAGGAAGGGGAGCAGTTACCTGACCTGGTCTTAATCCATTATATACCTTAAGAACGACTAAAGCTGTGAGATGAGTGAATTAAGTCTGGAGTGTATAACCTCAGCCCAGCTAATTATCCAGTTGTTTTTCCTGAATGTCTGTTGTTATCTGTGTGGGTAGGGAAATTCAGCCTCTGAATGGAGCTGCAGAGTGTGTTTTTGCATGCAAGGTGTTGGGTTTTGAAAAATGTTCCCCCAGGCTCAGGTGTGGCCATTCCATGTCCAGTCCAGCTGTGCAGTGGTGTGCTATGCATCAGAGAGACATGGCAGTGAGTATTTGTAGGACTATTGATCTGGCCTTCATGAGGGGAAGCGTTTGTTACTGCAGAACCTGTCAGAATTTACACACAACACAGTGATGGGTATGGTTTGACAGATCCATCCTCATGTAGTAGGTCAATTATGACATTAATCTTTACACTGCTACCTCTAACGGATCCCTTTTCCTCTGCAAACCTGTGTGTGATACCCTACACTTGACCTTCACACACCCTTGTGCCCTGGGGCTGGGTGCCTAGGTGGGTTGGGAAGGAGGAGAAGCCCGGTGTCTGTCTGCAGGACTTTACAGGCCAGTTTTGTCTGGGCAGTTTGGAGCCTGCACTTAGCCTGTGTGTCATTATTGGGCTGTATAAATACCCAGGAGGGAAGTGGGGGGAGCATCAGCAAGCCAGGCTGGCTTGGCATTTCCTCAGGGGCAAGTAAATGAGTTTGTTCTCTGTGTAGCCCTGGACACTTGGAATGAAGCCACCTCTTGCTGCAGCTGAGGCTGGTGCTGAAGGAGGGGGAGCACGGCTCGGGCCAGCAGGCTGGCGTGCTCGTCCCTGCTGCCTGCATCGTGCCAGGCCACAGCAGCACGTCCCCTCGTGCTGGTGAAGGAGGGCTGCCCTGTGGCACGAGGAGGGCACACGCTGGTGTTTGCTCTGTGGCAGGGGCTGTGTGACCTGCCCAGGACTGTGCTCCTCGAGACAGTGGGCAGTGGGGGCCAACCCAGTCCAGCTACATATGTGCCTCCCTGGCAGGGCCCAGGCTGAGACCTTGCTGGCTGCAGGCATGGAGTGATGCCAGTGAAAGTTGTCCACGTCTTCTGCTTTCTCAATCTTCCCTGACTCGTCTGTGAAACTAGTGTCAGAATAGCTGTAACACACCACACTTTTGCTGTTTTATGCAGCTCATGTAATTTGTCACTTGAAGTACCCTGTGGTCTGTGGGAAGCAGCAGAGAAGTCTTTCAAAGACATCCCTATGAAGGACCTGCATGGTTGTTCAGGAGCCCTTCTCAGAGGTCTTTTTCTTCTGTCACCTGCCAAAAGTTCCTGGCTCTGATCTGAGGGGTTTGAAAATCAGAGGTCTTCTTGCCTCAGCCTTGCAGTCAGGCACCTCTGTGCCCAGGGCTACCTTGCCTGCCTACCATGCCTTTTCCTGCCAACCATGCCACTGCTGACTTGGACTTGTGCTTCTGAGACCTTGGACTTTCAGTCTTCTTGTTTGAGCTACTGTACCACAGCTCAGACACACACCTGCGCTTTGAGGTAGTAGATTTGAAATTAATAGTTATTTTTTTTTCTGCATTTTTCTGGCGATTTTTATTTCTAGGGTGGTTGTTTATGTGTTCAGTCATGGAAGCATATATACAGGATTAGTGGACCTCATGTGGAAAATTACTTGGTGACACTGGAAGAGTGCCAGTTGAGTTTAACACTGATAAATTCTAATTCCAAGGAGGGCTTCTTCCAGACTACAAACAAAATAATTAGGCTCTGCAGGTGGTCTGATCATCCTGTGCTTCCTACTCTGTGGTGGATTTGTCAGGAAGAGGAGCAGTTACCTGACCTGATCTTAATCCATTTTATACCTTAAGAACGACTAAAGCTGTGAGATGAGTGAATTAAGTCTGGAGTGTATAACCTCAGCCCAGCTAATTATCCAGTTGTTTTTCCTGAATGTCTGTTGTTATCTGTGTGGGTAGGGAAATTCAGCCTCTGAATGGAGCTGCAGAGTGTGTTTTCACATGCAAGTAGTATTTTCACTGGCATGACTCTGCTACTACACACGGATGTTGTACAGTCTTGTACATCTCTGTGACATGAGCAAGCAGCACAGTTAGTGTAAGCTAAGGATTCCTCGTAGGACTGAAGAGCTGCTCTGAAAGGGGAAGGGTTTGCTACTGCAAGATCACCTCAATATTTGCATATGTTCTTCTGATGTTCAAGTAGGTCCATAACAGTGAGAATTTCTCTGGGTTTTTGACTATGAACTCCATTTTTGTAGGCTCACTAAGACTTTCAGATCATGGGTATGCTAACTCAGCAACCCCCTGACTGGCTTACCCTTACAGTAGAGCCAGAGAAGCCTGAATGTGCTCCTTTCTCTGTGCAGACAGTTGGGAAGTAGTTTGGAACTGTGAACTGGAGCTGCTAATTTTACAGAGCTTTATTTTGTCAGAACTTTCAAAACATCGTGTTATGGTGTGTTCAATGAAAAAGAAGCTGAATGGTCAATTAGAGCAGCTTTGGTGACTGGGAGATTGGTGCCTCAGTGAAACTAATTTGGTCATGCTGCGCTGGAAACTTGAAGAATATTTTGCATGAATTTTTTTTTTTTTTTAATGTAAGAAATGTTGAATTGGCACTTCAGGTAAAGAAATAACCAAGTATGAAAAGCATGTACTGATGCCTTCATTAAACTGGACACTTCTAATTCAAAAATATGAGTGGAGCATCTGAATACATGAGAGAGCAGTTATAAAAAGATAACTCTTGAGCAAGGCAACTTTAGTTCTTGGCAACATACTGAGTAAATGACAAAGAATGATTAAAAGTGCTGCCATGTAGGATCAGACTCATATGTTCTTGAATTTAATTTTTAAATAGCTTGGGTCTGTTCCCATTCAAAAGCCAAAACATTGCAGAAAGTGGTGCATCTGAAACTTTAGTTTCAAAAGGTTGTTTAGAGGCCAGTTTCCACCTGCACTGGTTATTTTCTCTGTGTGCCAAAGGTCTTACAAGCCAAAAGGTGTCTGTAGAATAACACAGTGCCATTGCAGCTTAGTGTTTTTAAGAAATAATTCCCAAAATATTAGTTGCATGTATACAGCTATAAATAATAATTTTGCTGCAGAAAAAAAGAGAATGTTGTACTGACAGACATTATATTTTGTGCTTTTTTTTTCCCAGGTGGCTCACTGTCCCATGTAGAGTCTTTACGGGTTGTGAATAAAGGGGAGGAGTTAAGGCTGACGTGCAACGACAAGGGGCCTGTGACTTGGAATTTCCAGAACTCAGACCCATCGGCAAAAGCAAGGAGTTCCAGTGAGAAAGAGTGGTACACCAGAAATGCAACAGTCAGAGACACAGGCAGATACACATGCAGAAGCAAAGGGAGTATTGTCTCCTCTTACTATGTTTTTGTTAAAGGTAAGTATCAATGAAGGCATTATTTTTGCTTCCCTTCTCCACGCCTGCCATCTCCACTCCCAAAATAACAGGACAGTAAGTGTTGGAGGAGGGAATGAGTTTGAAGTATAGAGGCAGCGCACAGTCGGGTAGAAGAAATCTTCTTCCCGATCCAGTAGGAAGAAACTTCACTCTCTGCTTTGCTTGCAATGGCCTTTGTCAGCAGTGCAAAGTTCTGGATGAGTTCTTCTTTACATCCCCGTTAATTCTGTGGTCAAGCTTATCTGAGCTCCCTTCCTAGACGCTGCCTAAGTGACCTGAGTCTGTTGCGTGAGTCAGTTATACTGTGAAGAAGCAAGAAATAAGTAGAAATGTCTTTTTAATTCTGTGCCATCCATCAGTATGGAGTCATGTAAGGTTTGGTCCCAAGCTGTTAATTTACTGAGGCAGTTAGCCTAAAGGATTTGGTCTTTTGAGACTGTCCTCCCAGGCTTAAGCCAGCAAGCAGCGATGATTCCTCTGCCTCCAGCTTCTGATCCTACCTTGTGACTGATCAGAAATGTCTCAGACAGGAAAAAAGTGCTTCTGCTCTGACACATTTCTCAATCCTTTATTGCTCTTCTTTATGCAGTGTTTTCTTTAGATTTCTTGTCTCCTGATCTATGTCTGCATCAGCTGCCCCTGAGCTCACAGTTTACCATACCTGGCATACCATTTACTTTCTGAGGAAAACAGTGATTTTGCTTCTCCTTCCCGTAGCTCTGGTGGTCTTCCTAACCTGTTGATGGAAAAAAGTCCTCTGGCATCCACTTTCTTGAAGACAGCATTACTTGACAAACAGGAGTTGTCTCAAAGGGCCTCCTCTGAACCCTGCTAATCCTTTGAGAATTACTGCAAGGTTGTTCTCCAAGACAGGGAGATGCCAGCACAGCAACACACAGCACAGTGAAGGTTATTTTCTCCAGGGAATGTATCTGGCATAGCGGCCACACAGTTTAAAGACTGCTCCTTTAACTACTCCTGACTTCTCCAAAGAGCCATGCAGCTACCATGGATAAGTTTTCTTGACTTTCTGTTTTTCTCTGAGACTGTGACTAAAGGAAATCTGACATGTATTTTACCTATATGTGGTAAACAATGTTGACTTTATCTACCATGATTTTTTTCCTGAAGGTCGTGGTAATTATCCTAGACAGCTATGATCATAGAGGTGTTTTTGCCTTCCGTTACATGAGTGACTCCTTCACCTCAGGATAGCAGGCAGCTCTCCTGAGCATGCTTACCGTGCATCAGGGAAGTTGTGTGGCCCTCATGCAACACGTTGTTACCTTTTTTGTCTCAGCTATGTGAAAAACATGCAACCTTCACTTTGACAAGTTCCTGGCAGTGAACTAAGTATGTTTGTGAGGTTGGCCATTATTTTGCAATAGGCGTGGTTTAATGGCATCTTACACCACCTGTAAGATGCTGCCATATGCTCTGCTGATTGTGGGGTTGCCCGAAACACCCCATTGTACTTTTCTGCTTGTAAAGCTGGGAGTGAAGAGAGAACAGGACCAAGAACCTCGATCCTACATAGTGACACATAAAATGGTGGCATCTGTTCATATCTTACGTTCTTCTGAACCTACGAAATCCAAATTTCTTCTGTTTCTGTGACCGAGAATGACGCAGTGTTGACATACTGTGGATGCGTACCTGTTTCACCTTTCTGTTTTGGCGGAAAGTGCCTGTGTTGTATCTATAAAAGCAGTTTTTTTCCTGATCCAAGCAAGCCTCGTTCTGATTCCTGCGTAAGAGAGAAAAATCTCTTGATTTTGATCTCAAGTCTTTTCAAATGGAAGCAAAGACAAGCACCACCGTATCTTGTGCTGGAAACCTGCAGTATGCCCAGAAGGCAAGTGCAACCCAAGATGTCCATGGGCAGAAGGCCGTGAAAGGAAGAACATGACCATGAGCAGCCTTGTTTGTGTCTGGATTCCCTATAGGAAGTCATTTCATGTCTTCTCACTGTGCCATTTCCTTCGAGAGGGAGTTGAAGATGCAAGGGGAGCACCTCAGCAATGTTGCTTGCTCCAGTCAAGGCCTTCCCAGCAATTTCAGCTGTTAGTGAAACAGGTCTTTGTTCCTTCTATTTTCAAAAATTTCTTTTTTTCTTTTGGAGTTGTGGGGAGCCATACTTTCTGCATAATGAAGATATCTTGGTTCTGTCCATATTGGAGAAAAGGGGACTGAGTAGAAAGCAATCAGTTATGTCTGTTAGCAGGGCCATTTAGATGAGCGCTTTTAATCCATCCTCTTCCTGCTCAGAAGTGACAGGTAGTCATAGCATTTCTTTTAAGATCTCTGTGTGCAGATGTCACATTTTGGTTCTGTTCAGAAATGCTTTACTTTTTTTTTTTTCATTTTTTAGTAGTCTCCATCCTCTAATTCTAGACTGATGCTTCAATACCTGTAGTTTGTAGGGGCTTCTTGGATGGTAGTACCAAATTCAGCTAAAGCTACATCCTCACTCTAAGCTAGAAACCAGCCAGTAACTTCTCTGTTCGGTGATGAGGAACCCCTGATGTAGCAAGTAGCTTACATAAACATCCCCGGCTTCATTTTCATCCTGGTACTTCTTGTCTTAAACCAAATACACATTGTCCATCATCTTAACCAAATTCTCTCTCTCTTCCTTGTTAAGCCATGGTTTGTTGATCTCTAGTCATTCAAGTTGTAAGCATGTTTGTAAAAAAGAAAGAAAACTTTTCTCTCTGTTTTTGTTTTTCTAATTTATTCTACTCTGTAGAGAGGGCAGATGGAATCTGAAATAAACTTTTGCGGACTGTTTGTCATCACACATTCCTTTATTTTTGTGTTTGCCAGCTTCTTAGCATTTCAAGGTCATGATTTATCACGGGCTTCAACTTTGGTTGTAGAAGTGTTTAAAGTACTATGTTTGTGTGCTGTGGTTGGCTGAGATGATATGCTATAGGAGGGTTACCTTGTGAAAGATTGCGTGATGATTTTTCAGTCAGATATGCTGTTTGTATGCCCAGTTTTTCTTCTAAGGAGGCTAAAAATAATCTCTGCTTTCAGGGAGTGGAGAGAAAGAGAGAAGTTTTTTGCTGCTTCCTCTGGTAGCAATGTGTGTTTCTTTAGATTATGTATTTTACAGAAGTGAAAAACCATAATTTATGTGCTTTTCAACTTCATTTGCTCATAAATTTCTTTAAATCCTCCTGTAGGCATGGAACTTCACAGCCCTGCCACTAGCTAAAAGAAAATTACTTTCAGTGGTCTGTGAAAATCTGTTTACTGTTGTGGGGATATTTTGGACCTAAACAAGGCAAAAAACGCCCTCCATCTCCAAATAAAAAAGCAGTAAGATTATTTTTAGTGCAAATGATTCTTTAGTGTATCTGGTGTTGAATACTCCTGCACGTCTCCTGTCGTGCTGCTCTTACAGGACAAAAGTTAATGTCTCTTGGTAAACATGAATTAGGCAATACTCAGTTTTACTGGCTGAAAGTAAACTCTCTTTGAGAAGTCCCCAATTGTAGAGTTAGGGTCATCAGAAGTTCCCATGCCAGCTTCTCTGACAGACCTTTGTGTTTCTTCACAGATCCAAATGTGCTCTTCCTTGTTGATTCTCTGATCTATGGAAAAGAAGACAGTGACATCCTGCTAGTGTGCCCACTAACAGATCCAAATGTTACGAATTTCACACTGAAAAAATGTGATGGCAGACGTCTCCCCAGAAACATGACGTTCATTCCCAATCCCCAGAAAGGCATTGTTATAAAGAACGTACAGAGGTCGTTCAAGGGCTGCTACCAGTGCTTGGCCAAGCACAATGGAGTTGAGAAGATATCAGAGAAGATTTTCCTGAATGTGAGACCAGGTAACACAGGATTTTTGCTTTCTTGTAGAGAGCCTGATTTTACTCCACAGCTCCCAGGAGGTGTAGAGAAGGGCTGTGAAGCCTCACTGCTGTCCAAAGGAAAGTGGTGAGCTTAGAAAGCTTGTCTTGGGCAAGTTGTGTCAGGACACAGGTTGATCTTATGGCACTTACCTTGTGGCTGTGCTCCGAAGGTTTGGCCATGATGAGTTTTGTTTTCTGTTCCTGGTGATTTCCAGGCGTTTTTTTCATCATTATAAGAAATGTGGGTTATGCTGTTAAATTCTGAGGGCAGATCAGCACCCTGAGGTTTGGACAGGTTTGTGCAGGCAAAATGATTTTGGTGCCTGATGATTCGCCCCAAACGGGCCAGGAGACACTTCATACAAATTATTTCTCGGAAGTCACTAGTATCATTAGCATATGTGCCATTGTGTGTCCTGGTGGTCACACTGAGGAAGGCTTCTCCTCTTCATCAAGGTTCTGTGGGATGAAGATAAGTAGTCTTCCTCACAATGCACTTTTCACCTTTCTCCCTGAGGCATGCATAGTCCTTTGAAGAATGATTCAGCGGTTTCTGAGATGATCCTTGTCCCCTCTATCTTGACAAGGGTGAATCCTTGTCCCCTCTATCTTGATTAGGGTGAATCCGGCTTCTTAGGTTTTGGAATTAACATTCGCTGTCGGAATTAACATTTGCTGTCTCCTGATAGCTAACTGTGCTTACATGAGTTAGCTACTGACCGCTCCTTCATCACTGACTCCTGTGTCTGTTGCCCACAAGTGACATTAGAAGGAACTGACTGATGGCACTGAAGAAGAGGGATTTGGTGAAGAGGCAGAGCTTGCAGAAGGAGAAGGTGTTTGTCTTCATATTTTTGAGTGAAGATGGTCACAGCAGCGGCCATGTGCACAGATCATGATGGGGAATGAATGTGTTGTGGCTGAGCTGCTACATGCAGCACTACACTTGGCAAACCTGTTGGTGACACTTGACCTTCACACACCCTTGTGCCCTGGGGCTGGGTGCCTAGGTGGTTTTGGGAAGGAGGAGAAGCCCGGTGTCTGTCTGCAGGACTTTACAGGCCAGTTTTGTCTGGGCAGTTTGGAGCCTGCACTTAGCCTGTGTGTCATTATTGGGCTGTATAAATACCCCGGAGGGAAGTGGGGGGAGCATCAGCAAGCCAGGCTGGCTTGGCATTTCCTCAGGGGCAAGTAAATGAGTTTGTTCTCTGTATAGCCCTGGACACTTGGAATGAAGCCACCTCTTGCTGCAGCTGAGGGTGGTGCTGAAGGAGGGGGAGCACGGCTCGGGCCAGCAGGCTGGCGTGCTCGTCCCTGCTGCCTGCATCGTGCCAGGCCACAGCAGCACGTCCCCTCGTGCTGGTGAAGGAGGGCTGCCCTGTGGCACAATGAGGGCACATGCTGGTGTTTGCTCCGTGTGTGACCTGCCCTTTCTCCTTGGTGGTGGGGCAAGAGCTTGAGCAGTGGGGACCATCTCAAGTGTGGAGTTTGCTGTGGCAAGTTTAAATTTTCTTTTCCTGATTATTTGGAAATTCTCATACAATGAACTTCAGTAACTACTACATGTCAATTAATGAGAACAAAAGTTTAATCAGTACAGGCATCTCTGGCATTCTCCTTTGACAAACAAAAATCAAATCCAATCTTGCTGTGTGTCTTGTTTGTTCTGTAACAAGTAAGGTTTTTTCAACTGTTTCTTCAGCGATGGCCAAGGAAAGAAACCAGCTAATTGATATAACTGATTTTTCTCTGACATAGAAGATGCAGGTTGTAGTATTGGACTTTTTTACAGGATAAAAATCTGTACTTGTGTGATTCAGCAGTGACTTCAGATGGAAGGGTGCTGACCTGGCACCATTGCCAGCGAACCACTGATGGTGGGCAGCCATAGGTGGCTGGGGGCACCTCGTCACTCTGCCCACCTTCTCCATTAGCAAGGAAGTGTGCAGTAAGTAGAAGCATCTGCTGGAATCCGTCAGCAGCGTTGTCACTTTCAGTATTGTAATTACTGTGCTGTAGTGTTCAATCCTTATTGAGTTCACCAGGTAAAACTCCTGCTTTCTCCTTGGCTCAACATTTAAATGTGTTGGAGACACTTTGGTGGGCAATGTTTTTGTAGTTATAACCATGCCACTCAGACCCTCAGATGTGAGCTTCTGGTGCAGAAAGACTGAAGAGGCATCCATGAAACAGGGAGCTGTTCAGGAGTACTGACACACACCAGCTACGACAGCACAGGGAGTGTTTATGTACAGCCCTGCTCAAAACAGTGAGAGGCTTCATGGACGTCGGGCCTTTTTTTGGATGTCCAGAGATGTTTCTGGGAGATGAGAACACAGAATGCCTTCTGCACTGGCATCCTCCTGCTGAGGGGGATTTTTGTGTGAGCCTTTATATCTGAAGAGAGCAAACACGTTTCTTTGTTCTCTTCTGCAGCTTCTTACAGCAACATGAGAAAAATATTATTGTTAAAGTACAAATGGCTGACAAGCACGGTGTTTTCCTAAGTTTTGTACAGTTTACCTAAGAACAGCTACAGAAGTTGTGTCAGGCAGAAAGAGAGTCTGAAGACCTTATCTGATATATGCTGCATTTACAGTTTGTCTTCCTGTGTAAAAGCCCTAGTGGGAAGTTAACTGGAGTATAATAGAAGAGGAGAAATTGAGGAAAGGATGAAGAAAATAGAAAAACAGAGCACGAACAGAACAGAGGAAGAGCTGAAGAGCTTTGCAGAGGCAGGAGGCACATAGTCCTCAGATACACCTGACTATTGACAAAAGACATCTGAAGCAGAGCAGGGTACAGCCACCCCACGTCTGCATGTCACCACCTGCTTCTTGGGTGACAAACTGTGAGCCATTGCTGTAAGCAGAGGTTGTGGTGTTTTCAGGCACAGGTGTGCAGAAGTCCTTGAGCTCTACCTGTCCTTCCTAGGCTGTCCATCAGGAGCTTTTCAGGGACCTGCCATACAGTGCTTTCTGTTGGCTGTAATGTTTTGTAATTAAAATTCGTAGTTAGTGCTGGGCTGCTGTTCTTCAGTGACTGATCCTCATCATGTTTTCAGTTCCAGAGTGCTACTTTTTGATCACTGTCATGAAATGAATTGTCTCATTGATGGTTCAACATAATTCAAATTCTTTCATGCAAGTTGCTATGCTCTAACAAGTATTATCTAACTTATAAGTGTAATTTGAAGTGAGGTTAAAGCAGAAATATGCTTATTGTAAAGGAACAACTGTGTGATATGTTTAAAAAGTTGAATACATCTCAGAGCCTTGATTTTATTGGAAAGTTAATTAATGACTGTTGATTTTTATCCCCCCTGGAAGAGCTGAGACTAATGAAAAGTAATAAACTTCTAAATTGTTTTCCAGTTCACAAAACTCTTCCTGTCATCACCTTATCAAAAAGCTATGAGCTTCTCAAAGAAGGGGAAGAATTTGAAGTTACATGCATAATCACGGATGTGGATAGCAGTGTACAAGCTAGTTGGATTTCTCACAAAAGTTGGGTAAGTTCATTTAATTGTATCCTGTGTGCCTCAGCACAGTACTCAGACTCTCTGTAGACATTCACATGCTTATCTTGGGTACCTGATGCTGTGTTGATTTGGATTTGTTGCATTTACTAATATTCGGTATCCCATAGACTGGTGAGAGGGCAACAGCTGTCCTGTGCCCATGAGGATGGCTGGGAGGAAAAGCATCTGTGTGGGCTGTTCTTCCCAAAACGAAATTAAAGTTAAGATCTTCAATGTGAAGTTTAGGTGACCTCTGTTGGGCTTCCTAAATACGGAAGCGTGGAATGCCTACACATCACATTGCAATCAATGGGAGCTGCAAATATCAACACATGGACTGCAAATTACATATTCTAGTTGTTATCATTAACAGTAAAATACCTGCTAATTAGCATGGGGTTGTGTGTGACAAGAATAGTAGTAAGCATTCGCAGGAATGATTAATTCATTTAAATTACATGGTGTGCCTCCCTAACTGGAAAAGCTCTGAAAAATGAACCAGTGAACTGGCTTCTGTCTGCCAGTGATAGATGGAGTTACTGACTGCATCACCAAATTAAATTATTGAGAGGCTCAGTGCTCCAGGAGAGTTTGGTACTGGCAGCACAACTATTCTGTGGAAGAGGGGCAGAGAGATCCCCTTCCCTGGTGAGTCAGTGTGCTGCCAGCTCTGTCTTTGAAATGAGCAGCAGACACTGGGTTGTTTTTGAGAATGCTTCTTGATCTTCTGGGTATACCCTGAAATTTAAATTAATTAAAAGCCCTTGTGAAGACCTTTTAGTAACTCCTACCATATACACTCCCCTGCTAATTGACTGATCTTTTACTGCTAATGGTAGTGACCAGAATACGTAATTCTCAGCCCATGTATATGGAAGACAAGCCTCCTGTGATATTTGGATAAATCACATCTCCTCGGGCACATAACGAGCAGGAGTCCTGTTCCCTGGGGCTGGGCATGCCATGGTTAGCTAATCCACCAGCTCTGGCAAAACTGTTCTTGCTAAGTGCTCGCTGCTCCAGAAATCCCACCCTGCAGCAGTGAACGTTGGGAAGGTCTAAGTGACACAGAGGTGGCTTGGGACATGCAGATAGGCTTTTGTTCCTGTGGAGGACCTTCATCTGAGAATTTCATTTCTTTTCTCATTCTCCTCCCTTTCCTGCGTTACAGATTGATGAAATTGAGGCCTTCCCTTCATTTTTTGAGCTTTATAATTTTTTGTTTAATGTGGAAAAGTCACAAGGAAGGTATTTTCCCAATAAGTTTGACTTTTCTATCCTTTCTAGTAAAGAGTAGGAGCTGCTGTCTTTGAAATACTGACTATCAAATTAAATTTTGTATTGAAGGGGACACATAAATTTCATATTTATGAAAATTTGGAATTACATTTTGTCCTGAGTAGATGAGGGGAAAAAAACCAAAATGCTTTTTCCGTGTATGACTGAAGTTATCACCACTTTGGAGAATTAGGAGACTGGTTATTAGCAAGCACATCCATACTAAATATACTTCTCTTGTACTTATTATAACTCAGGAGGAGTCAAAATTGCATTGAGAAGCTTTAATTTGTCTAGAAGCTCTTGGAACATCCAAGAATTGCAGTAATTCAATTAGAAAATCATAACAAGTCCAGGTCTGAATTTGGATTAATCAGTGTAAATTTTATCAGTCTTTCCAGCCATACTGAACATTCTCACAGAGGCTGAAGTCAACATCTCAAAGCATTTGTTTTTTGTATGTGTATGTATAGAATCATGACATATTTAAGAGAATGAAATTTCCAGTTGCTTTTAAGATTGATAAATTTAGATTGCTATGGACCAAGAATCAGAGTGGGTACCAGAGGAAGGGTGCCGTGTTACAGCCTGCTGCCAGCAGGGCTCTCTGCAGCATGCTTGCAATCAGGAGATGCTGTGGCCTTGGGACATAGAGCAACTCAGTTAAAATGCAGCCCCAGGACCTAAAATTCTGTCTTGTCGTTTGCTGGGAAACATTGCAACTATTAGAGAGTTTGCTGAACATCAGGCACCACTTGAGTGGTGAACCACATTTCTGAGTTGCAGCGACTCCATACAAGAGCTGCAGCTTCTGAGCATTAGGAAAGTCGGGACCCAGTGGTCATTTTGCATCACGCCCTACAGTTAGAAGTGCTGTTTCTGCAAATAAAACCTTCGCTTGGTTTCTCACCTTCTTAGTGTTGAAAATGTAGCCAGGATGAGCTGGGTCTGACCTTGGGTGCAACAGCCTTGTCATCAGGTAATGGGAGCATTTAAAGAAGCCAGAGCTCTAGTTCTTTGGCTTGGGCTTGTCTCCTTCATTTGGAACTCTTGGGGCAGGTGAGCACAGCCCCGAATTCACCCCACTCCCACCCCATGTACCCCGACATTCTTGCCTTAGAAGGGGGCTTGAGGAGAAAAAAAAAGAAGGGGAGGAGATAAGACTTCGGAGAGGACATTATCTCCTAAAGGCAGCTGATCTCACACTTGTTTTGCATGGAGAGATTCTAGTGACAGGTTTGTCGTGCTGGCTTATTATTCCGGTTTAAAGTTATGAATATTAATATAGCAAAGTTATAATTACTTCTATTTTTAATTTATCTAGGAAAGATGATGCATACGCAGTGTTTTAGATGTTAATTGTTTTTTACCGACAGATTGTTACAAGCAAAAGCAGAAATTTGGGTGATTATGGATACGAAAGGAAATTAACATTGAAAATCCATTCAGTGGGAGTTAATGATTCTGGAGAATTCACATGCCAAGCAGAAAACCCTTTCGGAAAAACCAATGCCACAGTAACCTTGAAAGCTCTAGGTAAATGCTTCTTGTAGAGATCTTAACATTTCTAAGAGCAGGAGATGAAAAGTGAGAGCACTGGGGAGTCTTCCCTTCCTTCCCTCTCCTTTTCCTCAAACCTCAGTGAGTGAAGTTGCTTTTCTGTAAAGGTTGTTGCTGACTGGTACCATATGGGATGGCTCAGGAAGTTGTAGTACATACGACTGCTTTAATTTCTATAACCCTTTGCTCATTATTGGAAAGTGGTACTAGAACAACCACCCAGCAGTGGTTCTGTCCCTCTGGTTTGTCTCATCCTTCCTGGTTTATTCCAAAATTTAAACTTAACAAATTTAAAATTTAACGAAGCAGCCGATTTACCTTCACCTGGTACTGTCCCTGTGCTTCCGTAATTTGGCAGCACAAGCACAAAGTACATCTTCAATACCTGCCTTCCAAGCATGGGGAGTTTCACTGACAGCATGTCAATGTTTTTTACGTAGAAGCTATATTTGTACCTCTATTTAAAATAATGCTGTGAGCAACGTCGTGGTGCACAGAGACAGCGTGAAATTGTTCCGGAGGTCACCCCCGTGTTAAACCCACTATCCATCACTGCTACATGTTTTGGATCATGTCCCCAAACAGTGAGCAAGCTCTCTTCCTCCTCTTGTTTAATAACAGATGTGTTTAGAGTCTGCTATATATTAACCTGGGTGACACACAGTGCCTTTTGAATTTTAAAGCTGCTGAAACCTGCTCGTTTGATAAACTGAGTACAATTAAGGGCATGTTGGTATAGTTAATAAGGTCATTCTGGTCTGTGTAGTTGATACAACCGTTTCAGTTCCGTACCGTTCAAGAGTGTAGTAACTGAGGGAACTGTAGCCTTGGATTCCTTTTTTCCTTTTCAAATCCGTTTTTCTGCTGCACAGACACGCACTCCGGCAGCACTGCTTGTTTTGCTTTCCCTGGTAACGTAAAGAAAACAGAAGTGTTGGACCTGTGTGGGTCAGATCTTCAGCAAACAGGCAGAGGTTTGAGTGCCCTTAACCTTGCTGTGCTGGTTGAGGGGGTAGGGCTCACGATGACAGGGATGTTTCCCTCATTTTTTTACAGGAGAGACTACATTCATATGTAAAAGAGTGAAACAGTGTGAAGCATGAAAGAAAATCTTCTCCCCAAGGGGATCAATGTGAAAGCTTTTATTATAAGAGGAGGGAAGTTCTTCACTACAGAAATTCTTAGTACTACTACATATGCAAATGTAGCTTTAAAAAGGGTTGACTTTGGAAAGTCTGGGGTTTAAAATAAAGCATGGCATTATAAAAAGTAGGAAATGAAATTCTTATTTAGTAAAATGCAAAGTTTGTATTTAATAAAAAAAGCAAGAGAAAGGGTAGAATCTTTCCTTTCTGAGATAGTGTTCTCTCTCCACCCTCTCAAATTTGACTTAAAACGAAATAAGCTACAACTTTTGGACACTTTTCTCCATTTATTGTCAAGCTGACTATATTTACCTGAACTGTGCCAGCTCCCAGGATCCTGGGAAGTGGTGTGTGGTGTGTACATAGAGAGAGGTCTGGGATTACATTAGATACTAAATCACTGTGGCTTTAACATTAGCCAAAAGTTGTACAAGAAATGATGTGTATTTTTTGTAAAATTCCTAGTTTTTCTAGCAGTTAATTTATCTAACTGTAGAAGGTACTGGAACTGCTTTACAGGGACCAATAGCATCGTAGTAAAATTTTATTTGAAGGGAGTTGGGTCTGATTTTGAATATAGCTTGCACAGATAATCCTGTGTTTGTACAGAAAACTGAAAAAAGCTCTGCAAAGGAACTGCAAACCTTCAGTTTCCAGATTCGAAACATTTTTCTCTTTTCTAATGATAGAGACCATTTTAGAGCACACCTGCCTGCTGTGAATTTACTTCATCCTTTCTTCTTCAAAGCACCTGTCAAGTGCTCTGGCAGATCCATATGCTTTCACCAAGCCCCATTGGCTCTGGTTTTCCCAAGCTCGGGTGCCCAGCTGGCCACAGCAGTTTGATTACTAGGAAGTGGGAAGAAGCAGGGATCTGAGACTGACTTTAGGTCTAAATTCAAGCTCTCAGTAAATGTGTTTCCTTGTAATTGCAATCTGCCTGTCAAACTGATAATTCCCCAATGAATTTCTGTAATAGGACTGAAAAATGTGTCTTTTTAAAGTGAATCCTCAATCTGATGGGTTTATTAACGAAATTAAAACCACCACAGCAAGGATGTTGTTAGACATGATATTTTGGAACGGAACTGCGCAGTGATAAATGGTATCTGCCAAATACAAGATTAAGACCCAGCAGCAGATGTACAGAAATGCCTTAGTTTAAGATGATTGGTATCCAGGCCTGTGGACTTAGCACATTTTTCTCTAATTACAGCCTTTAATAGCTTCATTTGTAATGTTGTTCTTAATTACACTTGACAAAGAAACCTTTTAATACTCTAGTGTACTGTAATAAAGTATTTTAGCTTGCTTTCTTTGCAATGTTTATTTCATACAAGACAGTTAGCAAGTCAAATTTTTGGAAAAGTATAAATACTTGAGTAGAATCAGACACATGCCTGCATTTTTCCAAAAGCATATAGAGAGTATTTGTCACCAGAAGATGGAATTATTTATGCTAAGGCACTCAAGGCTGCTTTAAGTACTGTGCCTCATGCTGTATGTAGCTAGTAGCCTTGGTTTTGGCAGGTGAGGGTTTAAGTTCTGCTTTGCAGATAAGATTTCCTGTTTCACAGTTGGATGTTTGATCACTGATCTCAAAGTCATCTAAGTGTGGTTAGAGTACTCACAATCTTCTAAATGTCCCTGAAATTGTTTTTCTTCTCCTCTTATGACCATCAGCTAAAGGATTTGTCCGTTTGTTTGCAACAATGAATACCACAATAGATATAAATGCAGGACAAAATGGAAACTTAACAGTTGAATATGAGGCATATCCGAAACCGAAGGAAGAAGTCTGGATGTACATGAACGAAACATTACAGAATTCCTCAGACCATGATGTCAAGTTCAAGACTGTGGGCAATAACAGGTAATATGCATGGCTGTGTTGATTTCACTTTGGAACAGCAGACTAGAGTCTGCTCTGGAGAGAGGAAAGTGGGGATGGTGAGAAAATTGTGACTATAAAAGATGTAGAACGTGTGGCTTGCTTCAGTAACTTGTGCAAAGTCTGCCGACCTAGATTTGGAATAGCGTCGAGCTAACCACACCATCTGAGGACCAGCATGCTGTGTACTCACGACTCACCTACATTCCTGTCCAAGAGTGAAAATGAGAATTAAGGTTGTTTGTGTGCAGAAACTCCCTCCACTGCCACAGCAGACCCCAGTGCTCTGGATAAAAGCTTATGCTTTTATTGCTGCTGGGCACTGTTTTCTCCTGATCCCTTGTCTTCCAAAAATCCAGTGAAGCACCTAGAATGTGTTGCCTAGGCTGTGAATCTGGGTTGCCTCCTCAGTGAGAATAGGAGCAGGTGGTGATGCATGCATGCAGTCTGAGCCTGATGCTGAGCTGCTACCCAGGCACACATCTAGGTGTTAGAAGTGGCAAAACTTCTGGATGTTGGAAGTGCAATGGCAGTCATAATGTAAGATAAGAGTGTTTGCATGGATGATGTCTGCAGAAAATTCACTTCTTATTTTCCGTGCAGCAATTGCCTGTTCAGAGCAAGTTGTGTCATAGTAACGCTTAAATTTTTTCTTTACAGTTACACAAGTGAACTTCACCTTACACGATTAAAAGGAACAGAAGGAGGCATTTACACATTTTTTGTGTCCAACTCTGATGCCAGCTCCTCTGTAACATTTAATGTCTATGTGAAAAGTAAGTAAAGTGAACAGTCTGAAATATTTCATTATCACAGTCATTGTATTTTATACAACATAATGTATGCACAAGATGTCACAGTGTGGTTCAGCATATGAGAGGCTTTCTGAAGTGAAGCACATGCTGGAAGACTAAATGTCAAGATATAAAAGTGCAGAGTACTCACACAAATCCACCTACTACCCAGCATGACCTTACATTCTAGCAAATGTATTCCAGAGACACCCAGAGAGCAGCTAGGTTGTTTATACAGAAAAAAACCTGTAGCACGTGGAAACACGATCTCAAAAGTAAGTATGTATCATAAACCTTTTATAATTTGAGGTGGAGCAGGATACACAGGGTTTATAATTTGCATTTCTGGCAACCAAGTTAAGCTTTTAATTGTCCTTAATTTGTTTGAGTTGGATGCAGAGTTTGAAAGCTTGTCAGGAGAATTATTCACATTTAGATGCCTTTTGGCATCTAAATACTTCTGTATAATAATATAAATCACCATTGTTTTAGAGAAATCTGCATAGCTTTACAAATGTGTGTGTTGTCATCTTTGGGACACGCTTGTTAAGAAAGAGCATTGGCCTCAGTTCCAAATAGCATTCCTCAAGACAAAAGCTAAACTTCAAAATTAATTCAATGAAACCTTCAGAAAACCCTGTCCTTAGCAGAGCCATCCTCTTAGAGCATTTCATGCTCTCAGCAGACAAATACTGGCTGCTGCTAAAGGCCAAGCTTAAGGAAAATTAAACCAAGGGGGGACTTTGAGCCCAGCAGGAGGAACTGTATCGAAAGTAAGTGAATGTGCAGCAAATGCAGTATTGTGTTGCTGCTATGCTTTAGCAGAAATGTGTCCTTTTTCAGGCATAGTTTTTTGTGGGGGACTGTCTAGACCTCCACAAATGCATACAAATCCTAGCTATTAATTTCTGAATTCTTCTCATTTATCATTGAAGATTTACATTTGTAACATCTCTATTAGCAATGACGTAGTTTGGATCTAGAAATGTCACTTGGGCTCCTTTCAGAACGTGGTATTTCTTCCTTCATCCATGAATGTTGACACCTCTATTGTGCCTTCTATGTTTCCCAGCTCTGATTTCTGAGATAAGGGCACTGGTGATCTCAGATGTCCTTTGTCTCAGTGAATGAGTGTGGGTCACAGTCATGAGGGATAATTCTAGTATTTAAAAGATTAATGGAGAAAATTGTTGAGCTGGAAGTTTTATTTCTCTGAAGGAATGGGAGAAATTGCAGGTTGCCTATAGCCTGGGCACAAGCACTAAAAAAATACTGTCCCACAGTTTTGGCATCATTAGGTGCCAGTTCTCAATGCAGATCGCCATGTTGCTGCTTTTGAGGCATGTGCTACTTAATAAAAGCTGAAAATCCCTGTGGGTCATGGTTAGAAAACCAGACCAGGAAGAGAATAGAAAAGCAGAATAGGCAAGGCAAGAGGGAGCATAGACACTTTTGCTCTTCTGAATGGCTTGTCTCTACAACCAGCAGCATTCAAGTCCGTTTCCTTCTTTCTTCAGCTACTGGTCTTGTAAGTAGCAAGATCAGTCTTGGGATGCTGTGAGGACACTTAAGCAGTCTGACAGAGCCCACGTTACCATGCACTGTGGCCCTGGATTCATTGCAGCCATTGCTGAAGCAGTTGGATTTGATGCACTTGACTCAAAAAGTTTCTTTTGGCATTTTGACTAAGCTCCTGCAAACATTTTTTTCATTTTGAAAAAAAGAAACGAATATATTGGTCTTTCTAGGGGTTGTTTTAAACAAAAATAACCTGTTTTCACTGGCTTGTAAAACGCTCATCATTTAGCAGTGAAACACAAACTGCATGACAACATACCATATTATTTGACATAGCAGAGTAACTGCCAAAGGTGAGCCATGTGTGGGTGGGTCAGATCCTGATCTAATGGTGCGTCCTCACCTGACATTGTTGTCACGGATTTTGCATAAATTGCTTAGATGTAGCTCGTGATGTTTACATGTCTGGCTTGGGCATGTAATCAGCAGAAAGTAACCAAACAGGTAAAACAGGATTGATAATCAGGAGAATGTCTTCACATAAACAAATATCAGTGCTGAAGCATTCGCTGAAAGACGTGAAAAACCCAGTGTAGAAATACTTGCCTTGGATTTAGACATATTTAGCAATTGCATATGCTAATCTGAAACAATACTGAATTGCTTTTAAAATAGTTTAGTAATTCATAATAAATGTATGGAGAGAAGGAGCACTAAAATTAGGAGCCAAAAAGAAAATTACAGCTTGACAAGCAGCATACTGTACTCAGTTACAATTAAGAAACTGTAGAAATCTCCAGAGTGGCAAGGTATGGTGTATCTAGCAATTAGCAGAGGAATCTTCCAACTAGTAACTGAATTTAGTGCAAAATAATAGCTCAGCTTTAATTACAGTCAACAAAATATTCTCTATGCAGTTGGGACTCCTGCTGCAAAGAGAAAACTGGTCGTGGTATTATAGATCACATGAAGCCAAGCTCAGCTGTTTTGCTGTCATTGGACTATGCAGTGAACAATGAGGAGTCGCCACAATATTGTAAAAAGATTTGTTCCAATCCAGAAAATGTAGCTTCAGCAGGAAAAAACTCTCTCTTTGTCGGGGATGACTGACAATACCTATTAAGTGTTACTTTTTAGACATTTACTTCGTTAACAATGAAGAAAGGGAAGCTGGCAGTAGAAAGCAATTAAACGCAGAATTTCATTATACAGAACTTTGAATTAAAATAGGAGTGACCTCTTATAAGTTGTCTTTGATACATTCAGAATCGACATTAATGAAAGCTGAAAAGCAATTGATAAACTTAGTGAAATTAGAAGTTTAAGACATTTTAATGCCTGATTACAGATAGCAGAGTGCCTATAAGTGAGCAATGTAATGAAATGTTAAACATTTAAGGGGTTAAAGTCAGAACAGTAAGCAACGTCTAGTCATTAGGAGTCCGTCTGATAGCCGGAGGGGTAATTAGGCAGCAAAAGTCGTAAAATCTAGCACAGTAAAATCCCTTTTAGAAAGAAGATGCGCGGTGACAGCTCGGCATCTTTTTGCGAAAGCCAATCTGTCTTTGCTCCAGCATCCCCTGGAGCACCTACACTGGTGGTTGAGGAAGGGGCTCTGGCTGCCAGAAAGGGGTGCAGGTGCTGTGATGCGTGCGTGGCCTGAGCTGGCAAAGGAGCAGCCGGTGGGAATGGCAGTGGCAGCCGTCAGTCCCCTTGGGTACTGGTATGGGGGGCTCTTTGCTGCCTCAAGTGAAATGCATCCCTTAATATCTCTGAGCCAGGGAGGCTTGGGAGCCCTCAGTGCTGGTGGGGAGACGCTGATTGCGCTAATTGCCACATCAAAGTGCTTCACCAGGCACAGGATAGGTAGAGCTGCTCTTAGGTCAGCGCTTCTCAGAGGCTGCTGCAGCTCAGCTTCCTGTGGCGCTGAGGCTGGACCACTCTGCCTGGGCTGCACAGCCTGTCATCTCCTTCCACTGTTGCAGGGTGAGTCCACGTGCGCTCGTGGCCATGTAGACAGGCATTTATTGCACTAGGTTTTTACAGTGGAAGGAGCCTGACTAATGTGAGCATTTTCATTTCCCTCACTCAGCTTCGGGTGTTACATGCAGGCCAGCTCTGGCATGATATTTTTTTCTGGGGCTTAATGCGCATGTGCCTCTTACATTTGACTTCTCAATTCTCTCATTTCTTGAGTTACATTGTACTATAATGTTGCCTAAAACACAGCGTATACCTAAACAAGTACCACGTGGGTTGTAGTTTAGCTAATTACAATTTCGCAATCCAGCCATTTTGATTGAAATTTCAGAAATGTGAATTACGTGTATTCTCTTAGCATTGAGGCTGGGGGAGATGCTGTGTGCTCTCTGAAAGTTCCTCACCAAATGAGTAATGCTGAAAATCCGTCTCAACATTTTGCAACAATGTTTGGTTCTTGGTGTTTTGCATAAAACACAGCATGCAGATTTAGAAATGAAAGAACATTTGGTTCCTGTAACGTGAGTCACGAGGGGATGGTGTGTGATTGAGAATATACGTGTGTTTTATTGCCTCTCATTTAATCAGCAAGTAGAATATTCTATTCATTAAAAACTAACGCTGTGCAGTCTTTGTGCATGGGTTTTATCTGAAATAAATCTATGTTTTCCCACTGCAGTCTATACAGCTTCACTACTTTCTAGAATTAGAAGTTCATCTTACATTTCTGTGAAGCTATATTAACTGATAATGGGCTCTTAACTTGTGTCTATCAGGTGAGCAGCATCGTTGCAATGTAATCTTTTATAATTTCTTTCACTAACTTCTGTTTAGGTGATTTTTGCAAGGAAGCTAAGGTTGTTAAGGGAAGTAAGGTCACTAATTCCTGGTTTCACCAGGAAGAGCACCTTGCTGTGTTGGTGGTGCTCTTGGCTGAAGCCTTTGGCATTGGACTGATGACTCTGAAGTCAAGCTGACTGCACTGGTTTCCTGCCATACTTGAAACAAGGGCTCCTAAACCAACTGCAGGACTAACTCCTGTGCAGGATGTGACAGAAGGCATCGGCTGGATGAATTGCTTTCTAAACCACCAGAGCAATCACAAATTCTCATTTGGAAAGCTGATACGTTTAGCCAGGTATTGGCTTCCTCTGTGTGCGGTGTTTCAGAGAATCAGGCAGTTGGGCATTTCAGTAGTGGTATCTTAGAGGGATGTATGTCCTATGTGGGGAGGTCTGCACTGGTTGCCTTGCTCTGTAGTTCCTATCCTGGCTGCAGTGGTAATATTGAATACACAGGGCAGATGTATGAGGGATGTGGTTTGACAGATTTAGTACACTTCTAACCGTGAAGAAACTGTCCTTTTTACAGGCGGGTAAAGTCATGCTGTACAGGAATGGGAACTTTATTGTTGTTCCAAGCACATGATTCTTTGGGTTGTTTGAGCTCTTAGCTTTGCTGGTTTAGGATCTTTCATCAAATCAAGTACTCAGAGGAGATAAAGTATTCTTCTGGCATCCACCCCAAGCATTCAGTGCAAGAACTAATATTTTCACAGATGTTTGATTTTTGCAGGA
The DNA here is from genome assembly GCA_013400235.1 of Oriolus oriolus. NCBI lineage: Eukaryota > Metazoa > Chordata > Aves > Passeriformes > Corvidae > Oriolus > Oriolus oriolus. The sequence continues at coordinate 896,901 of VXBT01001738.1, read as the reverse complement.
CACCAGTTCAGACCTAGACATCCTTGAGCATAAGAAGGTCTTGCTCACCTGAGTGATTCCATGCATGATAAGGCACACAGGTTGCTGGTGTGAAGAGCAAATGGCAGTGCAAATTCTGTGTTCCCCTGATGGATGACTATAGTGTTTCTTTATTGCAGCGAAACCTGAGATTCTCACTCTGGATATACTTAGCAATGGTATTCTCCAGTGCGTAGCAGCTGGATTCCCAGCCCCTACCATATACTGGTATTTTTGCCCAGGAACTGAGCAGAGGTGAGTTAAGTAAACGGGAGTCTCCAAAGGTTATTTATGTGCAACACACCCAATTGCTAATTAAAAATTAAGAACATGAAATGACTTGGTAATAGTTACATTCGAATGTTGCGCCATGGCTTTCATCCTTTTTGGCATTGCATTATTTGCAGTAGTTTGTGAGAAGGCAGGAATATGTTTTCTTTTTCTCCTTTGCATTCTGTCCTTGAAAGAGGAATAACCAACACTTTCTGCTGCAAGCTAGCTATGGATTGTATCAGCTTGGCCCCAAATGACACATGTTCTGTATGCAATTTCACAGAATGGCAATCACAGAATCACTTGCGAATATGGCTGTTATAATTCGTTTTATTGCGTAATGAAGTAGTTTTTCCAGACATAATGTAATTAGATTTCTGTTCACATGAAACATATGACAAGTAAACAAGTCCAGAGTTGTTATGAATAAAGGATGTTTTTTAAAACAGATGTTTTTAAGAAGATTGTAGAGTTTCACTGTGAAGTGAACATTTGTGAAGCAAGTTTGAAGGTTTTGCTTGACTTCCCCCATGGTAATAGATCTCGTGCTAGCAAGTCATGGGTCTCCTTCCCACCGGTGTAATTTGTTTTATGTCTAAAATAATTGTGATTTCCTTAATGGTTTCAAATAGCACCTTTTTAAAAATCTTAAATGTGTGCTCATGTAGTAAATATGTGGCATATGAAGGAGAAACAACATCTTGAGAGAAAAGAACTGGCTATTTTCTGACTGCATATAAGGTTGATAGTGTTTTATGTACATCATGGACTTTTTTTGTGCTGTAATAAGATGGTGCTTGGGGGACATTTTTGGGTAATAGACCAAAACTGCTTGACATTGAAGTTGAAAATGGATGTTGAATGGTATAAAACCCATAGAGAAGTTACAGACCTGTAGGTATGTCTAACCAAAAGCAAATGCAGACATCATGGTCTAGCTGGGCCAGGCTAGGTGTATGTATCCATTTCTCCCACTGCATGTAAGACCATGAGACCCTGTGAGTTGGCTGTTTCAAGGTTAAGGTCTTCGGCCGAATCCCTCTGTAGACCAGTGTAGCTCAGTTCTCTGTTGGCCTGGCACATCGAGTAGCAGTCCATCGCAGGTAACTGTCAGTATCGTTCCTCCAGGTGTTTTGATTCACCAACAATATCCCCCATGGATGTCAAAATCGGCTACACAAATTCATCAGCACCATCATTTGAACGAATCCTGGTTGAAAGCACCATTAACGCCAGCATGTTCAGGAGCACCGGCACCGTGTGCTGTGAGGCCTCCAGCAACGGGGACAGGAGCTCTGCTTTCTTCAACTTTGCTATTAAGGGTAACGTCAGGGGTGAATGAGACCACAAAACATGGGTGGTGTTTAGCTCTTTCTGTAAAAGGATTTTAAGTGGTTTTGCCATAAGGAAGTTACAGTGCTGTGGCTGAGCATGTGATAACATACTACATTGCATGTTCTGCCTGCCGAAGTATTGCTTTAATTTTTCAGTGACTGTTGTGGTTCTGCCTTTTTAAGGCACCTGTTCTTCAGTGCAGTAGGTACATTGGTTTCTTCTGTCTGTGCAGCACAGAGGAAAACCACCTACAGCATTACCCTGGCTTTCCCTCTCTCTTCCTTTTGTTTTCCTGTCATTCTCTGTTTTGAGTATTTAGGCCATCACTTCTTTTTTTAAAAGAATGATTGCATTTTATTTTAGGTTTTTACAATGTCTCAGGAAAAATGCAGTCCCCAACTTGCCTGGAGCTTAAGTGTACTGCTGCTATGAAAGAAGTAGTAACAGCAAGATACTCCAATAGGGCTTATGAGTTTTGTAGTGGTATTTGTAGGTTTGTGGGGGAGAAAAAACCACTAGAACATAGATGATTTGAAATGTGTTTGTAAAGCTGTGCTCTTCTTTGCAAAACCAAATGTTCTGCTTCTTTTTTTTCCTGTTACACCCAGATAGAACATACAAACAAATATGCCAGGTTTGGGGCAGATGGGTTGTAGTGGAATGGTATTTCTTCGCTAACTCGGCACAACCTCTCCTTGTAAAGACTGTGTTGTAGTGATCACGCTTAGGTGGGGGGCAAAGGGGAAGAGAAGAAATTGGGACTTCAGATAAAAGCTTCTTTCTTTAACCTAACTTGACTGAGATCATGCAAACCCCTTGAATTAACTGATCTTAGTGCCAAACCTGAATTAATGAAGCTGAGACTCCGAAGGCATTGAACAGGATGGTTTCTGTGCCAGCTCCATCTCCCACAGCTCATTCAGGAAAGACATTCTGATACACCTGGAGCACATCTGGGAAAGTCAAAGCTCCAAACTGTATTTTACAAAGAAGAACCAAGGAAAGGTTTTCACCTGCATCTTTTTAATTTAGTTTTTCTTGTTCAGTATTTTAAGGAGAATTTTCTGTTTCTTTCCAGAGCAAATCCGTACCCATACCCTTTTCACCCCTTTACTAACTGCATTTGGAGTTGCTGCAGGACTGATGTGCATCATAGTCATGATCCTGGTGTACATATATTTGCAGGTAAAATCAGAAGCCCCTTGGCCTGAGTTTAAAAAGTGTGTGAGCTACTTGCGGAGTCCTAAGTAGTGACAGCCGTTCTCTTTCTTTCACAGAAACCCAAGTATGAAGTTCAGTGGAAAGTTGTTGAAGAAATAAATGGAAACAACTATGTTTACATAGATCCAACGCAACTTCCTTATGATCACAAATGGGAATTTCCTAGAAACCGTTTGAGTTTTGGTTAGTTTAGGTTTATTTAACTTCATCTGCAAGGTGAAGCCTTCAGGTCTCACATGAGACTTTGGTCAAGCACAGCAGGGTTTTGTCACAAAGATGTTGTGCAATAATGCAGATAGTGATAATTGCTCATTCTTGCCTTGGGACAAAAGGCAAGCAGGCGTGTCTGCAATAGCTTCCTTGATATCATAAAATAAAATGTTGAGCCCTACAGGAGGAAGTACTCAGAGTCATTACAGAGTATTTTGTTTGCTTTATTAGGTAAAACCCTTGGCGCTGGAGCTTTTGGAAAAGTTGTTGAAGCCACTGCTTACGGTTTATTTAAGTCTGATGCTGCTATGACAGTAGCAGTAAAGATGCTGAAAAGTAAGTTGCTGTAGCATACTATACCATTTTTTCTCTCTTCCATCTGGTTGGTGTGTTACATACTGAACATTGTGCTTTGCCTTGCAGCGAGTGCCCATTTAACGGAAAGAGAAGCCTTGATGTCAGAGCTTAAAGTGCTGAGTTACCTTGGAAACCACATTAATATCGTGAATCTGCTTGGAGCTTGCACTATTGGAGGTGGGGTTATCTGCAGATTTTTGATTATTTCTGTTCTTTTTTTATTGCCAGGAGGATGAACTTTGTGAAGAAGAATCCAAGGTGCAGCTCTTAGTGTAGAAATCTTAAATACATTTCATGCTTAGACATGTTGCAGATCATCATGATTATCACTGTGATTTACTGAATCTAGATTTTAGGCTCATTGTAAAAACAGTAGTAAGACCACTGTAGCTTCAGCTAAAAAGGAAGGTTGCTTTTATTCTCTTTCATGTGAACCATTGTGTGCTTTCTTCTTGAGAGATGACAAAATGTACAGTATAAATTTTTTCCTCCACCATACTGTTTCTCCTTAATGAGAACTGGTTCCTTATTGGTATCCAAGGTAAAGTCAACAGGCTTGGCTTGTCTGGTCTTCAAGCCTTCTGTTTAAACTGCAAATGTATCTGCTAAGACACCCCTAAAGGTACAAATTCTAAGCAGCAGAAAGTTGGGAAAAGTAATTTTCCAAATAAAGTATTGCACAACTCTAATGTTTCACATTTAGTATTAACTTCATAAGTTTGTTTTCATACCTAATAAAAGCTACAAAACCCCCTGAAGTGTCAATAGAGAGTGATAGAAACCTGTATTTTTAATTCATACACATTGTAATGTGAAAGATGATATTACTTCTTACACATTTTTCAAAGAAAAGGAGCTTGTAAAAATTCATGGTTTTAGACAAAGGCAAAACATTTCTTACAATTAATGATTTAAAAATAGGATGAAACAATTTTGTTCAAGCAGCCAACTAAGTAGACGCACTGGCCCGAGTGCATGTTTCTCTCAGTGAAAAAAATGTGGTGTCTGTAAGAAAATCACACCACAAACACTTCTTTTGCTATTGTGAAAGCTATGATTTTTAACTGCAGAAAAATGGAAATAAACCAGTGAGGTTAGGCAACAATGGTACAGAGTAAACTCAGAGATGAAATAACACGCAGTGTAATTACATATTCGGGGTCTGTAGCTGGAGTCATTCACTCAGAAGACATATATTTGATCTATAAACATCCTTGCTGAAGATGACTTGATTCCCTTTTCTGTTTTCATTTTAATATTCTAAGACCTTGTGCACTGTAGTTTTCTGTTGCAGCAGGCTGTTCTGTTTGAATGATTTTTCGTATTATACTGCAGAATATAACACTCTACATCATTTCCAAAACATTACTGAAGGAGTGTGAAGCTCTACTGTAAACAGAAGTGAATCAAAAGGATTAATGTTTGAAGCTTGAATTACTCTTAACGTTTGGAACAAATAACTTCCTTCAGGAAGTGAGCAAAATCAAACAGATGTGTCTGGCCAGAAACATTATCACATGAAGAAAAAGACTTATTTGTTTAATTTTCGTACAATGCAATGCTATTGAGGGTCAGAACATTAATTGGGACACAGCTTTAGCTGGACCATAGTTGTTCATCTGTGAAAGGGAAGATGCTGGGTTACTTTTCTGTAACTTTTCAAGTCTAGACAGTGCTAGGCAGTGTGATTTTTTAATAGTCCAGCCTGTGTGCTTCACTGAATGCTAGCTTTATGTAAGATTTTCCACTTTAAAAACAATACTCATCAGCTTTCTAAACCTTATATGTATCTACAGGTCCCACTCTGGTCATTACAGAATATTGCTGTTATGGTGATCTTTTAAATTTTCTGAGACGGAAACGAGATTCATTTATTTGTCCAAAACATGAAGAACATGCAGATGCAGCTGTGTATGAGAACCTTTTGCATCAGTCAGAGCCTGCGGCGTAAGTATGACCTGCTAAAATGTACTTGTGTTTTTAGAAGATTGGGAAGGAGGAGATAACAAAGTTTACTAGAGATAAGAGGTGTGGAGAAGCACTCGGTGCAGCAGGCTTTGAAGATCCTTCGCTGCGCAAGAAAACAATTTAATTAAGAGGCTGTTTGTTCAGGGGGTGGTTTATTCCAACAGAGTGGCATTATATACAGAGCGGATTGTATGCCCTCTCTGTTTTACTTCTTTATCAAATTTTCTGCAGTTATTTCATGCACGTCCTCAGCTCCAGTCTTTGTACATATTTATGTTTATTGTTATTGTTACACTTCAGTAGTGCTTATTTAGCAGCTTGAATGACAATTTCCCCAGTGTCGGGCTGTTAGTACCCTGAGTTCTCCCAAGTTCCTGCCTTCAGAAATGACTTTTTTACAAAATCAAACCAGTGTCTTGCAATGTCAGAGGCAGGCTGCCACTGACAGCTCACTACATTTTGTGGTGAAACAACCTGTGTCATGACTCTGAGATTGCTCTTGTACTTCATTCATCTGTGTATTTTTAACTGCTGTGTTTTATATACCATCTCAGAGTTCTTTCCAAGGGCGTTTCCAAGCAGATTTCCTTCCGTTTGCAAAGTGAGAGAGACAGCTTACCAAAACCTAGGGGCTATTACAGTACCTGCCCATTCTAAATTTTAGTCTGTTTATTGCCCCAGTGGGCCCATTACTTTGTGTTGGCTGTCACGAAAGAAGCAGGCAGACCCAAGGAGTTGGAAAAGTTCTTTATCCCAGCAAGGTGTGGTACTGGTGAAGCTGTTTGTGCTGTGGCAGTAAATGGATAGCTGGTGATGCCCCAGAGAGGTGGGGATCACTGGGGTGAGGAACATGAGGTTGTGATTTGCCATTGGAGCTGTGCCCTCTCTTCAGTGAAGGGATCTTGCTGTCGAAGCACAGTTTGTAAATTGAGTTATTAACAGCAGACTATTTATAAAATTTTCGTGTTGGTATTTACTGCTGCTGAATGTGTCAGATGTGTTTCTGGTGGTAACTAAGGCTACTGGTGATCTCATTGCTCCTTCCCATGTTAGCTCTGTGGCTGCATTTATTGTTCTTAAACTAAGCAGATGTTTCAGGCTAAGGAAGTATATGAATTCTAATGGCAATAAAGTGAAAAATGCCAAAGTACATCCGTCATTTCTAAAGGTGCCTAACTGTATATTTATAAATCATATAGTCTGAAAATCTGTACATTTGAATTATATATAGCAATAAGAAAATTTAAACTTAAAAGAATATAGCAGATGGCAGTCCCAAGCCTCACCTGATTTTTTGAAATACATTTGAATCCGCTATGGAACTTGGGAATTTCTGAGTTTAACGTTTTTTACCATTTGTCTTCTGCAATTCAATTGCCAGTTGAGCTGCTGAATTATTCTGGTAGAAGTTGGCCTAAGCAGAAAAAGGAAGCACTAGCAGATCCTGTGAAACATCTGGATATTAATTTATAGAGAGTGAAGTCTATATAAACAGTATTCATGTGAAAGGTTTTGTTTGCTCCCCTGAGCCAAACTCAAACTCTGAGGTCTATCATTAACTGTACCAACAAACCTCTTTTTCTGTACAGGCATTTCCTCATTTTTTTTCACACACCCATGAATTTCCAATCAATTGGTCGTTTGTAAAGCAGTCGTTCAGAAGGTTGGCCTAATGCTGACTTTTTGCTTGAATGGCTTTTGAAACCTTTTTGACTAAAGTATGTTTCTTTTGTTCTGCTGCCTCTGAAGTGATGTTGCCAATGAGTACATGGACATGAAACCAGGAGTGTCATATGCAGTCCCACCAAAGGCTGACAAAAAACGACCTGTGAAGTCTGGTGAGTTCAGCAACAAGGAATTCTGTTTGCTGATGGGAGTGCAGGAAGAGGGGCTTCATGGATTTGTTCAGTTTTAGCATATTTGTCTTTTGTGAATGGGGACACTTAAAACTCAGTAACAGGTGTGAGAAGGCTTGAAAAAGAGCAGTATGCTAAATTACAGAGTCTTGTATTTCTTCACACTTAAGTGGAGTATCAGGATTATTTTTTACCTTTTGGTGATGGGCTATTTATGTGATTCTAGACTGGTACTTACTCAAATCACTGTTTTGTTTAATGTCAAAACAGCTCTACGTGATTGCTACATGATTACACTTGCTTAACTCAAAAGCTGTTGTTGTTTATATTGTGTAGGATCCTACACTGATCAGGATGTTACACTTTCTATGCCAGAAGATGATGAACTTGCTTTAGATGTAGAAGATCTGCTAAGCTTTTCTTACCAGGTGGCAAAGGGCATGAGCTTCCTTGCCTCCAAAAACGTAAGTTAAGAATTTTTCAGAGATAGACAGAATCAGTAGATTTTTTACTTATTTTATCATCACTTTCAGTGTTTTAATGTGATCCGTGTGTTTAAATGCTGAATATTTCTATGTTCTTTTTGACATGCACTGCGAGCTGATAGGCCCCCTCTCACACCCGAAGCTTTACCTCATGTTGGAGTTGTGTACTGTGCTTATTGGCCAAAAGTGATGTTTTATATCCCATAAAACCAAAGTCAGTGTGAAGCAGTGCTATTGTAGATCCACTGTTCAGGCTAGGAGAATCAGTGCAAAGGTATCTGTTTGCATGAGTTTTAAACAGTGCTGCTCTTGCTACTTCTCTCATATAGAAAATACTGCCTTAAACAGGGGAGATAACACATTGTGTGCTTTTTTTTTTGTAAGCATGACTTAATTCACAGGAAATTTCTTGAATTTTAATTTTCTGGAAAGATAAAATCAGCTGAGAGACCCACAAAGAATCTTCACTGGCTACACTGAGCATAATAAGACATTACTCTGGGTTTCATAGGAGAGGTATTGCATAATGGAAGGGGGTTTATAAAGAAGTCTTGAGCGCAGCATAATTAGTATCTTCCTATGGTTATTCTTACATTTTATTGCAAAAATGCCATTTAACATGTAAACATTATGACTAATGTAGCTGCTATGGGTGCACCTTAAATGAAGTGCAAAAGCAAACTTAGGCAATTTAAGGAAAGGAAGGCAATCCTGGAGTCCTGTGTTACTACTGGGAAATGTGTTTCGAACTCTGCTCTGAGGAAAGTGCACATTAAAACTTGCTTTTGCACTTGTTTTTTTTCTCCCACTGTTCCTTCTTCCAAACCAAACCATAAACTTCCCTTTAGTTTATTTTTCATCTATTAACACATTCAAAACAAGTGTGATATGCAAACGTACCAGTGCTTAGCACACATATTCTGTATTTCTTCTGTTTTCCTGAAGAGTAGCCCACAGATCCACTATGTATTATTCCTGGTGACTTTCTCTTTACAGTCTTTCCATTTTTACAGGCACCGTGGCATTGAATAGCAAAGGCAGTAAAGAATGTAACGTCAGCTCACCCTGAGGATGGGAAGTAGCGTGCAGTATTGCTTTGGCAGTGCCAAGTTAACATCTACATCACAGAATTAAATTGCAGTGCACTAATATGTTACTGGTCCTCTTCAGTCGTTGTATACTTACACTGTTTTAGCTCCAGCAGTTAAATTAAAATGCAGAGTGGGCTGATGGATAAGGTGCCTCAGATGGCCTCGCATCCTTGAGGCAGGAGCGTCGGTGAAGACCAGCACGCAGAGTGCCCAGCTGCCCTTCTGGACCTTGCTTGTGTGTCAGGGCTGTGCAGGAGTCGGGTCAGGAGCTTGTTCTGGGAGGGTGACTGCCTTAAGCACCACGGTGCTTTAATCATGAGGCAGAGCTTCCTCCCTTGGGCACGGTCTCTATTCAATGCAAACTGCACTGATTCTGGAGGGACAAGGCGGAGTCATACTGACTCTTGGCCATTGCTTTGCCTCGGTGCTTCAGTGCTGTAGGGCAGCTTTGCATATGCAAAGTGCAGAATGTGTTGTATAAGGAGGTGAATGAGAGTCCACCAAAACACTGGAACTATTAAATAGTTCCTCATGTAAGCATGCTAAAGGGACAGAGATTAAGTTACTTGTGCAATCTGCAGTTACTTTCTGACCTTGATTTTCATAACTTTTGATATTTTGATAATTTTTGGTTAGAAATTCCAGAAGTTTCGTATTTCAAGGAAAAAAAGAAAAATTGAACTATCTTCAGTTATTTTTTAGACAGCTGTGGCCTGCATGTCAGTAAAGCTGAAGCTTAATATCCTCCTTTCCAGATGAAAAAAGAAATAATTTTGTTAGAGAGTCACCTCCATTCTCTAACAAACACACATGGGCTCCACAGTTTTATACAAAGAAACACAGCTGCTGGGAAACTCAGGCACCCTTCTGGAGCTCCAGCTACCAACATATGCTGACTTATCAAGTAAAAACTGGAATATAAGGTGGCTGGGTCACTGAATGCATGACTATCTGTTGAAAGATACTGGCATGTGAGAATTTCCAGTATTTTAAAATACTTAAGTCTGCTTAAGCTCGCCTAGGTACTTAATAATTCAGCTTTTCCAGAGGAGTATTTCTGTAATGGGATTCAGTTTCTGCATTTGTATGCTTTCAAGTTGTTACCGTAATTTCCCCTATTTTCAGATTTTCAGCACTTTTCTATCAACAACAATAGTTATTTAATAAAATATTGGGATTATTTTGGAAACAAACCACATTTTCCCTCTATTTGTCCTGTATTGGGAAACAAGCCAGTGATGATTTTGATCAGAAAAAAGTGCATTAAATTTTAGCTGAAAACGTGAAACACTGCAGAATTCAATGACTGCAACTGGTCTTTTCTAAAATTAATGCATAGACAACCTTATTAATGTGGATTGATGTAATTATTGTAAAGATAATACGTCAGAATGTTTAATCATCTGAGTAAGCTCATTAGCACATGGCTTCATTGTGATTTACAGCTTGCCTTAAAATGCATAATACAGTAAGTTACATAGCTAAATAAACGTGTAACCAAGCAATAGCCTGTTAGCAATATTGTCAATTAATTTTGTTTGTTTTTCTACTACTTAGTGCATTCACAGGGATCTGGCCGCAAGAAATATTCTTCTAACTCATGGTCGTATTACAAAAATCTGTGACTTTGGCCTGGCAAGAGATATAAGGAATGACTCAAATTATGTAGTCAAAGGAAATGTAAGTATACGTGATACTTTATACACTTGTTTTAAGTTAAGGGAGTTCCTGTTGTCTTGACATGCAAAGAAAAGTCTTCCTTACTTAGGTGGAAATCTGGATTTTCCAGTTCTGGTATATATCCGTGTTGGCTAGGAGGGGAAATTCCTGACAAGGATGTGTGTGCTGACAAAATCTTTGGTATATGTTTGTTATACTGGAAAATATGTGCTCGTATCTGAATGTATGTTGTAGTGGAAGAGATGTTTGTGCTGCACCAATATTATGTCCAGTCTTCTTATTATACCTGAACGTACTCAAAGTTACAGCTCTGTAAGTAATTGTTAGTTTTGTCATGGAAATACTCTGGTATCCCACTCCTAAATTTTGGAATTATTTGGAAACTTTTTCCCTGGGCATTGCACTATTTTTCCATTATTGAAAGAGTTCATTAAAAAAATATCTAAATAATCAGAGGTTTGCAGCTTATCCTTTTCTGTAAGGGATCACTCAGACAATGAAAACTGAGTTCTGAAGTGTGAATTTACTGATTAGAGCATCAATGGGAGGCAAAACCATCTTGGTTTTTTCTGATTCCATATAGAGATCCTGACCTTGTATGTGTAACAAACACGGCTTTAGCTTGCAGCTATAGTTCAAACCCCGTAACTGGGTTGGAACAAGACACTATATTTTGATGAGAAAAGTTTAAAACCTCCCATGCAGAAGAGTACAAATCTCATGGGTACCTATTAAACCTCTGGAGGGGTACAAAGGTGCTTTGAAGTGATGCAGATTACCTTGGCAGCACTCGCAGTCCCCTTTAAAGTGCCAGTGCAGTAAAAAGAGCCCTACTACAAAAGAAAATCAAGCTTGTCTGTGGTTAAGCTGGAGAAGTGTGTATGAAGTATAGGTATTTTGCATCTCAAACTGATTTATGCTGCCTGGCTTAGTGTTTTAAGTCTGTGTCAGATAGGTGCAGCCAGCTGTTGCCTTCAGAGTACATATGCTTTCACTTGCACTGTTTTTCAAAGGAGAAGATCCATGTTCAGCAAGGCAGCCCTCATCCCCAGTTCACCTGAGGGCTCCATGATCTTAATGATCAGGGGCTGGTCATTATTTAGGGACTTGACAACACATGAACTGGAGCTTACCTGTCCTGGCTTTGGCAAGCTGGTAAAGAGAGAAAATCCCACACCTGAGCATCTCTCACCAAAGGGGTTTGCCACTCAAACCAGTCAATCCATAGTTTGATTAAATCAATTGATAGTTTGATTGATTCAGCCAATCCATAGTACCTCAGGTATCTGACATATCTCTGCTGCTGTGCTGTCACTCAGCAGGTCTTGATGTCTCGGCTACCTGCAGCATCCTTGTTTTAGGCTGTGGGACAGACAGGTTTATTGGTTTTCTTCAAAATGATGTCACTACCAGCCACTGGTTGCCTAGAAGTTGAGGTTAGGGAGCAATAGGAGCTGAAATAATTCATGAGTGGCTGCTGTGACAGAATACTGAGTAGCATTTAGTGTAACCAAGCTACTCTCAGGCACAGGGTCAGGTCAAGAGCTGCCTGATCATAAAGGCTCCTGGGAGTAGGAAGCTCAGACCAGCAGCTTAGGAGGGAAGTGTACAATTGAGTTTTATTTGTCTAGGCTATCCTTTAAGTTTCCTGAGTTCATAGAATCATCCATGCCCTTTCAGTTTAAAACCACTGCTCCTTGTTCAGTCATCACAGGCCCCAGTAAAAAGTCTCTCTCCATCTTTCTTACAAGTCCTCTTTATATATTGAAAGGCCACAATGAGGTCTCCCTGGAACCTTCTCTTCTCCTGACTGAACAACCCCAGCTTTCTCAAACTTTTTTTCATATGAGATGTGTTCAAGCCCTCTGATTGTTGAAATAAAGAGGTCTGGTTCTTCTTCCAAAGCAGGACAAATGTTTAAGGCAGAGGCCTGACCGGCTCATACAGTCACATAAGGAAAGGGCAAACTAGGGAGAGGAAGGCGGAAGCAAATGCAAAGGCTTCTGTGTCCTTTCTTCTGCTCCAGTTAGCATTCACAGGGGATGTGTCTATTTCCATACAAACTTATGAAAAATCACAGAATCATAAGATTGTTTAGGTGGTAAAAGACCTTTGAGATCATTCCTTCCAGTTGCTAACCCAGCGCTACCAAGTCCACTAAACCATGTTTCTAAGCCCCACATCTCCATGTCAATGTTAAGTATGTCCAGGGATGGTGACTCCATCACTTCCCCAAGCAGCCTGTTCCAGTGCTTGACAACCCTTTTGGTGAAGAATTTTTCCTAATATCCAATCAAAACCTCCCCTGGCACAACTGAAGGCCATTTTCTGTGGTCCTGTCACTTGTTACATGGGAGAAGAGACAGATCCCCACCTTGCTACAGCCTCCTTTTGGGTAGTTGCAGAGAGCACTAAGGTCCCACCCAGCCTCATTTTCTTCAGGATAAGCAACCCCAGCTCCCTCAGCTGCTCCCTGTTGGGCTTTATGTTCTAGACTCTTCACTACCTTCATTGCCCTTCTCTGGAAACACTCCAGCACCTGAATGTCAGTGTTGTACTGAGGGGCCCAGAGCTGGACACAGGATTTGAGGTGCAGCCTCACCAGTGCTGAGTAGAGGGGGACAGTCACTGCCCTGGTCCTGCTGGCCACACTATTGCTGATCCAGGCCAGGATGCCATTGGCCTTCTTGGCCACCTGGGCACAGCTGGCTCATGCTCAGCTGCTGTTGACCAGCACCCCCAGGTCCTTTCCAGCTGAGCAGTTTTCCAGCCACTCTGCCCCCAGCCCGTAGCGCTGCAGAGGGTTGCTGTGACCCAAGTGCAGGATCCACCACTTGGCCGTATTGAACCTCATATAACTGGCTTGGCTCATCAATCCAGTTTGTCCAGATACCTCTGCAGAGCCTTCCTGCCCTCCAGCAGATCAACACTTCCACCCAAAATATATATATTAATATATAATACTTTTATTTGAATATGAATTTTTCTAGTGATAGACTGAGGAGCTAACGCAGATGTATTGATTGTTGATTAAAGCACTGAAGCATCTTGACTATGTGAATCTCATTTGTGTGCCTGTGCCAGCCAGTCCACCAAAGCACACTTGCTTACTTGCTTAAGGAACCATGGCATGGTCACTTAGATTATTTTCTTCTGACGTCCTGATATCCTTTATTAACTAGACGGAAGGAATCAAACAGTATCCAGAAAATCAGAGTGCAAGGAACTGTATTAGCTTGGTAGACCCACAGAAAGATGGATCACTAGTGATGCAGCACTTGGAGACTGTAAAATGCTGAAAGTTTCATTTTGGGTTGGATACTTCTACTTCTTGATTTTAAAAGTATTTAATGCACATAAAAACCAGAAAAAGTTGATTTTACCTTGTCAATTCTGTATGCCTTATGTCCATTGTCTTAATTTATTCCCTCTTCCCTGGAAAGGCTCGTCTTCCTGTGAAGTGGATGGCACCTGAAAGTATTTTCAATTGCGTCTACACCTTTGAGAGTGACGTCTGGTCTTACGGGATATTGCTTTGGGAGCTCTTTTCCTTAGGTAAGCTCCTTCAAGATATCTACTTCATACCTGTGTTGTTTTGGGTTTTACTGTAGATGCAGAAATCATGTTGCTCACCTGCTCTCTCAACAGGAAGCAGCCCCTATCCAGGGATACCTGTGGACTCCAAGTTCTATAAAATGATCAAAGAGGGATACAGGATGTTCAGCCCTGAGTGTGCACCACCTGAAATGTAAGTGAGCAACCAGCACCTCTAATCATCCAAACATCAGTAAAGATGTGAAGGAGGAGAAGCTTCTTGTTTTTTTATTCTTGCACTAAGGCTCATTGCACTGCCCTGTTGTCATTTTTTAAAGTTCTTTTCATGTTTTAAATAATTCATGTACTCTAACTAGCAGAATACACGCCTGTGTTGTTGCAAGCAGTGAAAGCCTTGTGCCATCTGATCATTCTGTCATGGCACCTGCTCTCTGTCAATAAATTATTGACAGATCACAGAACATAATTAAACATTTTTACTTTAGATAAGGAAGTCAGTGAGATGTATCACCAGACTGTACAGCATCTGCATTTGTGCTGTACTTCCTGACTGCAGGAGGACTGGCTACTGATCTTCTTTATGAGACATTCCTAACTCACTATTTTGTAAATGGGCTGGCATTTAACAAGCTGTCAAAGAAAACTGTTGTCCAGAGCCTCCCATTAGTAGTGAGCTCTCTGTTGTCACAAACACAGGTGTTAGCAACACCGTTCCTGTTCTTGCAGACATTTAAAGAAGATGGGACACTTTTGTTTAAAATGATAATGCAGGAGAGATAAGAGCTCTAAGGATTTCTTCACGAGCAGTACTTAATTTTGGTATCTTTACAGGTATGACATAATGAAGAGTTGCTGGGATGCTGATCCTTTACAGAGACCCACATTTAAACAAATTGTACAGATGATAGAGCAGCAGCTTTCAGATAATGCCCCCCGGGTAAGTTACACATTAAGCAATTTCAAGCAAGATGTTACTCTAGAGCTGTGAGAAGCAAAGAACCCAGGCACTTCATTTCTAGTATTATTTATGTACCTTTGCAGCATCAGTCTAGGCAGTAGGAATGAAGTTTGGGCTATTCCATTAGACAGTAGCTCTCTAAGCCCATACCCAAAATTCACTAGCTGGAGAAGATTCTTTGCATTTTTGATGTTTCTCACTCACAATAGACCTGTCACAACAAGTTTGATGTTACCAAATGCAGTGGTACTGCATAAATTCATCTTATCCTAAACTAAGAAAAATTCTGTTAATATGGGAAACATCTCAGAAATAAAGTGTAATTACTTTTTATTAGGAAAGCTATTGGATGAAGGGGTGGAGCCTTTAGTGCTCTTCTGTATCTTCTCACTTGCTTCCCCTAATACCATTTAAATAACCTTGGAGGTATGTTGTGATAAATGGTATTTGCTGCTCTTTCAACCATTCCCTAGTGAAAGCTTATTCTGAGCAGGCAGCTGGACAAAACAGTCCAAAGGAAAACTGGAGGCACATCCTAAACTTGGATTTTCTCTCTCCATAGCTTTGTGTGTTACTAGGGTTTACGAAAGCACATTTAAAACTTGGTTTAAAAATAAAGCTTCTTTTTACCTTCTGGATGCCTTGGGCAGAGAGTACGTGGCTTCCTGACAATTTGGGAAGAGAGGAAACTGAAAGCTGCTGGTGTTCAATTGCATCCTGTAGCGTATTTTTGGCAGGTGCAGGCATTACTAAAACAAAAGCAAGAATCTTAAGGAAGAAGTATTAGTGAGGTTTCTAGGGGAGCTTAGTAATAACCTGAGCTATTATTTTATTTTTTTAGCTCAGCTGAAATTTGGCATGCAGTTGGAAGCTGCAGTGTTTTTAGTAACTGAGATTGAGCTTCTTGATTCTTTAAAATAGCAGTTAAGCCCGAAACCTTTTGAAACTGTTTTGATTTGCAAAGAAGCTCCTGAGCTGGAACCCTTCCCCAGCAGTGTGTAGTACACAGTGGGAAAAGGCTAAGAAAGGAATGCTCTCCAAGAATGTGTGAAGGGAGCAGTCTGCAGAGTATTGACACCAGTCTTTGGCTTCTGCAGGTTTATGCCAACTTCTCAACCCCACCTTCCAGTCAAGGAAATGCTCCAGATCACTCAGTGAGGATTAACTCGGTGGGCAGCAGTGCTTCATCTACTCAGCCTCTCCTGGTACGCGAAGATGTTTGAGTGGCACGTGAAGAAGAGGAGATCAGATGCGTTAGCTGTTTGTATTGTGCGGGGGCTGAGAGAGGGACGACTTCAATAATTTCTCTTTCTTTTACTCACTACTACCATGTGTAGCTGAAACGTTGTTGTAATACTGTCCTTTACCATGCACTGTTACACATAAACCTAATCTGCTGAGCACGGTTACAGGCATCATTGCAGTGTTAGTTGAAGCTGTATATATTTCGCTATATTGTGTGTATTTGCAGTAGAGAGCCAGATGTAAAGGAAACAAAACAACCAACAAAAGAAATCCTAAGACGGGGTGTGGAATTAGATGACTATAGATCAAACCAAATCTGCAGTGATTCTTCTCTGGATCTGTGCCTGGAATGCATACAGTCATTTTCTAGTTAATCTTGTTTTTCTGAATTTAAGAAATAAACAAATATTAAGCTAATGGTTTTGTAAACCCCTTTCCACGTCCAGCCAAGCCTGACAAGCTTTCCCAGGTGGGTATCATAGATTGGAGGCCAGTGAGGGTGCTCACCTTGGAAAAAGAGGTGAAGGAACCAAGACCCTTCCAAAATTGGTCTGCACAGCTGGAAACCCTCCTGGGAGCTCTGGGGTTTAAATGAGAAGAGAAGGGAGGAAGAGCATGGATTTTTGTTTTTATTTCCCACCTGCACAGTCACCCTTGCAGACCAGTTGCATGGCTTCTGTGAATATATGCACTGCTTCCCACCGGTGCATTCCCTGCCAGGATGAAGCTGCCCATTGCTGGGTCTCACTCCACCACAGAGCCTGAACTGCTCCCGTTCCCCCTGCCTTGGGTGCCCAAAGAGTTCGACATTTGTTTTGCTAATAGTTACATCTAAAGGTGTTCACCAAAGATAGGTGGGCCCTGCCAGATTGGTCAAAAAAGAGGAGGAGGGCTTCTACCAGTAAACTGTGTGTCTGGAGAAGAGGCCGTTTAACGAGTCGTCTTATCTAAGTGAGAGCAGAGGCAAGAAATGCTCTCCTGGGGGCCCTTTCCTTATCTTGTCCTACCCAGGTGAATCTTTCCCACAAGCAGTCTTGGATAGTGCTAACCGGAAAGGGCTATTTTCCTCCACCCCAAGTTGTTTCTGTGGTAGTCCAGAGATGATAATATAGAAGAGTCTAAGTGGGAAGTGCCAAATTTATAAATGGCATAAAAGAAAGAATCCTTTCAGTCTTCTTTGACAGACCTGAATCTTTGGGGTCAGCATCTGTTGAGCACAGGGCTGTGCTTAAAAGTGTTTTCTAACCCTGTTTCTTCTCACCAGGCACACTGCTGGTTCTTTTCTTCCTTTGTTTCTGACCCCTAGAAATAAGTAAAGGCATTGAGAGAAGCATTTCTCAGAGGCAGAGTACTACTTGAGTACCTATTTATTTACAATGCACTTAAGCACTCTGTAACTTTTACTTTACCAGGATTTTGGTTGAGTTTACATGCAATTCAGATGTGTGACTAACTGCCCAAATACAAGGTAATTGTAAATACACACACTGGTAGTATATTTTGGGTTACATTGAACACCGCGCTCCTTCTACGACTGTGCATTTGGTTTATTGTTACAGGAATATGTCTTTCAGAGTTAAATAAAAAGTTAGCCATTTGCACTGAACTTACTTAGGCTGTTGCACCTTTCCAAAGTTAGCCATTTGTTTGGATGCACTCTTATGCCTACTAGTTGTTGAGCATTTTCAGTTTAATGCTATAAAAGCTCTTTTGTAACGTGTTGGCTTTCGGAGCAACTGTAGACAAACTAGTTGTTATAGATGTCTCGGTACTTCACAGACACTTAGCTGAAAGAGGTTTGGGTTTTTTCGTTCTTGAAATTTATATTTTTATAATTTGGGGGGGGTTGAAACTTATTTTGCAATGGCTTGGTGTTTTGAATGGGTTTATGCATTGTTTTTGTAAATATGGAAATGTAGCAATAATGTCCTTTTGACTATTCTCAGTCCTTGAGTCTCAAAAATATTTTTTTATATATATATATGCAAAAACTATATGTATAAATATGTAAGTGTTTGAAAGTTTATGAAACACTTATGGATATGTTGGTCAGTTGTAGAATTGCAGTTAAGAAAAGTTCAAATAAATCTGTAAATATGTATTCAAATGCTACCAATGTGTATTATGTTAAGACGGAATATTTTCATGTAAGTCCTAATAAATTCTTGGGTTGAAGCAAAATCTCAGTGTCTGGCCACACACAGGTCAAGTTTGGCAATCTGAAACACTTTTGCAAATACATGCCAAGACCTTTTACTCTTTATTTGCTATGTAAGCCCTTTACCTGTGAATACGCAGGACAAATACTTGAAAATTTCGATGCAGCTTTGTTCTGGAAGGAAATTGCAGTTAGAATATTGATCTTGTAGACTGTTGGTGCAGTGTACATGTCATGAGTAGTATTTAAAACAAAGATATCTCGGTGTTGCTTAGGGTATGGCTGCAGAGGCACTTGGAGCCACTCAAAGGCTGCGGTGATGCTGAATATTCCCCCTTCCTTAAGCAAATGTACGTGCTCTTGTCCCCTCTTGCAGGCTGGCACGAGAGCTCGTGCTGGACTGGCCGAGTGTGGCACTGCTGGGAGGCAGCAGGAGATAGCTGGGGCTGGTAAGGTACAGTGGGAGGAAGGTCATAAAGAGAAAGCTTCCCTTGCTGAGCCGATACTCTGTGTCTTAGTGGGAGATGCTCTTGTTTAGTTACTCCAGGTTTGAAACCTGTGACTCCCCTGCTCACACTTGTTCCTGTGCTGCATAAGTTTGCCTGGTTGGTATGTGGTTTAATGTAGGCATACAGCCTATGAGTGTAAGTCTCTACAATTACCCTCATAAAACCCCTACTGACTGATGTGAGGGACAGACCTCAACTGTTGTGGTCCTTAAACATTTCTGTTCTTTCAGCAGGCCACCTTGAAAAGCTCCCCTCCTTCAGTTTCCTTTGTAAAACAGCTTCCTTTTTTTTTCTTCTTTCACACAGGTCTTCACTCGGCTTGTTAAAACTAATTAAGGAAATTATAACCTTGTTTTGTCAGGAGCCATGAGGTACAAGCTTTGTTACAGTTGGCATTGTCATTGTTTTTAATAATGCTTCAGAAGATACCAAGATGGTGTCTGGTTTGGAACCATTTTTTTTCCTGTCTCATCCACCCCCACATTCAGAGTAGAGTTCATACTGAGGGATTCCCACAGCTGAATTGTACAAATAATTTGTGAATTCTCATTTAGCATAGCCAAAGGAGCTATTTTATGTATTTACTTGGTTAGCACATCATTAATTTTATTTTCCCGAAATTTTTCCCATTCTGAAACACCCTAGGATATTGCATCTCTGCTTTCTGGAAAAAATCTCGGTCCTATTTTCTCATTATAAGGCTCACAGTGATTACCACCTCCATTCCTGCTCATGGTCAAACAGCCCATTTCCCTCTGAATTATTTTATTGGGCCAGCTCTAAGCAATAGCTTACATGACATCAAAGCACACATTGACATTTTATATGTATTTTATCTGCCCTTCAAAGCATTATTGTACCCAGATATAAAGGGCAACCAGCATCATGTTATCAGCTTGGACCATTGGGACCATGGATCATGACGGACCAAGTGTCTGAAGGGAGGGTGCAGAAGACTGGTTCGGGCTCTTCACAGTAGTGCCCAGTGACAGGACCAGAGGCACTGGGCAGAAATGGCAATGTGTAAGTTTCCCTCAATGTCAGGAAACACCTTCTTTTGCTGGAAGGGTGACTAAGTACTGGCACAGATTGTCCCAGAGGTTATGTGGTCTCTGTGCTTGGAGATAATTCAAAACCATGTGGACATGGTCCTGGGCAATGGGCTTTAGGTGTCCCTCCTTGAGCAGGGGAGTTGGGCCAGATGACCTGCCTTCCAGCCTCAACCCTTTTGTGATTTTGCAGTCACCCAAGGGCACTTTGGGGAATCTCAGCTGTAAAATGCACTTGGCCAGAAGTAGAAAAGAAACAGCTTCCCCCCACACCTTATGCTGAACATTAGAGAGTGACTTGTCCTCTGTTCCCTTTACTAGCTAAAAAAGGAACTGCTTGTAGGTTCTGGGAGAGAAGAGGAAAGATTATGGAAACCCTAGGGTATACATGGAGTTAGTGGTCAGTATCATATGCATCACCACCACGAGATTTTTTTGTTTCTGGTTCTTCTTCACATCTGCATAGGTCTTTGGGAAGGAAAATGGAGATACAATGCTCCTGGGCCAAGTCACCAGCGAATGACCATTCTCACCCTGGACCAAACTGTTCACAGTGGTCACTGGAGAAGTTGGACAACAGCATCCTTAATTCTAGTGTGCTGTAGGCTGAAACCAAAAGAGTGAAATGTTTCCTTCTTCCTGTACATGGATTAGGAAACTTCCTTCTTGTCCTGTAGGGAGGTCTGAGTCTCAATAGAGGAGAAGGAAGAGGTGCATAGACTTTTTAGCTTCTGGTTTAGAACTTAAATTGTAACAAAAATGTGATCATCTACGCTGCAGTTCAATTGTGGTTTCCAGAAACTTCTGTAACTATGAGTAATGGTTAAAGATGGCCTTCAATTGCTGTGTTTCCTGTGCACTAATTTCTTAGAAGATTATGCTGTAACTAGTAATTTTCTGTCCAGAAATTGCTCTGAAGCTATGTTTCCTGAAAGATTGTCCATATTTCTTAAATTGATTATCATTCACTCCTCTTGGTGAGGATCATTATCTGTCAGTTGCCAGGCAGGCAGCAGAGATTATTTACTAGCAGCAGTAGCTCCAGTCGCTTGATTTTTCTGTCTGTGCTCTAGAAATCATTTTAGCTGGGTTGTGACAGGCAGCAGAAACCAGTATACCCCAAAGGGCCCGCTGGACTTTGAGTGTGCGCTCCCCACTAAGCGCTGTCAGCCACATCAGATAAGGGCTTTGCGTGGCACTTTCAGCGTTATCCATCCATCAGGTCCCCACGCGGGCAGGCACAGCGTGTGGCTTCCCTTACAGACCAGTAAACAGCAGTGTGCAGCACAAGTTACCCCCAGGACTTTCTCTAGCTGCACAAAGTGGAAAATTTGTACGTTTTGAGACGTAGGAGTGCCAGCGGCTGTCTGCACTTGTGTGAATTATACTGCACGTATTTTTGACTGGTTCAAGTACTGGGCAGGGGGCCTTGCTCTTAATGTGTGGTTGTGCGTGGAGCTGGTGTGGCCATCAGAACCCTTCTCTATGGCCTAAAGGGTGCCTGCTTGGAGAGAGAGCTCCTCTCCTCCCCTCCAGGGGGGTTACCCAGCAACAGAGCCTTTCTGTGTTTGTGCTGCTTGTGCTGTTACTGCCAGGGCATGTGTCCTTCTGGTGCTTTTCCATTTGATATCAAATACCAGACTTACAACTCACAGTTCAATAAATGAAACTAAACAATGTTGAAGCATTAATATTTTAAAATTAAATCAGTTCCTCACAGCAGTACATCAAAAAAGGGCAATTGCAACCTCACAGATGCTGGTTTTTGTATTTTCTCTTTTGAGTTAAAATAGCAAAGCCGATTCAAACTTATTTATGAGATGAAAGCATATTTGTATTTTCCCCTTCAGCCATTTTTCATTCAAAAACTGCTTGCATTTTTCTTCTTTTGCTGGGACTAAACATTAGCTAGTTACTTCCAGAAATTAGCACTATTTGAAATTTCCCACATTCTTGTGTAACATATTTTGGGTTTCAAGTCATTCTGGTTGATAGGACGTCTCTGAACCAAAGGACCCAGGGAAGGACTTGGACTAGAAACAGCAGCTCAAAAGTGGCAGATGCTGCACCAAAAGCAGTAAGCAGCTGCACAGCCACTGCTGTCTGAGGACAGCCTGGAGTTGTTGCATTGCTAGGAGGACCAGAAGCCCGACAAGCCTCTTGGGCAGGATACCAGCACATGGGCAAGCCTGGCCGCAGCAGAGGAAGGAATATTGTCTTTATCCCTTCATAAGTCAGGCCTGTAAAGGTTTCCTCTCTAATCCTGGTGTTTGCAAAGGTTGAGGGAAGAGGGTGAAATTACTGGTGTAACACATTTTAGCTGTTCAGTCTGAGAAAACTGACACTAAAAAGGGTAGTGGTGGGGAATTAAATGTATTTTACAATACCTTTTCTTTTAATAATGAAAATAAATGTTTGTAGAGGATGTTTGTCAGCATCCTTTGAACTATATTGATGAAATAAATTGCAGAGGATAAAATCAAATAACTTCACTACAAGTAGTTGTCTAAATTTTGAAGTTCTATTTTTTTCTTTTAGAGCTTCTAACATTTTGGAGCATGGAGAAAAAATAAAAGTATGAGATAGGACTGGTAACCCTCCCTCCCCAGGAAATTAACAGAACACAAGGACTATAATTACTTTTCAGAAATTCATTGTTAAGCTGCTGGAGACTTCAGAGGCCTGGGGCATTACAAGAGAATACCTGAGCCTGGTCGCGGAGAGTCGCCGTCCAGAAGTAGAGCCCCGAGTTACAGGGAGGTAGCTCCAGCAGGAGCCAGAGGACATGGCTGACCAGTGCCTTGCTGCATCCTGCCCAGCCATCGACTGTCACATCCTGAGAGATTTCCCAGCAGTTCTCAGAGCCCTTTGAATGGCAGCAGTTGTTTTGAGTTTCACATATAAGCGTGCAGGAAAAAGAACCAAGCTGATTTTGGTCACTTGAGTGGAAGAACAAAACAAACCAATCTTTTTTTATCAAAAACCCATTATTTCAAGATTCCTGCATTTACTGCAAGTAGTGTTGCACTGCCTGCACTCTGCTGTGTGGTTCCTTGTGGGAGGCACCGGCAGGACCAAGGCAGCAAGAGCAGCGGGATTCCACCTCGGGGATGAGCATCCCCACCAGCGCTGACCAGCCAGCTTCTCTGTGGAGCCACATATGGCACTTCTAGGGTCAAGGAGAACATCTACACCGTATCTCCTTGGCCCCTTGCAAAGAAGCCTCCAGCATTTGACAGGGGACAGGAACTTCTCTAGCACTGAGAGGAGTTAACCCAGAGGATTTTTCTTCCCAGGTGGCCTCTGTTACTCTGTCATTTGATCCCAGCAGGAAGCATATTGCCTGCTTCTTTACAGCCTCTGCCCTAAAGAGCTGGAATGAAAAAAAATATATTTTGGGATCTTTCATCCTTCTTTGGTTTTTTTAAATTTCTCCTTCGTAAAGTTTCCTTGCCACCCTCAGCTCTTGCTGGGTTCAATATTTTTGATTTTTCTGTGAAGGAGTACCATACTGGAGAAGACCCTGTTTTTAGGCGAACTGCTCAAGGCCTCTGTCTAGCAGGAGGAGGCTCAGCTCCCTCTTTGGGATGTGTGTGTTGGTGTAGGGCGGCAGCTGCAGCAAGCACTGTCCCGCAGGCAAACGCACTGCCAAGGCAGACAGCGCT
This sequence comes from Oriolus oriolus, assembly GCA_013400235.1. Taxonomy (NCBI): domain Eukaryota; kingdom Metazoa; phylum Chordata; class Aves; order Passeriformes; family Corvidae; genus Oriolus; species Oriolus oriolus. Next base: position 873,268 of record VXBT01001738.1, on the reverse strand, counting down.
GTTTGACCCAAGCCCCTCTGGCCCCTTCTTTGAACAGCTTCAGGAACAAATCCCCTTTTAATTATCTTTGTAAGCTATTGTTGCAATTACGTAGGATCCTGAGGCCGTGTGATGGTCATGTGTGCCGATCACCACCCCGGCACTTTTCCTATTACAAGTAATAGATGGATCTACCTCCTTGTGATCAGGGTGGTGCTGTCAGCTCTGCCCTGAGCAGTGGCTGCGTGAATGACCATGTGACAGTGTTTTGGACCTGCTCTTGTCGTTTGTTCAAAGCAAAGAGCATTTCTCCTTCCCCCGAAAGGAGGGAGGGGATGGAAGAGAGGGCTGAAGAAGAACCGTGTTTTGTCATGTTTTTCATGGCAGTGAAATAATTCAGACTGAAAACATACCTGCTCCCTTACACTTGGCCCTTAGTTCAGAGTTAGAGAGAGAAAAGTGAGGGTCTTGATAGAAGGTCAGAATATTTTGCATTACACATTACAGGATCATTAGTAATGTAGTTACGAATGATGAAGAAAGTATCTGTTAACCAGTTGGAAAGTAAGAATTTCAGTGCTTTCATTTACCATCTAGTAACTGGACAGTCCAAGGAACTACTTATATGACAAGTGAAATATTTTCAGAAATAAAATCACCAAGGATGTTTTCTGGCCTGATGCCCACAAGTCTTGTAGAGCAACACACGTGGCTGGGTGTCACCAGCCCAGAGAGCGCGTGCAGATTCATCATCTTTTCAAGATTTTTTCTTCTGATATCAAAAGCCTCTCTGAAGCAGAGCCTGACTTATGCCCAAGCCCATGGATATGCACAGATTAGAGCTGTGGATGAGTATCTGCACACCTTGCCTGCCTACCCAAGCCTTCTACTTCCAGTGCAAGAACAGATAGCACAAAATTGTAGTTTTATACTGGTGTGCAGCCAGTTCTAGAGCAAAGATGGCACAAAGAACCATGGACCCCACTTGTGCTGTGCTATGAGATTGTTACAGTCATATGATTAGCTATCTAGCTTGTTAAGCACTGATATTGTAATCTGTGGTTACATACAAGCCTAACCGCAGCAATACCTGCAAACATGGTTAAGACTGATCTACAGCATATCAGCTGGAGAAGGAAATGTATCTGCTCCTTTGCACAAGGAACTTGAACAAAAACTGTTTTGTTTCTCCTCCATGACAAAAAACCGGCCTCTAGGGCTCAGTAGAAGTTTTAGAAAACAGGCTAAAAACAGCTTTCCTACACTGAAGCATTATTATCCTCTGGGATGTCTCTACCTCCAGTAAAAACTAAAGAGCTCAACCATCAAGTAAATGACTATTTTAAATTAAAAAGAGTAGTTCTTCTGATGGCAGGTTAAACATGAATTGCACACTGGCACACATTTTTCTAGGTTCAAATTCATATCAAAATATGGAATTGCTCAATGCATCAAGAAGTGGGAAGCAGAGGAGGCAGGAAAGCCAAACTTTGTGATGTCAGAGCTGGCTGGCTGGGCTGGGCTGAGCCTCTCAGGGGGCGGTTGTTCCTGCCCTGAAACCCGGTGTAGCTCGAGGTCATTCCTTCAGTGTCATTATCTATCTGATTTTGAATCTTAGAATACAATTCTGTCCTTGCCTCCCCTGAAGGAGGTCATTGCTTCAGTGGGGAGGCCAGGACAGACTTTTTGCAAGCTCACATGAAAGGGGAAGGCAACACAGCAGCAGTTTGCAGGAGTGAAGGAGCCCTTCAATAAGGCTGAGTTGTAAGAGCCATACTGAGAATGTGGTGTCAGACATCCAACAAAAACCCAAAAAATGGGGAGACACAGTCTCAAAGCTGATAATCTATAGAGACTTCAGCTGCTTCCCTGGTAAGCGATTTCTAGTTGCAGTCTTAGCGTTGCAGTCTTGGACAACGGTCCCATCAGCTGCTTCAGGGGAGGTTGGAAACAAGTGGCCCATCACCTGCACCTCAGGAGCAGCTGCCTCCTGGTGGGGATGTATCTTCTTAACCCAAAGCAGTGACCAGTATTTGGTACCCTGCACCACAAGGCTCGATATTTCTTCTAATTTTCCATCCTGCCCAGTGTCATGGTGAATATTTGTGATGACTCTCTTCCACAAAATTTCTTTTTAAGAGCCTGAAAGTAAGAAAAGCCTTCTTCAAAAGAAAAGGAGTCAAATATTTTCCTACTTTCCTGAGCAGTTTTGTGCAGACTTGATGCAGTTGGTAATGAAGTTCCAGGTCATTTCTTATTTTGGGTACCATCTGCTGCAATGGGAAATAACAACCAAGTGTATTTTATAAACACCATATGAATACGGTTCATTTTGTCTAATAATGTCCAAAACCTCTCTCCTAAGTGTATGCTGAACTTGAAAAGACCATTCCTGAACATCCGTGCAGCTTCAGAAAGTCTATCACTTCCAAGCAGACAGACTCAATATAATTCTTTCGAAATAGATGTTAGCATTTTACCCCAAGTGTAGAAAGTGGGCTGCATAGGGCTGCTGTGACAGCCAGCTCTACGTCTATGCATTATGACTTATGCATATTATGCATATTACAACATGACTATGCATGACAGACTAACTGTGGAGACTTTGCAAGAAGGAAATACTTTAGAATTTGCATTATTCTATCACCTATCCTTTGTGCAGCATTCTTAGTCTTGCTGTCAAGAAGCCTTTTGTCATGAAAGAAAGACCTGATTATTTTTGAGAAGCCTGTCAAGAAAACTATTTTACCAAGTGCCTGCAGATGCAACTTGCTAAACTAACTGTTTGCTTCTGGGGATACTCACTGTTACTAGGATAGCTCCTGCCAAAGCATCTTCTTCATTATGTCCTTACCGGCACTTTCCAGCACCCACCTGTAGTCCTTGCGCAGCTGCTCTTCTCCTCTGTGCCTACCACAGAAGTATGTGGGAAGAAGTATATAGAAAGGATAAAAGTAGATAGGCTAAATGTGTGGAAGGCATGGACTCTGTGCTATTTTGTCCATGCAATCTGAACAAGCTCCTGAAACAGTCTGGCACAGGCACCACCGTCAGACATACAGCTCCCTTGGGAGGCGCTCCACAGGGTTGGTGGCACCCAGCTCTACTGCCTGAAGGAGTTGCTCCCAGGACAGAGAGATAGAGCAATTTGGGGTAATTGCACAGCTAATTTTGGCTGGAAGGAAAAAATTCTTTCTGCCAGAGAAATAGTTTAACTACTGGCAGCAACATAGTATGTGCCTTCCAGTTTTGTTTGTTCTTCAGCTGTAATTAATTTGCTTCTTTGTAAAATTCTACATCATGAATAATGAAATATACTAAATAAGCCCAGGTCTAATACTGATGCTTGTGCCATTCCATTAAGGGCCTTATTGAAACAGAGGTAGTTCCCATTGTGTTTTATTTGAAGAAGGTTTCAGTTCATGCTTAGGCACCACCCAAACCAACGTCTGGTGCTTGAGCAGGTAGGATTTTGTGCTGCATGGTATGAAGAACCAGCTGAAATTAAGAAGTGTCACAGCTCTTGCCCCCTGCTTTGCTCCCTCATCTGCATTAGCTTGTTGTTCAGGGAACAGCGACCTGTGGCTGTGGCTGGAGGCTGTGGCTGGAGGCAGATCATTCAAGAAATATTTGTTACCCATATTAACTGTTTTCTAAGATTCAGAATCAGATAGATAATGACTGCAAAATTACCCCTTAAATGAGGTGGTTAATGACCACACAGATTGCCTCAGCTTTTTCTTTTATTTAAGATTATCTCCCAGGATTTAGCGTTTTTATTGAAATATTTCCCATGTCCTCAGTGGACTGGGCAGAGGCAGGATAAGGAGGAGGCAATGCCACCAGGCTGGGACAGATCCCCACAGGAGCAGGGGTGAGACTTCTCCTCATTGCCTCCCACGTGAAATGCACGGAGTAATTTCTGAGCACTGACCTCTTCCACCTGCTGAGCACAGATTCTTTTTTTGATGCTCTTATCTTTAGTCTGCATGCCATGACCAGCTGTACCTTATGGGATGTTTTCTTCTCCTTTTCCAGCCCAAGTTCCTGTTTAGAAACAGATCTTAAGTAGTCTATCACTAACCAGACTGGCCACTTCTTTCTTCTATTTTCCTCTTTAGTGTGACATTGCCTTGCATTCATTTCAATGTCTTATTTACAAAACTAACCCTAGAAAAGATCATTCTCCCTCTTTTAGTCCCAGACATTACTTCATCTAATTGCAGCACCCTGAATGAGGATCTGATATGTTGGATTGAGTAGCAGGGGGCCCATTTATACTGCTGGCTACATGTGGTCACAGCTCTCTTCCCAAGTACTAAATTGCCTCCTACTTCAGGCCTGGCCATAGTGAAAATGTACTTGAACAAGGGAGAAGACAACTAGAAAACAATGTGCCCTCATCTATGCGAAAAATAAAGCACTTTACTGTTTAATAAAAAGTAGCTGGCAAAACCGAGAACAGGAGTTTTCAGAATTCAATTAAAAAACCAACAGTCCATGGTGAGATCTGATTTCCAAATAGCCTCCTCCTTGGGGCAGCAATGCCTATGGTGGGAGGCTCAGCTTCACCAGGTGACACACTAGCCATGCTGTTCCTCGGCGTGAGAGTGGATGCCCTCTCCCTCTGGGCTTTGCCAACCAGCAGCATGCTCTTCTTGATACTCTTGCTGCATGGCACCACACCAGAGGTGGGAAAGCTCCTTCTGCAGTGAGCTTTGCTCTTGAATTTGGAGAGCAAAATGATACTTATACACTTAGTAAGAAAGCTGGTCTGTACAGACCTGTGAACTGGGACCTTCACAAAGCCTTCGTCATATTGGTACTGGCAAAGGGCAGCAAATTAAGATGGAAAAGCTAATAGGCTGGGACAAAGGATGATGATGACTAATTACCATCATGGGCAAAGAAGACTCCATGTGGCACTTAGAGACATGGTTTAGTGGTGATCTTGGCAGTGCTGGGTTAATGGTTGGACTAGATGGTCTTGAAGGTCTTTTTCAATGTAAATGACTCCGTGAGTCTGAGAAGTTGGTGGAAACAATGAGTTCAAAGTCTCACTTTCTTCATAAGTTTTGCTCTTTTAGTAGGTTTTTTTTCCTACCTTTTTATCCTTAGATGTATGCTTGGATTGCTTCCATTTTGGAGGCCAGGTTTTGCATATTCTGTTACTTTCCAAAGCATTACCCACCCAAACAGGTTTTCAAATGCATTTGAGCCTAGCCAAGATCGCAACTTTCATTTATTAACTTTTAGTTATTTATTTACTAATATGTATTTATTCTCCTTTATTTATGTATCAGTTTATTTATTTACCTTTATTTATTTAACAAAACAGGCACATACTCAATAGAACTTACATAAAATAGTGTTATGTTGAGGCATAGAAGCAGAATCAACATTTAAAAACCAGGTTTGAAGACAGCACATGTTTTCTCGTGTGTGTGTGTGAGTGAATGGGTGCTCTCTGGGTGCATATTTCGCCTGGTTTGGAAGAGTGTGATGCTAATTGCAGTGTGCTGAGTTCTTTGAACATGGGCTTTGTGTGTGGATTTCCCCCTCCAGAGTATAAGACTATTTAGGCTGCATGTATTTTTAAAGTAAAATTAGATATCTGTGGAAGGTTTACAGTAATTCACTTTCAATTTAGGGCTGTTTTCTGAACCAGAACAAATAGCTGAGCATCTGTTACCCTGAAAATGTTACAAAATGCAGTCACCAGGCAAAAATCAAGCATCTCTGAAAATGATTATTTTGGCTACATAATCAAACAAGCAATTACTGCATTATCTACAAAGTATGATCATACATTATTAATACATTTTCAGAGAAAAAGGTTTCAGTAAATGCAGTTTTTCTGGCTTTTATGATACTCAGGACCCAGACGTAATTCTAGCTGATTGAAAATACTTCATGGCTTGTCATTTCCCAGTTTAAGGTGCAGTTTGGTTGGACATGAGAGGCAGTAAGGAGGGAGCAGGAAGAACAGAAGGATATGGACATCTGTGTAAGTGATTACAGACATCCTTCCTATGTGTCATGCATATCCAAAGCCAGAGAGCCAATTTTCCAGTGGAAAAGGATTTAATGAATGCAAACAGTATAGTGTGCTGTGCTATATACAGGACATTGTATTTACATGTTCAGATATACAAATGGGCAGGCATTTTTCACTGAGCACCAGAGTTTCACGGGATACAGAGAGAGCATTTTCAGAGCTGGGAGAAGAGCCCAAGAGAGGTGCTTACTGACCTTGGATGTTCTAGACTGCCACGACTTTACAAACTAGTTCCCATCTTCAAAAGCATCTTAAAGCGGGATTAATTTCAGTTAATTTTGGCTGCCTGAATGTTAGCCATCCCAGCCAAGCTCCCACCCCAGTTTACTTCTGCAGCCAACGGAGAGACTGTTTCACCTGTCTTGGATGCTTACCCTGTGACAGGATGAATCACTTAAGCTTACAAAGGTGGCATTTATACTGCTGGAGCTGTGGGAGGTGAATCCATTAAACATTAACAGTTTCAGTCACTCTGCAAATGACTTTTGGAAACGGAAATTAGTTCTCCAATTGACTTGGGGAAGCGAGTGTTACCTCCGCCCTGACACGACCGTGCAGTACATTCTTCTTATTGAGCTGCGTGCCATAACCTAATGTCACCAGCTAGAACAGAAAGGTTCACAACCTGGTTTTGGGCAGGTTCCGTCTGGATCCTGCTCTAATTCCTTTTCTAAAAGATGGCTGTATCCTAAAATGTCACCAGGAAATACTTGTGCCTTATGGACAAATAGCCCAGACTGCTTGGGAACTCCTCTGTCAAGACTGCTTTGAAGATGAAGAAAACATGAGTGACACCTAGCTGGGAAAGATCTGCTCAGAACTTGTGCTAGTGCCAAAAAGTCTTCTAGGAGAAAGTTGGTATAAAGAGAGAGAGTGTGTGTGTGTGTGTGTGAAAACATTGGCAGGCAGGCGTCACAATAATTAGTTATACAAATTACCACTAATGGGTGGCAGCACTGAACACCGTGGGATAAATTCATCCTTGGCATGAAGAGGAGTAATTAATCCTAAACATACCCTTGTGATATAGGTAAGTATTCTTATTACCCCAGTTTGACAGACGCAGAGAGGTGATGTTTTGCCCTTGGCAATTCAGCTTTCCAGAAGACTGACTAGAATAATTTATGGTGGAGGATTACGCTATGCTCTTTAGATGACATTTCTTGTAACATTGCAACACTATCCCATGAAGAGATGCATGGGGTAGTCAGAGATTTTGGAAAGCTCATTTACAGCTAGAAAATTCAGCAAGCAGGTTCATGTTGAGGTGATCTGGAAAACCTCTAAATACACAACACAGCAGTGTTTATGCTGGCACACATGCGTCAGTAAGGAAAACTTGCTTTTCAGCAGTGGAAACTTTCTGAGTGTCTTTTTTTCTTTGAAAATTCACACTTTTGGTACACAAACAACAGCTCTGCTCAGCTTTTGAGGTTTTCTACAAAACAATCCCTGACTGGGCTATAGGTTTTCCCTGCAGCCTATAAATCACCCTCATGCAGTGCTTGAGCCTGTTCCCCTCCCCCCGTTTATTTTCTGGTAAAGACTCGATGACCATCAACTCAGAGAGTTCTGCTGCACCTTGGTAAGTCTCCCAAGCAAAGGAACATTTTAAAGTCACGCCTTCAAAGATATGCTCTCCATAGCACGAGGAGATTTAAACCGTATACCATATGTTTAGCCTATAAAGGTTTCAACACATAGCAAGTTACAGCTGGACAGACAGATTGTATGCTGAATTTCCTCCATACTGATCTGTAAAGCCCACAAGCTATTTGCATTTCCAATATGTTTTCATTCAGTGCAAATAATTTTGATAATAAAAATCAAAATCTACTATGATACAGAAATCTAGGTTTCTTGACTGAGAAAGAAGCTTCGGAACAAACAACAACAACAACAACAAGCAATCTAGATTTGGCTGGAATTTAAGCAATACTTTTGGTATATGATTCTAATACTAGGATGTTGGGGAAAAGAGCATCCTATTATGATACAAAAGCACAATCAGACTGAATTACGGCTGCATGATGCTTACTTCATTACACAGGAAAAAAATTAAAGATCTATATTTCTTGTGTGTAGTTCAGCTTTTAATGGTTCTGAGTCAATGAGTTTATCCCTTAGATTTTGCACTTCCTTAAATTTTAAAATTACTTTAAATGTTACAAATACAGATTTCTGGTTTCTCTTCTCAGAGAACTGTTGCCTGGGACCATTCTGAAACTCTCAGAATAGTGGGGCCTGGCTGTCTCAGAGGTAAACAGTCTTTGAATACTTCCTTAATTTTGAAACTCCAGGTACAGGACACCAGTTCTTTGAACTAATGTGCATTAGCAGAAAATATCTTACCAAAAATTATTTAAAAGACACCCCAAGAGATAGCTCATCATAACATTCTCATGAGTACATTCCCTTCTGTGAAGTGTATGATCACCTTCATGTACAATGCAAAAAAAAATTTAAGTTAGTCTTCGGAGAACTCTTAGGAGCTATAAGCATTTAGGTAAATATTAAAATATATTAAAATAAAATGCGCTTTTAAACACATAGGCATCCTAACAACCTAAACCCTGGCATCATACACTGGACAAATGCCCATGTCTAAGAGCATCCCCCAGCCTGCTAGGCTCTCCTATCTCCTCAGAAGGGCATGGGGCTGAGAGGCACAAATTCAGGCTGGGGCAGATTAGTGTGATGAACAAGTGCTGGGGGCTATTGAAGATGCCACCTGCTGGCCCCGTGAAAGCAGCAGTGCCTGGGCTGGCCACGGTCTCCTGTGGAGCGAGGCAGGCACTGGTGCCCAGAGACCACATCAGGCTTCACAGATAGAGCTACCCCTCAAACTTCTCAAATAAGCTGCAAACTAGGCTTTATGTGCCAGGAATGAGCACTTGACAGAAAGCAGTGAGGCTCTCCCCATCTCCAACTGGGGTGTCACTGCCAGCTGCTTTCCAGGGTAAGGTAAAAGAGCCCTGTGCTGAGAGCCTGAGCAGCAAAAGGTAGCCCAGCTTTGGCTTCTGTGATCCCCTCTCTGAGCTCCCTTATATCATAGGGAATGGAGCCACTAGAGTGCCATTTCTGTCCCTTTCTGAGTCTGCGTGGTCCACATATGGGACATTTTGCAGTCTGAAATATCAAAGACTCCAAAGATGTTGGCTTTTCATCCATGCTCAGAAAAAGCCAGGATGCAGATCACTCAAATGTCTTCAGAAACCCTCGGGAGCAAAATAACATAGAGTTATTGCCTTTCTCATGGAGGCAATGGTTGCCGCTCTGGTTAAACCAGTGTTGTGCAGTGAGGAAAGAATAAAGGTCTAAAATGCCTGGTAAAGAGAATTACAAAAGATTTCAAACGGAGAGAAACAGTGTAGAAATTGGAGTGTCTCTTCTTAAAATTATATCCCACCCCTGAGAGAATCACCGCTATGCCTCATTCTCGGGAGTGTATTTGTGTGCATACACACACATGTACGCAAGGACAGAGGAAGAAGAGAAACCCCCCGAACCAGGCAGTTTCAGTTTAGCCCCATTGCAAAATGTAGGTGGTTTATTATATTTTTGTCTGGGTGGAAAGGAAGCAAACGGCCCTTACTGGGAAAGTGGTGGGGGCCTGCCTGTCCCGCCAGCCGCAGATGCTCAGGAAGCCGAAGCACTGGCGCAGCTTCTGCATAGGAAGCGCTGCCCTCCCCGAGCCCCCCGAGCCCGACGCAGCGCCCCTGCCCACCGGGCCCCGCTGCCTCTGCCCGCCAACCCCCGCCTCTTATCTAAGGTACGGCGGCTTCCTCGCGCCCCGCCGGCTGTGTGGCAACCTGCTGCTGTTTATTGCATAACTGAGCGGTTGCATAAGAGGATCTTAAGAAAGGATCAAATAATTAACAGTGAATAACTGCCACTGCGTGTTTTGACAATCTGAACCCGGACAATAGTTAGGGGGAAAATAAAGCAGCATGAGAGAATCTGTTTCCTGAAACGGCGCACAGCTGATTTAAATCCAATGTCACTTTTCCCAGCTAAAGGCTCGGCCTTAATTAGTCCAGACCAAACCAGCTGGGGCTTAATCATTAGACTATTTATCTAATGTTGGTTATCTTTAACAAGCCCGAGGATAAACACAGATCCTTGCTCTTGTGACCTCTTGTGCATCTTCTGGGTTCTGGCCCAGCACAGCCTGATGTGTCCCTGTGTCATCCCTCACCACAGGACTGAAGAGATGCTTAGCTGGTCCACTGTGAATTATTGCACTAAAGGTACCCAACCACAACTTGGTCAAGTACAACTTTCTGCCAAGAAAGAGATACAGAAACTTGCCCAGAGATGGGATAAATGGCATCAGGAGGATCTTCTCTCCTTGAAGTAGCTGTAGACAAGAGATCCCCTGCAGCTGCTAAGAGCATGTATGAACACAGGGGACATTTTGCAGAAAACCTGACTTCACAGGTACCATGGGGGGATGAGCAAGCAAGGATTCTCTGGGTGTCTCCACCCAGATGACAGAACTGGAGACAATTTTGTTTTGTTCTGGTTTGTTTTTTATTTTGTTGTATCACCACTTCCTAACTTCTGTAAGAGAGAGAATAATATCCCCAAATTTTGTGAAATTAGGCTGGTGAGTTTGCAGGCAGTCACAGAGCAGTTAGAAACCCTGGAACAGATGACAGGTTGGAAATAAGATACCTCATAAATGGGCTTTCATAAAGACTTGTCCACCACCATGTTACAGCAACTTTTATTTGCAAATTTAAAAACTATTTCTCATTGAAGAAAGCGGTCCAATTGCTTGGACAAGGAGCTTTAGGTCACAGTTCTTGATAATCACTGCCAACTGACAGCACAAAGGAGAAACACTCTTCTGCTGATGAATTCCAAGTCTTTTGTTGGGATGGTCAATGAGGTCTATTGGTAGGACCCCAAAATGGCACTACCTGGGAACTCATGTATCAGTCAAGAGCCTCCTGACCTCGTAATTGTGTCACCTGTAATATTTAGTGCCTGAAGATATGGCAGAGGGTAAGCACAGATTTAGGAGCCTTCTTCAGTCTTTTCGCTAGGGTGGTGAGAATTCTATCAAAAACTAATGCAGGATACTTCCCTTGCCTCAGTGTGAGGTGGTAGGGCAGGATGAGTATTCCTTCCTTGGTATCCTAAGGCAGTGCTCAGGCATATAAAGAAAATTATGTTATTATTCGTCATCCCTAATAAAATGGTATTAAGTCAGAATCTGCTATTAACTCTCTAGTGGCTGGACTTAGATTCTTCCAGCATGAGTTACACACTAATGCAAAATGCATTATGCTTTTATGGTAAAATCCCACTAACTGCACCAAGAGGTTAATTAAACTGGAGAGAAGAAAATAAAGAGGCTTTTAGAATGAATTATTCAGACAGTCATTAAGAATCAGGCACACATGAGAAGCATGATACTTAGAAATCCTAAACGTAAACACAAATTCCTGGATTAACGTGAGATTAAGAAGATAAAGAGAAGTTATCTATGTGTTGCTACTAACTATTGTTAAACAACAGAGTTAGCCTGCATGCCTTTAAGAACCACTTAATTGAGAGCATTTCTGGTGCAGAGGACTAAGAAGGGTGAGATGGATGCTCTAAGGGGAGCAGTACCAGACCCCAGAAGGCTCCCTCATTCTGTGCTGGCCACTTGGGTCTCCTTTCATCATGGACCTCCTCGTCCCTGCTTCAGGTAGCACAGGTTGGGTACAGTGACTGCAAATACATCTTAACTCTACTGACACTAAATCACCAATTGCCACAATCCCCGGGCACCACCTGCCAGAGCCGTTGTGGGGTGTAAGCGGTCACCGCCTGCCTTTGCCCACCCCTGATCCCCTGGCTGTGCAGACTCAGATGTTCATGCAGCCCAATGGCACTGATTGCTCCTCAGTGGAGGAAATCAAAACATGTGAAGCCCAGGTTTTCCTGCAGGGGGGAAAAAAAGGTGGCAGTAGCATTCCTGCTGCCTTGGCCCCAGCATGGGCGTGACTCTAACAATGGAGCCATTTTTCTTTCTTCCCACTCATGTCTCTGCTACCAGACCTGATTTTGACCAAAGCTGGCCAGCTTAACTGTACACCAGCCCCCCATCCCACGGTGTGTGAGTCACCTCCTGAGCTGTCAGATGTATGAGAAGTCTCAAACACAGATGCTTTTTCTCTGAGAAGACTTTGCTTGACGGATGCTGTTGTGATCAGCAGATTCACCAAGACAGGCCCTTGCGGTATTTTCTGAACACTGAATGCTTTATTTGTCTCCCATTATGAAGCTACAGTGCAGCCACTGGTATTTTCAGCTATACAACAGCCATTTTACACTTTGAAGAAACAACAAATGCATGAATTAATGTGAGCTTTCTGGGCCTGAGTCTCATAGTTAGCAAGTCTCCACTGGGGCAACGAAAAGTGAGGTTATAGTATATATAAATTGTATTTATTCTGCATTTGTGGTCCCTTTATACAGTCAGAAAGATATCAAAAGGTAGATGAACATTAGGCCTCCAGTCTAGATTACATCTGTTTGAGTCAAGGGGACCAGAGGAGTTTGCAGGGATAAAACATGGTGCTTATCCCTGGCTCTGTGAGATCCTTTGTCTTAAGCTGTCTCGAGGTGCAGTCTGCAGATCAATTTAAGAGCTGTAATAGAGGGGGAATAGGAATAATGCTACATCACTGTCCCAGCCTGGAGCTGTGCTCTGTTACTTTTCCCTCTCTGTGCTTAATAGAATGATTTGATAATGCAAACTCTCGAATGTAATTTCTTTTCATTATTAACCAGCTGAAAACAATTTATTCCTTTACCTTAAAAGTAACTCCCTTCTATTTCTGTTGAGAAATGGCTACTGTGGAGATGAAAAGATCCCGCTTTCCCCAAGCCAGCTCAAATATTTGAAAATAAATACTGCAAAACATTCACTTGAATTCTTCTGAACAGACTGGATTTCAGGTTGTAGAGCAAAGAGAGAACAAGGCTTGGGGATGCCATGTCCCAGTGCAGTCGTTCAAAATGACAGATGTTTTGCAAGTTCAAGGATCTACGTCAAGTCTCTGCCACAGTGAAGGGGCATTCTTGTAAGGTCAGCTGCTGTCAGGAGATGTTTGCTGTGATTCTCCCTCTCAAAATGGATTCACATGGGCACTCCTTCTGCCTGGATTTGGCCTGGATAAAGAGCCAGAGGGATAAATTTCTAGGGGAAGCTTGAATCCAGAGTTTCATGATGTTTCACTAAATTTATACTCCATAGACATAGAAGAATAATTTCCTACCACCAGGGAAACACCCACTTCTCCATCAAGACAAAGACATGACCTTTAAGTTTTGAGGAGCCTTTCATTCTGACTGCCTTTTCTGGTTTCATCTGTAACTTGCAAGATGAACGTTGTGTTTGAAGCTAGCTAATTCACAGTCCCTAATACCATAACCTACATTGTCACCTGAGAGGCAAGTGCCAAATAACCTCCTCAGAAAACAGGCTCCTTGCTCCTGAATTCAGTCTACTTTGCTAATGGTGGCCACACTGACTGGGCACGGGAGCTGACAGGAGCTGACTGAGCATCCTGCACGGAGCCCAGCCCCTGGGCAGGCTGAGCTGCACGGGGGTTATGCATGGGCATAGGGTGATAGGGAGGGTTTATGGGAGGCATTTTAGTGTCTGCTGATTGGGCTTCTCCCAGGTGAGCTGGAGGAGGGGCAACATGGCACTGCCAAGCACTTTCCAGATTTGCAAGAGCAAGTGGTGGATGAGGCAAAAGGGGACTGAGGTCTGGGTGAACTCCCTAAAGCTACCACCCTCCCCACAGCACTTGCTGTGCATGTAAACAGTGGTTGCTTTACCCCACAAAGACTTGCACCTCGGACTTATTTCTGAAAAGGAGCCTGTCTCCTCTGCCAGCCTCCCTGTGTGCTGCCCAACCACTCCTCCATCAGTTCTTGCTGCCTCCCACCTCACCCCACAGATTTCCAAATGCATCTCACTTTTACACAGTTCCCCCCTCATACTCTCTGTCAGGGAGAACTGCTGATTCACACACACCACCCTGGTCCTCAAAAGCATGTCCTCCATGCCATGAACAGCCAGGAAACTCACACAGGCAATTTTAGAAGCATTATTAAACCTTTGACATCTCAGGTATCACTGGGTTTTATTCATCTTAATTTAAAAATCTTTGCCTAGCGTGGTGGATACCTTCAGTCTGTGCAATGCTTCTGCCTTAATCCTTGTGACTGTAGTCTTAAGACTCCATGGTTTAGCAAGGGCAGGGCACAAAGTGCTCCATGAAAATATGCCCCAGGATTTATTTTTTGAAGGGCAGAGTCATCTACATACCCTGCTATTGTGGCTTTAAGTGCAGATGTCTCACAAATGTGCAGAATTTTTTCACTCTTCCTCCAAAAGAAAAAAAGCAAGTGACACGACATGTGCTGTGTGCCAGGGTTTGTTTTACAGGAGAGGATAGGATATGTGCCAGGACAAGGTGTCACCATTTAACTTACTTTCCTGAATATTCAGATGAAGCTGGTGGCACACCAGCTCCCTGCTTGCTCTTGGCATCGAGCTGTCCTGCTCGGTAGCTCCCCGTCTTCTGCTTGTTGGCTGCCGAGTTGTCTAAGCTCATTTGTCCCCTCAAGACGGTGTGAGCCACACTCTCACTGTTTTTTCTGTTGAGATGTGAAATCTTAAAATGAGATCTTAATAGAGTTAAAAAATCTGTTAGCTATTCTTTTTCACTTGTGTCTACTGCTAGCATGGCACAGTAGTTAAACTAAGGCTTTTATGCCTCCTTACACTAACAGCTATCTCAGTGGTTGTGGGTTTGATGGAGTGTGGTGGAAGAAGGGCTGAAATTCATCTCCTGAAACAGAGTTTTGGTTGTTCTTATGGGAAGACAATCAGTCCAGTTTGCAGGCAAAGTGAGATGGACTTACCTCACTCTTCCAAAGTGTCTTTCCAGTGATGACTGGATTGATGGACCAAGGCCAGCGGTATGAGGTTCAACAAGGCCAAGTGTTGGGTCAGTCTTGAGGCAGTGGCTGGAAAGCTGCCAGTCAGAAAAGTACCTGTGGGTGCTGGGCCACAGTGGCTGAACATGAGCCAGCCTTGCCCAGGTGGCCAAGAAGGCTCTTCAAGCCTCATGTAGGACCTGTAATTCCTATCATGTTTCTGGGAGATATTTACTAACCTGTCCTTAAAGTGCTCCAGGATGACATTTCCACAGCCTCCCACATTGATACTACAGTACTTCACGGCGTGGGTAGAAAGTGAGGAATAAAGTTTCCTTTGCTACTGTTTCTTGTTCTAATCACAAGCCACCTGGAAAGTAGTAGGGTTTTGGTACCTTTTGCATTGATCCTTTATTTGGCTTTTGTTTGCCATGTAACTAAGCCCAGCAAAAAGTCCTCTGTGAAGGAGCACAGTTAAAACCAGCGTGCACGTGCAGTTGTACAGTCCTCACAACCTGGAGGCAGGGGGATTGCTGCTTTTCAAAATCTGAGCTCTGCCTCTGAGTGAAGTTCCTGCCATTCCTGCATTAGCTTGTCTGCTTTGGGTTTGCTACTCAGACTGGTGATCAGTCTGAGACTGCTTTTGGAGAAAAAAACAAGCATGTGACCACTGAACCCCTCCTGTGCAGCAGCAGTTCTTGCTCAGCTGACAGGTTGGTGGTTTTTTTGGGAGTGCAGAGGGAGGGGGAGAATATCTGGCCACTGGTTGCAGTGCCTGCCTCTTGTCTAAAGAAGAAAACTGTGGAGAGCACAGGAGCCAAAGGACTTCTGAAGCTGTAAAAATGCCTTGAAGGAGACTGTAGCCAAGGCTGGCCTCTCCCCAAACTATCACCAATGTGAATCTAGAATAACTTTGAAAGAAATTTTACTTACCTTGCTATAATCCAGCTCTTGTTATACTGACTATCCTTATTGGTGTTAAATAGACAATATTGTGATTTCACAATAAATGGAGACATGTGAAGGTCTAATGCTACCAGATATTCGTAAGAATAATGAAAAGGGATGTGTAGTGCACTGCAGAAGAAAAGACAGAAACTTCTCTTCCTCTATTCCAGTATTTATCACTAAATCAGATGTATTTGAGTCATGTGAAAGCAACTTGCTGGGCAAGATGCAGCATCTACAGAGAAATAACACATGATCCTATACATAGGGTCAACATCATAACAAACAAAGAACACGCCCCAGAATATATACTGATATAATTCTGGCATTTCTGACCTTTCCCATGAGTGGCATGAGGCATGAGATTGTCATCTTTATAATGCCATTTAAACATGGCAGGGTGAAAGTAAGCTGTCGTTTCAAAGCATGAAGGCAATAGGTTTTACTGAAGGACATCATCTTTTTGCAGTAAGGAAAGCAAACACTTCCTCTCTTCCTCCAGACTCTTCAGGGAAAGTGATTCCCACACTGCAAAATAGCATTACCAAACTCATAGAAATTCAACAGTCTTTAAAGCTACTGAAAACAGATAATAAAAAATACAGTTTTTGAATAGCCCCAGTAAAAGCTTATGCTATGGGCTAGGATGAATTTAGAGAATAAAATCAAGACTTCAAATTTTGGAAGAGTGGAAAAAAAATCATCTTAAAATATAAGAATAACGGTAATTGGTAATTATGGCATGTAGTCAATGCAGGTGGAACTGGAAAGCCTAAAAATGCACTAGTAAGTGAATTCACTTATAAAGGTTGTGAAATCATAAAAATGGTTTCAAAGAAGGAAACGAAGAATACAACATCTGTGTCCTTTTTTAACAGTCCAGAAATGTTTTAATGCTTCCACAATGTATTTCCAAATCATCTTTTTTTCCAAGAAAAAAAAGTAATCCATGTACTAGGAGATTCACAATAAAGTTGTTGGGGTTTTTTTGCAGTACTTATGATGGTGGATATCTGCACTTTAGATTCCACTACACACTGGAGTAAATTGATTTTTAATAACCAGCTCCTGTTTACCCCCCATGCCTTATGTACCCATGTGACAGGAGCATTAAAACAGCAATATCTTGTTATATTCCAACCTCACACTCTGCTGAAGCAGAGCTTGCAGTTGTAGCTGTTTGGGAAGTGCTGCACAAAATTAAGCCTCTGGGCTGTTTATTGTACACAAGCCTCCCAAAGCTGATACAATAGTTCCAAGCCAGCTTGAGAGAGGGAGCCAAGAGGGATATGCAGTATCTTAATAAATATTTCAGTTCATGTTTACATAGTATACAACTTTGCAAATAACACATAAAACATTTTTGAAAAATCTTTGAAATAGAAACCTTGAGGTAGTATGCATTGATGTTTTCTTCATGACATCCTCCTCCTCCTCCTTCTCCTCCCCTCTGCTGAGATCATGGATGTCAAATACAAGATCTTAATACACTATTTACATTCCCATTCTTTAGCACAGAGACACAGACTTTTTGAGGCACCGAGCTTCTTAGCTTCCTGAGTCTCAGACAATATCCAAGGGTGCTGTTCATGTACCTTCCCTGAGGACATCCTTCTTACCAGGGGCTGCAGGGCAGGATCTTCCAGGGGAGGTATTGCTGGAGACTTGAGAGTGTTGAATGAGCCATCAGGCACAGGTGCCTGCATTGGGATTTTGCTAGGACCATTTAACTCCTTTGGGTCTTTTCGAATTCCTGAAAAGAAGAATGAAAGTGAAGAGCTGCTGTCTTGGCCTGTCGTCTGAAGAACCACATTCAGCTTCAGGTATGCCACAAGACAGGGTGAACATCTATTAATGAGAGCATGAGGCAGAAACACAGAAAAATCTGCTCTCAACCGATCTGATCATGAGTAAGAAACCTGAATCAGAGCCACACAGAAGTACTAAGCCCTGTTCTGCTTATGTCTACAGAGTTTTTTAAATGTGCTGATACTAATAGCAAAAAGAGGAGGAGGCACATTAACAGCAGTTAGAAAGTCTCTGCTCTGCTGGGGTCTGGGCCTGTAGCAGGGATGGTGAATGAGCTGTGTACTGCAGGAAAGCTACTGAGCATTTTTGATTCCTGCTTTTCCTCTTCAGACCATGCCTTACATTTGGCTATTTTTATAAACCCCTCTTTTAAAAATAGCTGGTTTCCTTCCTGACCAGAACGCATCCATGATATTTATTGGCAATCTTGTATGCTTTTACATTTTGTTTCTCTAGTCACATCATCATCAAGTAGATGTGTATGTGTAGGGTGGCAGGGCAGTCACTTCCAGAGAGAGCATGCTTGTGTTTCTGAAAACCCGTTTGCTCAGGTGTCAATACATTCACTCATCTGGTAACAGTACCTACTCATAAATAAAAGGCTGTTCACAAGTATCTATACAAACAATTGCATTAAGGCAGATGAAAAGAATGTAAGCATGGTTGATTGAATTGTGAATCCCTGTGAAAACAATTTTCCGTCAATCACCCAAACCTATCCATTCAATACTTTGAGAAGCGTGTATCAGTGGACATGGTAGTGCCACGTGACTTGCCCTCCTGTCACATGCTCCAGTATCAGCACCCTCTGACCACCATTCTCCAGCCTGATTTAGCAGTATCCGTGGAGCAGGCTATGAGCAAGCTCTGGTACAACCCTACACCAGGTATTAGCACCAACTGACTTCTGTCCAGGACCATCCAGGCTCGGTTGTTTCATGGTCACAGGAGGGTGCACTCACTGTGCCTGTTACAATGTGGTCCTCAGCTTTACAGAGCTGGTTTGAAATAGGGGCTGCTCTCTCTATGCCAGACACCCTGGAGTACAACTGCATTAAGCTGCTCAGGGTCACCAAAATGTTCAAGGTTTGGTGCCTCTGTGCAGAACTTGAGCCATCCATCCAGCATGGTCCCAGCATCACCAGCTGTGGGCCCAGTGGGAACTCCTACAGGGAGGTCCTGACTGTCCTGTTAAGAAGCTCTATGTTTTCTCTACACTGGAAGGCTTGTTCAGTCTGAGCACATTTAAACCCCATTATTTAAATTTCCCATACACTGGTCTCAGTCAGAAGTGATTATTAAAACCACTCATCTTGATTCTTCATCACTGTGGTTCCTTTGCACTTTTTGTCCCTCAAATGAAGTGTGTACAGCATGCTTATGCTCATACCCTGCTGTTAGTTGTTGTATTACATCTGGGATGGTAAGATAGTTGAGAAGGAAGATGAGCTGCACGATAGCATCAAGGTTGGTAGTGAGATGTCACTTTGGTTTTGATTAACTTGCAGAGACACAAGCTTGGTGCCCTGACCCAGAGAGCTTGTACCCAATTCAAGCTCAGCCCAGGCACAAGCTGTGCCTAAAATTTGAGAGAAGGGGAAAGAAGCTTAAGCTTGTGTATGTACTTTTGACAATTTCTAAAGTAAAATTGCCATCACAGAATAGACTATAACTTAAGATCTGTGAAAAGGCAGCATCTACCCTTGGCAGAGCAGTGCAGATTTGCACCATTCCAACATCAGATTTCTCATTAAAAATCTGACACATACCAAGAAATTTAATCACCCACGATGGATATTGTTTACTTGTTTGTAGCATTTTAGGAGCAACAGGGAATTGTGATGGATTCAGTGCAATTTGAATTAAAAAGCTAGATGAAGCCTCACAGGCCTTTCAGACTGATGGCTAATCCCTGTGAAAAGGGCTATGAAATGAAATGATAGTTTCAGGGCTAGTTCCGTTTGCTTACTTAACCCAAAAACCTTGTTAATGCCTGTTAAAATGAAATCCAGTGAACAACAGCCTCTCATGTTTATGGGCTGTCAAGTTAATTTCCATAGAGCTGCGCTGGCTTTGCTGTCATTGTTGACCAAGGGTTAATTCACTGCAGGAAAACGTGCGACAAAATACATCACTTTAATCCCTTTCTTCTGCAAAGATGAAGCAGTAGGAAAGAAAAAGTAACAACTGGGAAAATGTTAAGATCCGGAATTTTTTATATAAACTTGTCAGCCATTCCTGACGTCCTCTGTAATAAACACTCGGCAATAAACAGTGAGGACTTTTCTTAAATCTCCATAATGTAACAACTTTCAGAGGAAAAAAAAAAACTGTTCAAAGACTTTTTCTGAATGCATTTGCATTTCCAGGCTTTGTTGTGTTATCTACGTGAAATGAAGCAGTTGCTCTTTCACCATTAACCCTTTAGAGAATATTTCTCAGCACCAAAGCAGAGTCCTGTTCTGAGCATGTCAGAATTTGGAAACTGGGTTACGTAGACTAGTAAAATCCTGGCTTTTTGGAAGCTTTTTGCCACAGTCATCCCAAACTTTGTGAGTGTGCATTTCATTTACTTTTTCCACCCCTGCAGTCTTTTTCGCCAGCATTCCTGTACTTTTTACTGAACTGAGGCTCTCCATAAACCAGTATTTCCAAAACTCCTGGCACTCTTTATCCATTCCATAGTCCCAGCACCACACACCCAGCCATCCTCCCCCATACCAAAGCTCATCATACACCATATAGCCTCAGCCACTGAGCGGCTTCTGTTTTGCAAGTTCATTTTCCTACCAAATAAAAGGCAAAGGACCTCTACACCATTAGCTTTTTCTATTATTATCCAAGACAGGCTGCTAATGCTCGCACAGCTTTTGCACCAAATAAACCAAATGAATGAACACAACGTTCAGAGGCACAGATGTTTTCAGAATAAGATGGGGCACTTGGTTCACACAATTGTTCTGCCTTTTTTTTTTTTTGCTTTCCTGCATGGTTCTTTCCTGTGGAGTGTAGGATATATTAACTTGCAGCCGCAGAGTACTTGAAACGCATCTACTGGATCAGCCTAGTGCATCAGTGAAAGATGGCTAACAGTCTTCCTTTTCCTGTGCAGCTGTTGTTTGCAGAAAGGGATAATTTTTAAGTTGATTTATTTACCTTAGACTTTTCCCCCCCTTCTTTTCTTAATCAGTGATCATCAGCACGCTAATTGTTACTAGTAGCTTTGAAACAATGAGTAAACCTCATTGATACAATTAGGAATTTAATAGAAAAACATCCTTGACATGCAGGTGGAAAGCTAAGGACTTTGTCTTCAGAAATGTTGATATCACAGAGTTCGCAGTAAAAAAAAAAAATCAAAAGGAAACAAAGGTCCATATATTCAGTTAGAAAAAAATCAGAAAGTCCTCAACTCGCTCTTTTAATATAATGGACAAAATTGGTTTGCATAGTTTTAGTAAATCCCTATTTGCTGGAAATTATTCCTGCTCTGATTTGACAGTCTGCTGTGCTAGAACAGAGTGGTCTCCACCAGCAAGGTCCCTTGTCTGCAGAAAGTGGGCTCAGGAATCCCCCGAGCGGTTCAGAGAGAGCACAGAAACCATCAGGATGGGAATCACTGCTGCCCCGATCCTGAGAACCACCAGCTGCAAAGACAACGCTGTCGTTTAACACCAGCTAAAACTTTTTGCCTTCACGGGTCAGGAACACTTAACCTCGTTACTGTGTGTGAAACACCTCGCCCAAGGGCTGCCTCCACCTGCAGTACAGAGCACAGGGGTGCCTCGGGAGGTCAGGCACAGCCCTACATCCCGCCTATATGGTCCCTATTTTCCATTTACTGGCGCTTCCTGCAAAGCTCTCTTTCCCATTCACTGTTCCGTTTTTTAGGGCTTTTCTTCTCTTTCTGTCTCACTGGTGGAGGCTGCCTCTCTGTGGCAAGAGCTTGCATGGAAGGTGGTTCTGCAAAATCCCCCTGCCTGCTGTAGCTTGTGAAATGTGCAAGGGCATCAGTGCACTCCTGGGACAGTTCTCACGAGCTCCCAACAAAACACTGGAAAGCACCTAGGAAACTCCTCACTGTGCTTTGAGGAGCTGAGGGCTTGCATGTTTCCTGGTTATTAACTGGACTGCCCTGCAGTGTCATAAAAATCACAGAAATCAGCGATATCAGAGAAAGTATTGGCTTGGAAGGGACCTTAAAGGTCACCTAGTTCCAACCCCCATGCCATGGGGAATATGAAACTGGTAAAAAGGTTTTTTGGCAGCCTGAGATCACAAGAACTATTTGTGCTCTGGGGAGGGATGGGGCCTCATTTCTTCACCCAGCCCATTTCACTAGCAGATTTCAGAAGAAGTAGACCATCAAAGGGTCAACATTTTGTTACTGCAACAGAAACCTTCTCCTCCAACCAAAGCATTTTTCTCTTTTAACATATGTCTGCCTGACAGGATTGAATTTGGCTGTAAACAGATACGAATCCACTTTCCACTGAAGTGTCTTGCCTGGGAAAACACGCAGACATTGAGATGAAAGGGCCTCTGGGGAAAGGCACGTGTTCTGGCATCTCACTCTGCCAGTGCCACACCACTTCTTGACCACTGGCCTCGGGGGCTTCTGGGGAGATCAGGGTACCATGACCCATGGCTCCTGGCCCGGCCATGCAGTCTGGCTCTAGAACACTAATTATCAAACTGCAGACACTGATAATTGTCAGGGGGGGTGGTGAGAGAGAAGGCTCAGACAAGCAAATTGTATTCCTGCTGCTGCTTTTTAATGCTGCTGGTTGACAACTATAGGCAGGATACAGCAAAACAAAGTGTTAGCTTCTCCCACAAGCCCGTTTTTATAATTTCGAAAGGAAAAATAAATCGGAGAATAAGTCGATTCTCTTCTAATAATGAATGGTCACTGCTCTGTGGCCCATAAAAGACAGGGCTATCTGCAGCACAGCAGGCACAAGGACTTGGCAGGAGCCACCAGGGCCCTTTATCTGTTTTCCCCTTTCAGAAGAAGGAAAGCTGCTGTTTTTCCCTTTCCTGTTTCTTTGCTTGGGGAAATCTGTTACTTCCCTCAAGGTTTACATCCTGACCTATGTAAATCTTTGAACTGCTCTTTTTAGCATTTCCCTTAGGGAGGCTCCTCACTGAGAAACAAGGCTTCAGGAGTGCAGGATAGCATTATTTATACATCTGACATTAGTAACCTATGAGGCAGTATTCATCAAAGAATTGCTTAGGTTTGTACATGCTACAGTCACGCAGTGTAGCTCACAACATGGGGTGATTTTCCTTAATTAAATCTCTTGCTACTGTTTAAAACAACAGCCTTAATGTGCTAATGTTGTCTGTCTGATTCCACTGGTGTTTTAAAATAGGATTCATCCAGAACTGAATGTTGGTTTAGGTGTATTTCTCATTGTATGATGTTTTTGGTATGTTGGTAGTTGTTTGGTTGGTTGGTTTTTTGTTTGTTTGTTTTAAAGCAGGGCACAAATTCCCTATATCTAAAGAAAAATGCAAAAAAGAAGCTTTGTTATTAACCTGTGACCATGGAGTAGCTCTGCTTTAGGTCTTGTACAGGTCCTGCAATCGACAGCAGCAGAAAGAAGAAGAAGGGAACTCTTGAGAAAGGGCAGCAAGGATTCTTGCTTACATCTGAAAGCCCTGCAAAAGGAAGGTTCAAGGAAGGGTGAGCTTCAATTAGCAAGGAACTGAGAAAAGTACAGCCCAGTGAAGAGAAAAACCTAATTGCTCTTCACTATTATTGGGTATTCTGCACGTCAGTACAGTTACTCCTGGGAGCCACACCCATGTTTCGGGAAGCACCTTGCACTGGGCAGCCTCTCTGGGCTTTGGTGTGGTCAGTGGCCAGCATCTTCTTCACCAGCCCTGGAACCTATGACCCTGTGCCAAGGTCTCAGGTGCTGCTGCCCAAGTGCCATCTGCTTCCCCCTTCCCTCCCCTGCTCCTGGTTGCCCCCTCCTGCAGCGACAGACCAGCAGAAGCCCAGAGTGATGGTGAATATGGCCCCAGCCCGACACAGGCCTCGTCAGGGTGGCACTGCAGTTCAGTGGGCTCTGTTTTAGGGAGATGCCAGTAACTTGTCAATCACCCTGCACTAGCTGTGAAGTGAACGCGTGCCACAAGTGCTGCTGGAGAGACATGTTTTCTCAGTGGGTTATAAATAATTGAATTCTGATGTTCATGCAAGTCCTCTGTTTTTTGCCCTCTGGGAGTTTTCTTGTTTTTCTCAAGCTCTCTGATTACTGATCCTGTCAGTAAGCAATGGAGAAATAACCTTTCTGAAAATCTTTTGCTTTGGCACTGTTTTGGTTATTTCTAATAGCATCTTCTTATTTACTCTTGTAGCGGTTGTACCTGGTCATCTTGAGGCAGTATTAGATATCTGGACCATGTTCATCTTGTCCAACGTTAGCCATCAACCACAGCAGTAGCTGCCTGCGTCTGAACTTAATGCTGAGGTGCCCATCCTGCCAGAGATTTTGTCAGCTGAGATGTCGTAATCCATCTGGGCTAATCTAACCAACCACTTTAGGCAAGAGTAATTGCTTTCTGCATTTCATTAACTCTGATGACTCTAAAGGGTGCTTAGCTGCCAAGCTGGAATGTAGATGTGCCTCAGAGGCACCTAAAGTCAGGTTAAGAGTCATCTCTCTCTTATTACTCCGTTGTATACAGCAACCACCTGATTGCTGACCCAAGCATTTTAAAATCTGAGCCTCTAGTTGGCTGCATTTACTGAAGTTCATTTAAGTGCTTGAGGATTGTTTGTTTGCTTAAAAAATGCTGAAGGGCAACACAAAATGCACCAAACAGCTCAAGCTTGCAATGTAGGAGAGGCAATGGTATGCAGAGTGGAGGCAGAGTGCCTCACTGCCAGTTTCAACAGTTATATTTTAGATCTACAAAATATGCTACAGCATGGAGGAAGGTTGTGAGAGTCTCCTAGGGCTTGTGTTTATCACCTTGCTGCAGAGTGGCAGCTGAAAAGCTCCAGAAGAATGGCAGCAAAACACACTTCCAATAATTCTTTATTAGTTCAGAGAGACTCGGGGCCCTGGTTACCCGTGCTTATTCAGAAACAATCACTTCAGTGTCTTGGTGGAAGGGAACTCCCACTGCGTGGGGCTGTAGTATTGCTGTTGACATTGTTTGAAAGACAAAAGATGGTGTTTCCAATGTGCTGGGCTTTGAACTAAAAATGAGCAATGATCTGCCACCATGTCCTCTCTCTTGCTATCAACCCCAAACCCCACAGAGAACGAGAGAACAAGACTATAGTCCAGTCATTGTTTCCTTTCCATGGGAAACTGGACTTTTCCATCAGCCAAACAGCATTTGAACATCTCACATGACCTAATCAGACTTTCTTGCATCATGTGGCTGTGACCCAACCTTCAGGTGCAGAGAAAAGAGAGCAATCCCTTCCTCAGGAACACATCTAGAGGAGCAAATTGCCACCCTGGTTACACCAGCTCAGGTCTCTTTGCAGAGATGAATGACACTGGAGTGAAAATGTGCCTCAGTGAGAAGAGAGGAAGAGAGGTGGCTCACTGCCACTGGTGGTTCTGTAGGGACATCAGATGGACCAAACAGTCCTTGCTTGCAAACCAAATGTGATTCCTGGGAAACTCTGGCACCCTCCATGGTGAGACCAGACTCTTAGTGCCTGGTAGTAACAGCAGACAGATCAAACATAGCCTGATATTTTGCAGAGGTAGGAACTTGGCCACAGGTACTGTGAATTGTGGTTATATTACCACTATAATTTCAGAGTCTTCTTCCAGATACTGCTTATGTTTTGACAGGTATCTTCACCATTAAATCCTGAATAAATTTCATTCGTGTCTTCATCTAACCACTGTTGCTGAAAAGAAAAATGTTTACACACGCCTCTTTGCTGCACATGAATTGATGGGTTAGTCCAGCCAGCAATGGCAGTAAGACTCCTTAGTGCTACCTGCCTCTATTTTATAGACAAATCCTGTCTTCATGTCAGGCTATGATACTGGTGTAGATTTTTTGTGATGAATTAGTTCCTGTTTATGACCAAAGGTAGTAGTAATTACTGGGGAATATCCCAGATCAAAAACCCTATTGTTTACAAGAGGGCTGATGGTTGGTACTGGCCTGCTCTGAGTACAGGTGTTTTACCCTCCTAAGAGCTGCCACTTGGCAGGAGGAAGCTGCAATTCAAGGCATGAAGGTAAGCTGCAAACAGGGAAAGGGCAGTGTAGGTTCACTGAAAGGCAGATAGTGCCACGCTAATCCAGTGCCTTCTTTAGACAAGACAGATGATTTTCCCAGCAGATTTGCTCTGTTATGGTTTCAGTGAAGCATCTACCATGCTGCCATACAAGAAGCATCAATTAAGAGAGGAACTATATCAGAACTGTGACCTGCCAAAGCTAAAGGGAAATGAAACACAGGCTACTGAGCAGGGTGAAGCACAAGACCATAGGGCAGTCACTAGAAAGCCTTGTCAAATATTGATCTTTAATTAGTGCAAAACACCACTTATTTCTCTAATTTTCCAGTTCTGCTAATGTATTTCATCTACAAGGCAGTTGTCTGTCCGAAAGCACATCCATTCCTGTGGTACCAAAACATCCTAAAAGCTATTGTGAGATAAAGATTTTTACAGACACCTTTTATGTTGAGGTAAGGCAAATGAGTGGTTTTTGGTTTTTAAAGTAATCTCCAGTTAATAAAATTGTTTATTGCTGGATAACTAATACAAACAAAACTAGACAAATGTTTTATTTAAACAAATTATGTATTTTTTTAGAATAGCAGAGAAAGAAACAGATGTTTTATATACTGCAGAGGGTCTAACATCTTCCACTCACCAGCAACTATAACTGTAGCTCATAGTCTGTGAGTAAGAACTCCCCCTTCCAGTGTCACCATCTGTTTTGTGTTTCCGCTTTTCCCCTGGGACATCCAGTTTTGTCCTAGCAGCTGGACACAATAGAGCCCCAAAAGGCAGCAGGCAGTGCTCTGCTGTGCCTGGGTCTGCAGAGTGTATGCATGTATTTATTTACAGTCTGCTCAGTATCTACTTACTGGTAGACCAAACAGCACCAAGAACAGCTGACTTCATGAGATGACTTGTCTCTCTACAGAGATACTCATTTGGGTCTCTTTCCACCTCCCAGTGACTGGTTTTCATGGAACATACAGGAATTTCATATCTTGAGACTGCTAGTCTTCCATCCAGCCTGCCTAGCAGGTTCAGAAGTTATTAGTGGGAGACAGTGTGATCACACATACTATCTTTCTTGGCAAACCAGCCTAAAAATAAACCATCTCAATGGAAATCCAAGGTTACCCACCTTCTGTTAGAGTGCTTTTGAAATTCTCTTGGGCTTGTTATTTTCAGATCCTAAAAGCATGGGTGATAAATGCCTCTCTTTATCTAACATGGATATTCACTTGTTTAGGTAGCAATATCCCTCCTATCATCAGTCCCTTTCAGGTCGTCATTTACATTTGCCTCTGTTCTTGGATAGCAGCTTGTCTGTCATTCATTTCTTCATCACTTCCAAAGCAGATCACTGAAATCTGCTCTAGGTAGGGTTGAGTATAAATGGCATCCCTTTGAGGTCCTGTCTTGCGTGGGATAGAGCAGCCTATCTTTTGTGGGTCGTATTGGATAACATATACCACCATAAATACAAATGAAACACAGAATCAGCAGCCAAATCCTATACAGTCAAATCTAGTTTTGAAATAAGGAAACTTCCTGGCCCCAAAGTTTTATTTCTTTTAAAATTGTTGATTAATGGACCCAGAACAGACATCTACATAAACACGTTCTGTTGACTTAGGGAAGTATTTTGGTCACAAACTGAAATTGCACCTCAATTTAGCTAACCTGTTCTCCAGCTAATCTGGCAAATTACACAGTTTTATTCCACCTCTAAAATAGTTGTTATCTTGTATCCAGTGACCTGAAACATTCAGTAGGAAATGTGCATGTTTCACACAATTTATATATACTACTCCTCCTCAGCCAGAGAGTCACCAGTGTTCATAAGCCACCTAGAACTGAAGATAATATTTCCCATTAGACCCTGTAGTCCTCTCTCTGAGCAGCCTTCACTCAGACTTTCCTTCGTTTGCTGTATTCTGGGTTGTCTGCAGCCCTTCAGACTGTCTCTCCCCTGCCTGAGGTGGTCACCCAAGCTCAGCACCAGGTTTATCCTTTGTAAGGCGCAGGCATCCCTTGTGCTGCCCTAATGCTGCACTAACAAAGCCTTGGCTGAAGCAGTGTTCAACTCTGCCACATCTCTGGGAGTAAGAGGTGAGACACGGAGACAGGTCAGGAGAGAGCAGAAAGCATGGCAGAGAGGTCCCACAAACACCCCCAGACAGGAAAGTCTGCGAGAAAGACACTTGCATTGCACAGAGGAAAAGTAGAAGAGGCAGTGCATCCACCAACAAGCGATACAACAAAGACAGCACTGGTCAAGTGCCTCTTTTTCTTCCAATGAAGGACAAAAAGAAGCCACCTAAATTTGCAAGAAACAGACTGAACCTAGGCTTGAGAGCAAACTTTCCTAGTGAAAAAGAGCAACTACAGCAGAAAGGCTGGCCAGATAGAATTTGAAATTCCTGCCTTTGGAATAGGGATGTTCCGGATCTTTTTAGGGATGTGACTGTTGAACATCTACTAGGGCTAGCCAAGGTACAATTGGCTCTTAGGTATTGCAAAGGATTCAGTAAAAGAATCTTTGCTGAGATTTATCCCTATATTCTCTTGGTTTGTGTTCCTTCAGCTTTTCTATCCTAAGGAAGGAACAAACACAGAAAGTTGGATGTGCCATAATAGGTATAGGGTAGTCCTTTCATGCCAAATTTCTAAAGACTGAAAGTAAAAGGAAAAGAAAATAAGATAGTGCAGAGAACAAAAAAGAGCCTGAGAAACAGTGATGAAATCCTTAAGATATGGAATGACAACGCATTTAAGGAATTAAGAGTAAATTGAAAGAAATTATGTGTGTGAGAACCTTGTCCTTCCGACGCTAGATGGCTCTGCAACCCCGAGGAAAGCTTGCCTTGCAGGATACCCTTCCTTTTACTTCGGAAAATAAAAGCCGCAAAAGGAAGCAATGGTGGTGGGAATGCTTCCAGTCTGTCTCTAATAAAGAAGAGCAACATGGCAACTGCAGATCTTCTCTTCTAGATTAAGGAGTTCAATTATGCCAATGTATTTTGATTGTATATGCTTTGTGCTTCACAACAAAACGGCTTTATTTAAGGTTACTGGATGTGTAAAAGTATACATTGCATTTCTACATAAGCAGTATGAACTTGGATGCCTTAAAATACGTGAGAAAATAGGGTTTAATTACATGGTAGAATACCATGGGATAAAGCCCTGGAAGGAAGAGGAGCCCAAGAAAGCTGGTTGATATTTGAGGACCACCTCCTCTAAGCTCAGGAGTGATGCATCCCAACAAAGTGGAAGTCCAGCAAAAAAGCCAAGAGGCCTGAATAGACAAACAAACAGGTCCTGAACAAACTCAAACAAAAAAAGAAAACCTGAAGAGGGTGGCAGCAGCCTGGGATGAATACAGAGACATTGTCCAAGCAGCCAGTTATCAGGTTAAAAGAGCTAAAGCACTGGCAGAATTAAATCTGTGCAGGAGTGTCAAGGGTGACAAGAAAAGATTCAGTAAATATGTGGGCAATAAAAGGAAGAGTAGAGAGAACATGAGCACACTCCAGAAGGAAACAGAAGAGTTGGTTACCCAATTACTTTTTTGCCTCAGTCTTCACCAGCAAGTGCTCCAGCCACATTGCCAAAGTTGCAGAAGGTAGAGGTAGGGATTGGAAGAATGTAGAATTGCCTGCTATAGGAGATGAGGTTCAAGGCCATCTGAGGAACCTGAAGGTGCAGAAGTCCATGGGACCTAATGACATGCATCCTTGGGTCCTAAAAAGGCAGATGAAGTTGCTATGCCACTATCCATCATATTCCAGAAGTCATGGCAGTTGGGTGAAGTTCTCACTGACTGGAAAAGAGGAAATATAACCCTCATTTTTGAAAAACAAAAGAAGGAATACCTGGGGAACTACAGCAAGATCATGGAGGAAATCCTCCTGGAAACTATGCTGAGGCCCTTGGAAAATAATCAGGTGATTGGTAACAGCTAACATGACTTTACTAAGGACAAATCGGGCCTGACAAATTTGATGTCCTTCTATGAAGGTGTTCCAGGACTGGTGAATAAGGGAACAGAGACTGACATCATCTGCATGGACTTGTACAAAGCATTTGACACTGTTCTGCATGACATCCTTGTCGCTAAAGTGGAGATACATGAATTTGATGGATAAAGCACTTGGTGGATAAGGAATTGGTTGGATGGTTGCATTTGAATTTGTGGCCAACGGCTCAATGTTGAATTGGAGACCAGTGACAAGTGGTATTCCTCAGAGTCAGCATTGGGACTGGTGCTATTTAACACCTTTGTTGGCGACGTGGGCAGTGGGCCTGTGCGCTCTCAGCAAGTTCACTGGTGACACCAAACTGGGCATTGTGGTTGATATGCTGGAGGGAAAGGATGCCATCCATAGGGACCTGGACAGGCTTGAGAAGTGGCCCTGTGTGAACCTCTTGAAGTTCAGCTAGGCCGAGTGCAAGGTCCTGCACAAGGATCAGGGCAATCTCAAGCTCAAATACAGGCTGGGCAAAGAAAGGATTGAGAGAAGACCCAAGGAAGAAGACTTGTGAGGTGCTGGTGGATGAGAGGCTGCACAGGACCCAGCCACGTTTGCTTGCAGCCCTGAAAGCCAGTTGTGTCCTGGGCTGCATCCAAAGCAGAGTGGTCAGCAGGGCAAGGGAGGAAGTTCTGTCTCTCTACTCAGCTCTGGTGAGACCCCACCTGGACTGCTGCATCCAGCTCTGGGGCCCCCATCATAAGGGCATGGACCTGTGGAGCAGTCCCAGAGGAGGCCACAAAGGACTGGAGCACCTCTCAATGAAGGCAGGCAGAGGGAGTTGGGGTTATTCATCCCGGACAGAAGGAGACTCCAAAAAGACCCTGTAGCAGCCTTCCAGTGCTTAAAGGGAGCCTACAAGAAAACTGGAGAGGGACATTTGGCAAGAACATGTAGGAATAAACCAAGGGGCAGTGGCTTCAAATAGAAAGAGGGTAATCTTGGATTAGATATTAGAAAAAAATTCACTGTGAGGGTGGTGGTTCACTGGCATAGGTTGCCCAGGGAAGCTGTGGATGCCCCATCTCTGGAAATGTTCAAGGGCAGGCCAGCCTGATCTAGTGGAAAATGTCCCTCCTCACGGCAAGGGGGTTGGAATCAGACGTTTTTTAAAGAAGTCCCTTATGATACAAACCATTCTGTGATTCTGTGATTTTATGGCTGTGTGGATCTTACATCATGATTCATTATAGTACTGGCCCATGGAAACATTCTAGTAAGAATCAGTAATTTAATATCAGGTATGGCAAATTTTACAGAAGGACAGTGAGCAAGCAGTGAACACAAGGAGATCTGAAAGCAGTTTGGGTTTAGGGAACTTTAATAACATGTCTTTGATACAAAATTTTTAAACAACAAACAATGCAACTCGGTACATAAACACGTTAATTGCAAAAAATTTTTATGCTTTTTCTTATTAAGTTTTTTACTTATATCAGAGTGGTAGAAGAAGATCCACTGAAGTCAGAGTTTTCTATGTTATATTATAAAGCATCAGTACTCAGAAAAAGCATTAGCAGGAAGGTAATTTAGTTTATAAGGATTTGGTTTCACTTGGCACAGAGTCTGTCCTTATTTAGCACTCTATATTAAGCCACTAAAAACTTCCTTGGATTTTTGTCACTTTGTACTTATCTTTCTTTATTTTTGTTGGTCTCCTGGTAGGGAACTATGCCTTTACCAATCCATCCAAACCACTGTTGCTAGGGAAGGTCAACTTCCTTTTCTTCTATTCTTCCTTTGTCACTTCACTCTGAAAGCCGGCACTGGCTTCCTGTCAATTGGCGCATCATATCAATTCTTAATTTTCTCATATTTTAGGGGCTTATCTACTATTTTCTCTATGCATCCAAGTCATGAAGAGAAATTACACAACCTTGCATAAATGGCTTGTTTTTTAGAAGCTTGTTAAAGCTCATAATGCAAATATTTGCTAATAACATGAATTACATGCATGAGTGGCACCTGAATTTGGTTTTTTACATGGTGATTAACAAATAAAAGTTGTTTCATTGCACTCCTTAGACATCTGGTTGAGAGAGAAACATTTCTTCAGACTGTGAAGTTTAAAATCTCTATGATAACCATGTCCAGGTGGAGTTTATCTTAGTTTTATTCCTATTACCTGTTGCATTCTGCAATATCTATTAGTGATGACTTAATTAAAAAAGACTTTTGATGCTGTGCGTCAGAGTGAAGAAATGTGAAATAAAAGTCTAGGAGGAATCTCTGTGAAGAAGTTGTTTCTGAGAGGGCAGAAGGCACTGGAAGCGAAGCAGGAGATAAGTGTTTGCCATGGTATGAGACTGTCATGACTTCTCCAGAGTCTCCTTCATGCATCTGAATATGTACATTTGAGGATACAGACTCAAAGGTCAAAGCCAGTGCCTTTTCTCCATGGGCTGAACACAACCTTACGGACAAGATGAAGGAAGGGCCCTGCTTTACTGCCTTGAGCTCAGATGGTTCTGTATCCTGGAATACCATAGTAATTATTGTGCATGAAAAATAATCCTGATCTGTAGCAACCCCAGAGGTTTAGTGCGAAGTCTGAAGGCATATGCAAGAGAGAAGCAGCAGAGACCATTTTTTCCTGTGTAAGGCAGAGGTAAGGGTAATGTACAGGTCTGTGTTCACATTTTATGAGAGACATTGCAGTTCATGAGAAAAGTGCAGAAGAGGGAAGCAGTAAAAGAGGAAGAATAGAGAAATGAAAGGTGGTTTGATTACTCTGAATTTAACTTCACAAGGAAAAATTTAAGGTCCAGAGACAGAGCAAGAGGTGGCAGCTGGAAGCCAAAGCCATACATGTCTGATCACAGTGTTTGATCAAGGGCAATTCTCAGGTGAATTCTCCACCTCTTGTTGACTTCATATGAGTGCTGGACCTCTTCCGGAAACTGCTGAGGCAGGAGCACTCTTGGGAGAAGAAATGGTCATGCAGAAAGAATGGAGGTGAACGTGCTTCATGGCAGACCTTTGTTTGTCTGGGCCGTGCCAAGGGATGCAGTGGGTGAGAGGGAGAACCCCAGCAGCCCCCAGAGGCAGATGGCATGTCATATCCCACCCACATGTGTGTATCAGTCCTCACACTGGTCATCCCCTGACTCCATCCAAACACCACTCAGTGAAACCTGAGGTTTTCACACATATATCAAGTCATTACAGTGAAATAATGAAGGGTCATTCCTCTCGCTGAGTAGTAAAGCCAGGCTGTTTACAAAAGAGTTGTGGAAGGTCCTTGAGGCATCACAGCCACCACCTCCCACACTGCAGGCAGGAGAGCCAGCTGGATAGAGGTTACATGTCTGAGCAGGAACCTGAGCTGGTGTGTGTGATGGTGGGTTGGATCTCCACGCTGCCAGCACAGTGCGCAGTGCTCCTCACTCCGTGTGGTGAAGGAGCCTGCAGCCTAGTGGGAAGGGGAGCCTCTCCCACAGTCTGGACTAGCTAGTTTAGATTTTTCTTTTGAGTATGTAGCAGCTGTTACTTACTGGTTTTTTCTCCCCCTGGGCTTTTTTTGAATAAAAACTCTCCAGCAACTCTGGATTTGAGAGCTGAGCCAGCTGCAGGCCCAGCTGAAGGCCAAATGGCTGAGACAAACCTCATTCTGTGCTGAGAGTTGAGGGAAAAGAAACGCAGCAGGTTTGTTCCAAGTTAGGCTGTTCAAATAAAGCTGCATGAACTTTCACACTTTATACTATTTGTTATGATGTTTTTCAAAATGAACCGCAGATGTTTTACTTTGTTGAGTTTTTTTATCCGTGGTTGAGTCACCTATTATCCAGGCCGCATCTGGGCAGCTCAAACAGGAGTCTCAGTGAAGAAGTTTCAGAAAGAAGGTCAATATTTTATTTGATTTTTAGATCATCCTTTGCACATACCTAAAACCGTAATGAAATAAACATAATTTCTACTAATGACATGGTGTAAAATGTTGGGAAGGAATGGATCCTATTCAAACTGCTGGTGTTTCCCATCACTTAAATTGAATCAATGAGGAAGAGTTAGGATTAAATTTTGTCCGTAGTTTGCAACTTTTTTTAAAATATTCTGCTCTGATTACAACATAGGAGTAGAGGAGATTGAAAAGTTTCTGAGAAACCTTTGATCTTAACTGTATATCTTCAGCTCTCTTGAGCAAATGGGATCCAATCAAGCAAATCGAACTGGAAATATTATGTAAAATGTCAGTATGTTGGCAAATGGCCAAAGACATGTTCTGAAAAATGCCAAATGTCACATCAGGGCGTGGGAAAAGCCCTTACTTCTCTCTAAAAAAAAAAATAGTCACATATTCTCTGACAAAATATGTCAACATGTTACGACAATATCCTTTGGGGTTGATACTGATGTGCAGGAAAAAAAGACAAATTATCTCATAAGAATTAATGTAACTCTCACTCACTAGTCTGCTGAGTCCTTCCTAGAAAGGAGAACAGAGATCTGTCTATAGAGAGCAGATTGAGAGTAGTAGATGTCAGCCCATTTGAAACAAATGTTCCCATCCAAACACATCCCTGGGCTTTTTTACTGAGTGCTTAATTTGTTTTTTTTGTTTTCGAAGAGTTGTGTAGTAATACATTTGTATCCTCAGAATACATGTTATAGTTTTAACAGAGCATTGTCCTTGGAAAGTTTTCAAAGGGGTTCTGTATATTTGCAATATCTGTAGTTAGCACACTCAGAGTCAGAGTGATTCATTTCCTGCCCAGTGGCCACTTGTCTTTTCATGCTTCTTTTTATTTTTTTCTGGCTGTACCTTTACAAATATAATGGAAAAAGCACTAGTTGCAGATAATGAAAGTGAAGGAATTAAAAATTAAAAGATACAGCAGAAAATGTCAGCCACAGAAACTCATTTGCAAATGCCAGTGCGGGACAGTATTTTGTATTAAATATCTGTGGTAAATGCCTACATGTTTGCAGTTAGAGAGTCAGCAGTCTGAAATCCACTAGATCCTTGGGTTACCTCTACAGTGTAAGTTCCTGAGTGGTGAAAAGAAAAAAATGTCCATTTCATTGCTTAATAATTGACATTTCGGTGTATTTTTGTTTGGAATGAATCTGTTAATCATGACCCTGAGAGTAGCTCAGTTGGTCAGAGCATGGTGCTAATAACACCCAGGTCATAGGTTTGATTGCTGTACAGGCCAGTCACTTAGGAGCTGGACTCGATGATCCGTGTGGGTCCCTTCCAACCCAGAATATTCCGTGATTCTGTGATAAATGTTTGTATATCCAGTCGTCAGTAATTTTTCTTTGAAGGTGCAGTCTCTCTAGAGATTGTCAGGTATTATACAAGCAGATGAGGTCTGAGGAACAGAGTTTTACTTGTGGCATTTGGGTCTTACCAAGACCAGAGCCTGCCAAAACCAGGTCCATGCTAATGATGTAAACCTTATTACATGTTGGATTACCTCTCTAAATTTGGTCTATTTTTGCTGAAGAAAAACATAAAGAAGCCACTGAACTCCTCCAGTCAGTCAGGTCAAAGCAGCCACTAGCAAAACAGGAGTCCAGAAGAGGCTTTAACCAAAGCATTAATGTATTTCTATGGCTTACGTCCTGTGTTTGTCCTAGGAAGTGGCCTAGCAATGCCAAGGGCCATTGGGAGAAAAGGAGCAGAAGGGCAAGAGGTACAAATTTTTACTAAAGATACACTAGCAGTAGACAGTGAAGTGTCCTGTTGCTGCTCTCAGAAGGAGTTAAGTTGATTGGAGGAGTCATATACTTGAGGAAGGACTTTTGGGTACGAAATCTGATGTCTTTTCTGTTTTAATTCAGGAAAATCCAGGGAAAAGAGGTAATGCATCTCTGAGAAAATCCAAGATTATATCTGATCCCTGATTCTATCCCCTGATTTCATCTTCCTGGGAAGATCTGATCTTCAAATAGCATGAACAACCCTCAAGAACTGTGACTGGTTTAATATGGAAAGAGAACTTTGTGGCCCTCCATTTTGCAGGATATTGTAGAAGTCATCCACAACAATAAAGGGTCAGATCAGATTTTTTTATTATTATGACTGGTTTTTAATCTGTTTCTAACCATGGAAAGGAGAGAGACTGAATCGTCCAGCTTCAGATGCTGCAAAGATCAAAGAATCATGGGATGGGCAAGGCTGGCAGGAACCTCTGGAGATCACCCAGTCTAACTCTTCTGCTCAGGCTATTTTGTCCACAGCCATGCCCAGTCAGGTTTTGAATATCTCCGAAGATGGAGAGTCCACAGCTTCTCTGGGCAACCTGTGCAAGTGCACAGTCACCCTCACAATAAAAGGGTTTCCGGTGTTTCAGTTTGTGTTCTCTCCCCACTGGGTACCGCTGAGAAAAGCCTGACTCCCTCTTCTTCACTTCTTCCCCTTAGATACGTACATACATAGCTAAGATCCCCCCAAGACTTCTCCAGGCTGAAGGAAGAGTCTCAGCTCTCTCAACCCTTCCTCATTTGAGAGTTCCTTAATTGTCTCTGTAGTTCTTTGGCAGACTCACTCCAGTGTGTCCATGTGCTTTTCGAACTGGAGAGCCCAGAACTGGACCTAGCACTCCAGATCTGTCTCACCAATGATGAGCAGAGGGATAAAACTCCCTCTTCAATCTGCTGGAGACAGTCTTCTTAGTACAGTCCAAGAGGTTGTTG
Organism: Oriolus oriolus; assembly: GCA_013400235.1. Taxonomy (NCBI): domain Eukaryota; kingdom Metazoa; phylum Chordata; class Aves; order Passeriformes; family Corvidae; genus Oriolus; species Oriolus oriolus. Next base: position 836,628 of record VXBT01001738.1, on the reverse strand, counting down.
AATGTCTAGACTGCAAGAGCACATGCCTACCTCATGTTCAGCTTGGTGTCCACCAGGACCCTCAAGGCCATTTCTGCCTGATTTCCAGAACTTCAGCCCCCAGCCTGTACTGGTATCTGGGGTTACTCTTCACAAAGTGAAGGGCTCTGCATTTCCCCTTGTTGAACTTCATGAAGATCCTGCCAGTCCATCGTTCTGGGCTGTCCAGGCCCATCTGCATGGCAGTACAACTATCTGGTGTACCAACCACTCCTCCTGATCAGTACTGCCTTCAAACTTGCTGAATGTTCGCTCTGTCCCATCATCTAGGTCACTCCTGAAGTTAAACCTGCTATTCTCTATTCATTGTTGTCTTTGGGAGATTAACAGAAGGAGGAGAGCCTGTCAATGCCCTTGCATGAATGGTGCTTCCCTCACAGAGTCGCAGAACAGTCTGAGCTGCCTGGATTGTGGATGGACCGTCGGTGAGTGGCTTGGAGACAGCCAGCAGTATGAGCAGCCCAGGGAAACAGCTGAGAGTGAAGACAAAGGCATGGCAGCTTAGGGCTGGGAGGGAAATGGACTACTCTACCTGAGCTGCTGAAGGACCACCAAAGTCACGTATTCAAAGCGGGTAAGAAAGCTACCAAGGATTTCCAGGATAAACTGGCAACGAACCAACTCACCGGTCTTTCAGCTGGTCTTTAGTTTGTGGACCAAGGTCAGTGGAGGGATGCCAGACGACTGTGAATGGCTCTGGAATTTGCCATATTACTTACATTTTTTGTTGTAGTAGTGCATCAGAAAAGGAAGCAGGTGCTAGCAAGGAAGATGGCTGCAGATCATTAATGAGCCTAATGACTCCAGCTCTGTGTCTTGCTGAAAGTCAGCAGTTCTGGTGTGACTCATGACAAAGCAGGAAGGACCAGAAAACAATTTAACTCAGTTTGCAATGGCAATAATTCTGTTTCAAAACTAGTGAAATGATCAGACAGAAGAGGATGGAGCATCACAAATACAGATCACTCTCTGAAGTGGACACTGAGGAAGCATCTGAGTGTATGAATATCAGTTTTATGGTTAAGTCTGGATGCATAAATAACAATTGTAGGCTTTTCAATATTGAGTACCCATTGCATAAGATTAGCAAACAGTCTAGTCACAAGACATTTCTTCAATGATTTTCTGGAGACTGAGGGATTCTGACTGGAGCTGAAAACCAGACATCTCATTCCTCAGTGAAGAAGTAAACTCAAACATCCATTTGGAGGTCATTACAGCTTCTGAATTTGCAGTAAAGAACAGGAGTAGTACAACACATGGACAAATCCAAACACGATTATTTTTAAAAGTGATTTGTGCAATGTTTGGGCATTTTTCAGCAAAAGCAGTTAACAGCTTTCAGGAACAGTTACAGGGTCCTCTCACTGAGAAAGGGACCTTGCAAAGCAATATCAGGAAACTATCAAGCTGCATCCTGACACCAGCATCTTGACTGGCTTTACTGACTGAAGTTCTTCTCAAATTAAAACAAGAAATGTGATTTTCTTATAGATATTCACTATCCAACAAAGGCCATCAGCTCCATCACTGGATTTTCCTCCTAATTTGCAGGACTCCCATGCTGGCTGACCATCTACATGAGTACCTGCAGTACATGCAGCTATGCATATACATACTTCCCTTTGCTCCCCTGGCGCACCTCTAGACTGTGTTGCAGGTGCCACAAAGATTGTGTAAAGCCTGGAGAAGTCTCTCTAACACACCTCATTCTCTGCCCGTTGCAGCAGTCTGGACAAGAATTTGAAAAGGATGTTCTTGGTGTATTACAAGCTTCATCACCAGAGCAAACCTGGGCTGTGTTTACTCTGCTTTTTGCTGTGAGAAAAAAACATTGTTTATCACTGATCTCAGTTGGAGCCATTTGATGGTTTCTTTTTGAGCTCGCTTTGCTTCCAATTCAATAAGAACTAAAAATAATAACATGGATAATCTAATTGCAGATCAGTAGATATCCTGGCTGCTCTCAGTCTCAGAACATGTATCCCACGTACACTGGATGCACACACAGTGCATGAGCTTTCTAGCAGCAGTAGCTTTTCACCTAGGACAAGAGTGACATTTGTGAACCACAAAGCCTATCAATGTTACCCTGCCCCGTTGATATAGTGCAGAGGCTTTCTTAAAATAAATAACAAATGTTGATCTCTTTCTGTGATTGCATACCACGGACAAGGAGAAAAAAATGTTTAAACCCTTGAATTTCATACACTCTGAAGAAATCTCGGATAAAAGAAAACAGGAAAGCATTTGTAATATTAAAAATAGATTGCTTCCTGGAAGTAACAACCATGATGTTCTTGTTGACTTTTTTTCCTGTTAAATGCCATATACAGAAGCAGAGCCAGTCAGCTCCTACTTTTATTTCAAATTTGTCTGAAATACAAAATCTATATTGTAAATTTTAAACTTTGCTTTGATTCTTTTGTATTAATTTTTATGCAGTAATTTTCTATTTAAAATATGTTATTATAGGCTGTGATGTGAAAGACTGACTTTAGAGCACCCAGAGAAGCATCTTAACCTTAAATGTCATAAGTAAGTAGGATAAATTTTATGGACTGTTACCTCAGCTTTTACTGGTTGTCGTAGCAGGTAAAAACTAAGAATCAGAGAAGAAAAATTATTACAAAGATAAATATTCTTAATAACATTACAAATTCTACTAAAACCCTTGTCATAGGCATTCTGAGTTTCAGTGGCAGCTTGAAGCACATTGTACCTTGCTGCCCTGTTGATGCCTGAAATACAGACTAATTCCCCATGAAATTAACTGTTTATACACACTTAAGTTGTGTCCCCATGTTTTGCCTTGGATAAACAATGGCCAAAGTGGTTTATATGCTATGGCTGTTTTCCTTCTGAAAGGTGATTCCTAAAACAACTTCAATCAAAAGACGTGCAAAGATGAATGATGAATTTCTTCTTCTAAGCCTCTTTCAACTCTTGTTTAGGGTGCCTTTCTTCAGTTAGGCTCAATTTTTCTATGAAAGAATCACTGTTTTCTTGCCATTAATTGCAATCTTTTATTAGTCAACGATCCTTATTTTTACTATGTAAAGATTACACCTCAAGATTAGGTCATTGCCAGTCATCTTGTTAACCAGATAAACACAATGCCTGATTTTAAAAGCATGCAGCTTAATTCCAGGACAGATGAGTGTTGATGACATCCAAATGGTGATAGGAAAATTAGTTTATCCACCTGCAACCTATATGCTGTGAATGCTTGGGCATGGCTCGGTGTTAAAACCTTGTCCCTCCAAGCACATCTCATTTCACCTCTGTCGGCCCCTGGGGCTTGTCCCTGCTGGTTGGGATGTAAAGCCCTGACCAGTCAGAGCGAGCTCCATCCTGGTCACACTTCCCAGGTGATTTGCTAAAAGTGCTGTGTGGAAATAGATAATAAAGGCAAAAGAAATTGAGGCTTCCAACTACCCAAATTGGCTGGAGGACAGAGAGGGAGAAGACACTCTCTTACACTTTTTTATCTTTTCCCAAGCCTGATCTCTTCCCAAGATCTGACTATAACATGCAGCTTGGCCAACGCAACACGCCGCCCTTCACACCACTTATTTTTCACTCCTTTTTACTGCAGTCCTCCAGTGCCCCTGGGTAGCAGGGCCAGTTGGACAGAAACATATCTGCTACCCTGCCTTGTCACCTTTACCTGTTCTCACTTCATTCAGGAGGTGAAAGGCATCATTTTCCCAGGCCGGTTGTCTTCATCCCTGAGCTCACATTTGATGCCTTCTCACCTTATTCACCAGGGACAGAAAAGGGAATGTTCAAGCATAAATTCAAACTCCCTGCAAATGTGAGTTGGGTTATTGCAAAACTTATCTCCTTTTATGCTCCCTTGTAAAATCTTGAAACCTTAATCAAAATAAATCAAAATTACCACTCAGAGTAAAAACACAGGAACTTGACTTAGAAAAACGGAAACAAAACCAGATGGTCAGATAAATGCAAGCTAATAGGAGCAGAAGGAGAAGAAATTGTGTTTTACCTAGTGAGGAATGCAGTGTTAGGAAATACTTTAAACTGCTTACAAAGCACATCGTTCCCTTTGAGGATGGATTCATGGAACATCAACAGCTGATACAAAAAGGAGATCCTATTTCTTTGGAGAAACTCACTAAATGCTTTGAAAAGGGGATGTAGCACAGCTTCTAAATCATAAAGTAGAAAAAGATGTGGACACCTTGATTCCTTGTAGGTCTTTGTTGAAGGTTCCTGTTAGCCTGTATTAGCTCATTCCTCCACCATCTCAGGATCTTTCTTGAGATGGCCCAGAATAGTATGGCCTTCCCCAGAACTTCTGTCCAACACATCCCTGTATTATACATCAAATTCCCCATCTGAATGTACTTGTGAATTATGTGCCCTGTGATTATTTTCAGGCATCCGGAAACTAGGATGTCTTCCCAAAGTCAAAGCAGAGAAAAAATGTTTATCAGTAGACCAGAAGCCATGATTATTCAAGGTGATGATGCTGACAGGTGCCCCCCTCTCTCTTACTCCTTTTTGGAATGGTGGCTTTTAGGTTTTAGGATTGATTTAAGTGCATAATCCTAACTTTTCCCTTTTTTTCTTTCTTTCTTTTTTTTTTTGTCTTAAAGAAGGGAAATGCTGTAATATGTCTTTCAGCACATTAAGGTTGATATGATGCTGGTGAAATGACAACACTTCCATTAATTTCAAGGAACAGAAGCTGACCTTCTTATTATCCCTCATTTGCTATTCATTATGATGGGAAGAAACCTGCTTAACTGATATACTACCTAATAGATGAGCGGGAGGTTATAGAAAAGTAAGCAGTAGGAAAAATGGTTGTAATGGTAGCAATCAGAAGCCAATAAAACACATCTGATGCTGACCTCAATTAACACCAGCATGCTCTCTCGTTTTAGCTGTAATATCAAGTGACTGCTACAACACAGTTAAAACCTAGAGCTCTGTTTTCAAGGGATGCTGGTGACAGTTCTGTTTTCAAAACAAACAATTAGAGGCCACAAATCAGGATACCAAGCTGAAACGTGGTCTCCTGAGGATCTCATGATCCTGAGCTTGAGATGTCAGATAAACACAGTACTGCTACAGAGAGAGTCACATTGCTTTTCTCATTCCAGATGATAAACAGGTGTAACCTGCAATTTTGAAATCCTGCCAGGAGTGGAGCAAACATCTACAGCTGGGATGACACAGGCATTCTTCCAGTTTATAAAGGCAGATAATATGAGATACTCACTGAGCAGCAGGCTTAACCTTTGAGGTTAGAGAGTTCAAACCAATTTGTTGAGAAAAGTTAAAGGCTTATATTAACAAGTCATAGGAAAGGTCTGGACAAGGAGAGGGACCTGGACTAACAGCGATATGGAAACTCCTGCAGTCGAGACCAGTATTCAGGGTGGGTAACTCAGGCTGTACTGACCTTAGCAATTTTGTTCCTTTTTATTGAAGGAACATTTTGGAAGCAAATCTTCCACTCTTGCTCATGGCTGATTTCTTTGGTCACCTTATAGCATGTGTAAACCAGGATCCCTTCAGATGGTGCCAGACAAAAGGGTGAGCTCTAGAAACACGACTGACGTGCCCCAGCTGCTGAAGGGCATTCGGGCTCCCAGTCAGATTAAAAACAGTTCAAAGCAACCTCCCCTCCCCACATACAGAGTGGTCACTGAGCCCTGGGCACCAGCTCATGAACCATGCTACATGGTTGCATTGATGCTGGTGCAGACATAGCCTTATAGACAATTCCTGCTGGTCAATAAATCCAAGAGTACTTATTCACAAGAAATTACCAAGGTACAATGGCAAAAAACCAAGAGAGATTCTCCAGGATGACAAAAGGCTTACCTTTCAAGAGAATTAATTTGAGCCTGTACCTTTTTTTATGCCTCACCAGCACTTGCAAGGGAGGGTATTCCCCACACAGCAGAGTTTTGCCTGTCCTTCCCAGGACAGTATCTCCCATGACTGGAAAAAGGCTCTTAGAACAATCTTGAGCCAAACAAAACCGGGCATGTCTTCTCTAGTGATCACAACTGCATGTGGAAGCCCTAGCACTTCTGAGGATCCAGGCACTTGTTCTGAGCTTTCCAAGGAGCTACATATGAAATTACATGTACTGGTCTCCTCCCAGTACTTGAAAGGCAATAGGGTCTGTATAATGGTATAATGTATGTAAAGATGTAACTGTGGCTCTGGCTGGGCTGGCTGCTGCTTTCTACATTGACTGCAGCAGAAAGCTCACAAAGATCAGTGCAGAGTCCAGCCTTTCCAGGCAGACAATCCAAGAATGAACCATCATTAGTACAAGTGAGTGATGAATAATCCAGCATTAATTGCTAAAATGTTGCAGTTGTCTATGGATGGAAAGAACAGTTTACCCCCAGGTACATGGTGTGACCCGTTGGGATGGTCCTGTACTTGGCCAGAATTTGGATCTCAATGATCCTTGAGGGTCCTTTCCAACTCAGAATATCCTGATTCTGTGAGAAACATATTTTACACTTGGGTTGTAATTGGCTGTACACCTCTTTCATTAGGACAACCCACTTGTTTCCCAGTTATTCCTGCTGTAGATATTGAAGCATATGTAAGCATATTTCCTGTTGTGTGGATTGAGGCATCCAGCTCTTTTTCAAGTTTAAGTGTTGAATCCTCTCTAAATGAAAGGATTGTCTCCTTTGAGTGGACATATCACCTGGACAGGAGCAACAGAAGCTTAAGAGTCAGGGGTCATCTATAGTTTGATCCTTTGAGCTTGCTGGTTGACATCTATTAATCATCATACCTAGAGCCCTTATTTCTCATCTAGTATTGTATAAACATATTGAATAGAAAATGCAAGAGATTAGACCCCTTTGGTAGCCCCCAGAGGAGCTCACAAGGCTGAGGACCAACTACCTCAAAATATTTTCTTGGCTTTCTGGGGTTAAAGGATTGATGTGACTCTGGTCCCTCCAAAAGCTGTAGCTACAGTCCACTGAGATGCAAGGTCCTTCTATATGATCTTTGAAAAGCCAGTGAAACTGGGAGAGGCCTCTCTCTAACAACTGGAGAAAAGCAAATGCTGCGCACACATGGTCAAAAAAGACCGAGAAGGACAATCCAGCTCAGACAGTCAGTCTCACCTTGATCCCCGGGGAAAATTTTGAAACAAATGCTCTTGGAAGATATTTTTTGGCATATAAGGAAAGGAAGGTGATTGGTATCAGTTAGCATGGACTAAAGAGTGGTAAGTCACGCCTGATCAACCCAATTGTCTCCTGTGATAAAATAACTGGCTTTGCAGGTGAGAGGAGAGCAGTGCATGTTGTTTACCTAAAGCCTTTAGTGAGGCTTTAGAGGCTGCTGCTCACAATGATCTTGTACCCCATGATAGAGCTCTACAGTCTGGATGAGTGGATAACTAGAGGGCTGAAAATTGGTTGGATAATCAGGCTTTGAGGGTTAATGGGTCATACTCCACCTAGAAGCTGGTAACAAATGGGATACCACAGGTGTCCATCATGTAAACTCTTGTATTTAACATCTTTATCAGTGTCTCAAAGAGGGTGATGAAATGCATTCTCATCTAACCTCAGAGCTGGCCATGCTTCAGCAGGAGCCTGGAGTGGAGACTTTCTGCAGTCCCTTCCAAACTCAGTTATCCCAAGAACCTGTGAGAAGACATTAAATGTAGTCCATGCTGTTCTTTCAGAGAATATTAACATTTGAAACGTGGCATGCATCAGCATTCTTTGCACTTCATCACAATGCCTGCTGCAGGCAATTTCCCCTTCTGTTCTTCAGTTTGTGGGTATGTCCATCACAGAAGACCGAGATGGGTCAAAAGACTTTGTTGCTTACAGTTCACATGCTGAAGCTGTGGTTTGGTTTTCTCTCTGTTTTAACTCATGCAATGAATTTCAGCACTCAGCTCTCACTTCATATATTCTAGGTGTCACTATGGTTTCAAATCAGTCCAAGGTTTTCCACTTAAAGAGTTAAAACGAGGAGCAATATTCCAGCACTAATGAGTCAAATACTATAGCTGAAAAAGGGCTGTGTGTCCTGAAATAGATTGGAGAGGATCAGTGCTGTAACCAAGTTTCCGTGTGAACCTCTGACTTTTATAAATACCAGAGACTCTTTCCTTTCAGATCCCAAGTTTACCTTCCTCATCTGGCTTGTTGCTTCCTTTAGATGCATTGGGAGGGGACTGCTGTTTTGTAGGGAGAAGCCTGGGTTATTGTTGTCTAATTGGCCTTGTTGTTTTTTTCCACAGATACTGTCCCACGGGCTTCAGAAACTGTGAGGCCAGTGAAAGGTGATTTCTCTATGCACAGTTCTTGTAGAGACAGCAACACGCAAAATACTGGCTGGATTAAAATCCAAAGTGAAACACTTGGGTTTCAATGAGGACAAAGTTTCACACAGTTCTTTCTGCAGGATGATGTTCCTCACAGGGAGGAGGTTTATATGAGGGCAAAAATCCTGAAAACCAGAAAACTGATTCCCTAAGCTCTCTAAAATATGCATTTGGTCATTGTGGTATAATATGTATGGCATTTAACTTTTTGTATAACATCACTCTGATGGTTCTTGCAGACCCTGGGCAGGAAATCACTCTAATATGATCACACTGTCTGCCTGTCCTCCCTTCCTGACTCCTGCTGTAACCTTTTAGTCAACTAACCACTTCAATCTACTAATTTTCCATTTTATTATTTTATATATAGTCCAGTGCTGGCAAAAGACTTCAGATGGAGTTTGTGGTTTATTAGGCACGAAGAAATCTGACTGTGAGAGCAGGAGCTGCAGCTAGTGCAGTCTTAGAGGGCAGACCTGTCTGCTTTCCACTTTTATTTCAGTCTCAGGTAATATTAGCATATTCTTCCTCTAATGAGTTTTATTTTAACATGACCTTGTCTGTAGAGAGCTGGGTTGAGAGAAAACCAGTTGTAGCTTGAATTTGCCCAACCACTTTCCCAGCAGAACAGCAAATGTTTGTTCCCAGGGGCTGATAAGTTCCTGCTTTGACAATGCCAATCGCAGCCTTGCTTGCATCTCCATCTATTCCCAGCAATAACTAAGGAAAGCTATACCAGGTTTCTAGAGTCTTGCTCTAAAGATAGCAGGGAGGATGACTGAAATGTTAAGGTGTCAGAGTGTAAGTGAAACAAGGGAATAAGGAAGAAAAACCCTATTTGAATAGTTAACACCTAGGGTCTAATTGTAAAATTTTAAGGTACAGTATTTTTAAGGGAGAGTAAAGTAAGTTGTGTCTGAAATTTCCTGTGGCCCCACCCCAGATTTACAGTGATATTTGCACAAGAAACTTGTTTATGAGCTTATATCATACTTCTCACATGGGAGAAGACTTAAAGCGAGCCAGCGACTTGCTGGAGAAGGACAGAGATAGCAGTGAGACGTCAGCTGAAACAGGGAGCTGGGTTTCCCAGAGGGCATCTTTATCAGACTGTCTGTTCTGTTTTTTCAGCCTTATGGGAAAGGCTTGGAAGAAGTCAGACCAGTGAACTGCTGTGTTAGCGTCTTGTGAAGGCCTCTTACATGTACTGCATCACACGTGGTTTGTACAACCCCTGGATCCAGATCTCTCACATACCTGCTGCGCACGGGCTGACAGAGCTGCAGCAGCACTGCCACACATTTGGTGCTTTTCTGCACCAAGTAACCAAGCTTCAAACCTGACAGGGTGTTTCTGCTCAGGCTCATATTCAGGGTGGTTATTCATTTGTCTGCAGAGAGGCTGAGAGTGCACAAGTCCCACCAGCTGCAGGACTGAGCTCAGTGTATCCAGCTATGTTTTGTCACCGGGGATTTTCCCGAGGCCAGAATATTGACTGTCTCTGAACGGTTGATGCCACAGGGTGACATCTGAAGACACCAAAGTAAACAGCCTTTACTGTTTCAGCAGTTGTTTCACATTTCCATGCTTTAGCCTCGAGGAAATTTTTCCTTGTAAAATTACTAACTACACACACATCCCAATGGTGTCAATGAGCTTTCCCTCTCTGTGCATTGCTGAGCATGGTCTCATTGTGTTCAGTGAACTTTGGGCTAGAAGCATGGAGTGATAAGAAAAATGTAATTTAGTTTTTCCTTTATGTATTACCAATTTACATTCACCTTTTGGTTTTTTCCATCTTAAAAAAAATGGTAAACAGGTTGACTTCTTCACCAAGATTGTGTGGAGGTACAGGATATATATATTTAGCACCAGTCAATCTGTTGAGAATGAGTAGGAAACCCATCAGTTCCTGAGGCTGTAATAGATTTCCTCTGCACAACATGTCAGCAGCCTGATGGAGCTGAGGATATTCTGCCTGTGTACTTGAAATGTCAGGAATGCAGTGTTTATTTGCAGCAAAAAGGCTGAAAATCAGGACCTAAAGTCTCTCACCCAGAGGTTACATGACTCTTCAACGAGCTGCTAGAGAGGTACAAGCTGTGCAGCTGGTACTTGGTGGTGATGAAGCATCACCAGAATCAAACTGCAGGCTGCAGCCACCCGTGTGAGGTACAGTGTCTGGTTCACTGTCCTTCACCCTCTCTTTGGAGACACAGTCATTTTCCAAGGGCTTGGAACCACTTAGAGCAATTTTAGCAGAATTTTTTTTGCCTATGTATATGGTGCTCATTGCAGAGCACCTTAAGCATGTGTTGGAAAACACACATTTATCATCTTTGACATGCAGCCCAAAAACTGTAACTCTTGCAGAGAAATAGTGTCAAGACAATGTTTTAGTCAACAATGAGAGCTTACAAGTTCACTTATAAAGGCTTCAGGGGGTCATATCGCAGTACACCGAAGCACCCTTCTAGGAGCTTTGGCAGTCGATAGTGGAAGCTGAAGGAACAGTAAATCAGCAGGATAAGCACATAGAAAACTTCTCCCAAACACCCTGTCTCAGTTTCCCACGATTTGCAGCTCAGAGATTTCCTGAACTTGTGATGGTGCTTTGTGTATTTAGTACCTCTGAATGCTTTCTTCTGCCATTAATTTGCTCAACAGTTTGCTCAACTGATGTAAATTTTAACAGCCTGTGGAAAAGAATTTCACAAGTTTACTAAGCCCAGATGAAAACTATATTAATGTATTCACAGCTGATGCTCGCTAGTTCTTATGCTGGAAGAGATAGAAAATGGTTTTTCCCTACAGCTCTGCTTCTGTAAGACACAACCTATGTGAGGAGCAAGCAAAGTATTATCTATTCTCTGCATTATCTTATTCTCTGTGACACAAATAAAAGGAATGCAGAGAACTCTTTTGATGAAGACTTCTACACATCTGAAGAAATACCTCCTTGATGTTCCATCAGCTAGTGAAGAAAAAACAAGTACATTGTGGACAGGGGCAAATGTCTTTCTTACCATTTCAGAAACGGCCCCAGATGGGAGCAGTGGGTGACTCCCCCATTTGCAGCTCACAGCCACATAGACACACTGTGCTACATCTAAAAAAGGTTGCAGTGGTTTTAGTTTCACAAGCAGTGTTAGCTGGAGGAAGGACTGAAGCTGTGTCTCTCCACTACTGCCAGCATCTACAGCTTTCCCTTCTGCAGCTGCCACATCCCTTTTTATAGCTGTGATGCTCAGCAAACTGTGTCCCAGCAGTTGAGTTCAAAATAACCTGAGAAAACCAATCAAGCAACCAAGTAACCCCACCCCAATTTGTTTTCTGTCATCTCTGTCCTTTGCTGGCACAAAAACCCCACACAGCATGGGGTAAGGGTTAGCCTGAGAATCCTAAGGCAAAGTTAGGGAGTTTCTTCTGGTGAAGAAACTGCCCAACTCTGACACTTAATGTCAGAGTAAGTGTTAGAGAAACGCTGGGCTGAGATATACTGAAAGTATATACTGCAAGTACAGCTCATGAAACGAGAGCTGCCTGAGATGTACCTTGCACTTTTTACCATGATATTTAAGCTCTGATGAGCTTTAATATGCCCAGACCTAAGGATATGCTCTTAAAAAGAAAAAGCATCATATAATGTAAAATATAAAGCACTTCATCAATTCAGATGAGAAATCTGTCACAGACATTTCTGTGGCAAAGAGTTCTTCACCTTAGGCTAGTGAATTTTTGGAGTCACTGACGAACATGTTTATGACATGGTGATTTGAATATACGTATTTATGTGACTATATTGATTTGCTTGAAAGCTATATAGTGGTCAGGAATTTTAATGATGTTTGGGAGTCAGAAGGACGGAAAAAATTTTAAACATACAGCGGTGACTTTCTACACTCTACTTGTAAAACTGTTAAATGAATGGAAAGATTTAAGACTGAGGACAGACTTTGCAACCTTTTCTTCAATGTCTAAGACATCTATCTCATCATGCAAAGCCCAGTTTCAGCAGAACTATAAAGATTCCTCCTTATTTGATTTCAAAGCTGGCCCCATAACACACTCAACGAACTATAGCTATTAAGGGACTCTACATGATACAATATTGATTTCTTTAATAGCTATATAATTATACTGAGAAGCAAATTGCTAACAAAACTTAATAATCCTCCTGAAAAATTAGCAACATTAGCCTGGGAGCAGGCTTGAAATGACTAAAGCCATTGTTCCGATAGCATTATCAAACGTATATTAATAGTTGTATTGCTTTAGCTGCACACTCCCTGCTGTTTTAGTACTTAACTAAACTGAAATGCTAAATAGTTGTTGCCAGTTTAAGAAGTTTGTCAGACAATATAAAGATGTCTTTGTGATTGTAATACAAAACTGCACGTAAGTGCACCAAAAAAGTTCTGCTGGTGAAGTTATCTCCTAAGAGCTCCGTTTATGGGTATTACCCGGAGTTTAAAGAGAGCTTTTATACCCCCGAGTCTTAACTGAGCAAGTAACTGATAAGATTGGCCTGGCTTTCCCTCTGTTTGGCTGGTTCATGGTGGTAAATGGTGCTCCTGTTCGTGCTGCATTTCAGTCATCCAGCCCCTGCCTTCTGCTTCTTATCCCTCCTTGCAGCCAGCCAGGAGCCAGCACAAACAGCCTGGGAACGGGGCAACACTGCACGCAGGAGACAAGTCCAGCCCAACCCCTGGAAACCTTTCACCAGCCAAAAATAGCAGCGCTGGGAAGATGCCGGCTAAGTGGGGTCTTGACATTGACTGATGTTTGCCGATGCTGCGGTACATCCGTCACGCAAATCGGCTGACAAAACACGGTCCTCGGCTGCCTATCCCACACCCTCCTTCCTCCCGACGGAAGCTGGGTATCTTGTGGAGACCTGCTTGGGAATCATGCCAGGCAGATGTCACCTTCTCACCAAGGGGCCCTATTTACAGGTTTGGGGAGATGCAAACAGATTTTACAGGAATACTTTGACTTGAAAGGGAAAGACCGGGAGATAGCTGTCCATAAAATCCTAAATAACATGAAGGAAGTGGGTAGGGAGAACTTGATCAATGTGCTGGAAAACAGCTTGGGCCATCAAGTGAAAATCTGCATGAAAACTGCTCTCACTGCGGGAGGTTGCAGAGGTTAAGGGTTACACACGAATTCAAAAAGTGGAAAATCCATCAAAGGATATTAAACATAAGGGTCCATTCCTGGTTCAGATGCCTTGCCCAACTGATCAGCTCTTAAACCATAGCCTGAACATAGTGAATAGAGAAATAAATGGAGCAAGTGTACAAGTGAAACCCTAGAAAACGTCAGGAACTGTCCTTCCTCCGAATAAAGGGGCCCTACTTCTGCACGAAATATGCACTATAAAGCAGCCTCTACATAACTAGCAGCAAGCAGTGCTGGTCTTCCAATTCGACAGTGCAACCTGAAGGTCTTTAACAAGAAAAACCCCTTTGTCCTTCCTTCGTTCCTGGTGCTAAAGCACAACTCCCCAGTATAAGGACCTATGCATATTTGAAAAAGGATATACACAATTATTAAAACTGCCTTTCAGTCTTTGGCTCCTCTCCCCTGCTCCATGCAATGCAGCACTGCCAAGCCCAGGCAGCATCAGTCCCAAAACCAAGGCCACCTCTGCCTGCTGGCCCCCATCAGCTGCAGAGTTAACCAGGGTCCACAGAGCCAGGGTCTGGTACACTGGAAATAAGTGGTGGAAAGCAACCTGCCATCTTCAGCCACAAATGATTCAGACTTTGCTGTGCGCCCCACTATCATGGGGCCATCACTACAAGGGTCGATGCTGGGCCAAGCAGAAATCCAGGCTGCCGAACCCTCACTGATACTGCTGCTTAGCTGGGCAGAATGGAAACCACCTTATGTCTGTCTACAGTGAGTGGCAATCATGCTTCTGACTGTAGTGTGAAAACAGACCGAGAGAAATAGAACTAAACACTCTTTGTGAAACCATTGCTAATCATGCCACTTAGCATGACTGTACTGAAAGAGAGAGCAGCATGGAGCCCAGGGAAACAACTTTGTAGGATGGTGAACAGACTCAGCTCTCCTTGGAAAAGATAACTTCATTTCATATATTTCACCTTTTAAGGAAGCCTTTTTTCGACCAGGACTCAGGAAACCACATGGCACTGCCATTTCACCTGGCACCAGAGGCTGTGTCTGACATTACAGCTGGGTCTAGAAACTGAATTCATTTCCCCCCCACTCCGCCCCAAAACTTACAGAGCAGTCATCCTAACAAGCTGCAAGGCAGAGATACTTCACATCTGAACCAACCAGTGGCAGCCAGTGAACAATGTCTAGGTAACCAGAACACCCTTCATCATGAATCTGATGTGTTTAACAGCTAATTAAACCTGTGTAGGGATTAGGCTTTACATTGTACAGTTTTATGGCAACAAAACCTGAGCTTCCTAAGATTACATTGACCAGCTCCTTATCTCTGATGCCGAGATGTTTATCAGCACCATATGTTACAAGCTCCTGCTATGTTTCCCAATGACCTTCTGGGACTTAATCAGCCTGAATGTCAGGGGTTGAGGAGCTGAGGACATATATTACAACACAGAACACAACACTCAGCCAGGCAGAATAAAAATACAGGGCTGAAGTCCAAAGAAAAGGTCTTTGTCGGTTAACTTCTGTCCCTAATAAATTTGTCAATTAGAAAGAACAAACGTTCACTTTGTTTTCCTTGCCCTTGCTGTTGCTTTGCGAGGTCCCATACTGCGAGGTAACACAGGGTGTGTACTCAAGTATCAGTGATGAGGGGAAACCTCAGATGATTCATGGTTTGGGAATGTTTCGCGTAAAAATAGCAAATTCCAGCTTTATATCTGGAGGCTATCCATGCTACCCAGTTATGTTTTGCAGCCTTGGAACCCTAAAAAGTGATGCCAATCAAGAAGAAATTTTTGTCCCCAATGTCAGCAGCTCTGTGACTGTGGTGGTTTTAGTCACATGCTTCTTTTAGAATTAATAAGCACTCTGTCCCAAAAGTCTCCAGGCATGGTCTTTCAGGACCACCACATCAGAAGACATGGAGTATCATCCTAACACTTTTATTCTCATGTGAAATGCACTTGTTTGCAATTGGAGATGCATTAATAAGAAAAGCTTAGGCAACAACTGGATTTGCCAAGACATTTCCATGCAAAGGATGAGATACATTTTGCAGTATCTTTTGCAGGGAGAGGGACCTACCTACCATGCTTGAACGCCCCTGCATTCTTCAGGTGGGCTGTGTTTACTTTGATAAGAGCTGGCATGAGCCATCTGCAAGCCCTGAAACTGCCTATTTCTGGCATGGCTGTGCCTGATTCCCCACATCCTAACCCGCCAGCAATTGCAGCTCATTCTGGCAGTTCCTCTGAACAAGACAAGTCAGTCCCATCACTGCTTCTCCTCACTCCAACCCAGCTGCTCACAGTGATATGTTTGGATACATAATCTCGTTAAGTGTCCCTTCTATTTGTAGCTCATTGGGCTCAGATCCAGGCTGAATTTCATGGATAAGGATGCTGATCCAAATGTTGACACTTTGCTGCATGGCTGCGGGATAGAGATAAAGCTGGGACTGGTTTGCAAGGCATTTGCAAATCTGTGCATATATGTCTATTGTTTCATTGAAAATATCCTTTTTGGAATTTAAAGCATCTCAAAGACAGATGTGGCATGACTAGGGTTCAGCTGAATGTGCTGTATTCAGAATACAACAAAAAGTCCAGGTGTTTTAAAGGATGTAATGGCCATGGTTTAAGAAAAGAATTGTGTTACTGGATGCCAAATATATGAACATATTTATAGAACCTTTGCTTGCTTCTGACAGTGAATATATGGTTTGGGTTGATTTTTTTTTAGAAACTAATTTCCTTTCCTAAACCAGGTGTGTGCTAGTTGCCACATTTTCCAGGCACATTTAAAACTACTTGGATCCAGAAGAGAGTTTAATTGGCTGACAAGGATTGTAAGTGTTGAACCTAGTAACTGACATGTTATGTCTTGAAACGTCATCAGTCTGCAGTGTGGTGGGTGGCTGTGTTAGAGGTACCATGAACACCCAGGGAAGCATCTGACTGCCTGTATGTGGCACATATCATATGTTACACCAAGCTGGACAGGAAAAAAGCTACAAAATGAGAAGTCTAAATTGAACAGCCCAAACCTTGGGTAGTGCAGGTCCAGGGCAGATGGAAATCAATGACACATCTCCATCTCCACCTCACTGTTAGGACTCTCTAACACGTGTCTCATCAAGATTCTCTCAGTGTCAGTATTTTATGTCCATTGTGTAATAATACATAGAAGGACATTTTCATTAAAGACACTGATAAATATTGCAGAAGGGGGATGTTAAAGGATGTAGTGCTGTCTGTTGAGCATACTCTGATGGCTAGATGGTTGCCTGGGAAGCAAGAAAAATGTCAAATATATACATGAAAATACACGTCCTTTGTAGAACCCCTTATGCAAGATCTAGGAAGCCTCTTCCTTTTTTTTCTATCTGACCTCCTTGCTCCTGATTTCCTGGCTGTAAAATGCTTTAGATTTAGGGGGAGCAATGGAGAAACATTTACAGCTTGACATCCCATAACCTTGTATTTGGGGAATGCACATAATGTGTAGAAGGCATTAGTCCCATATTCAGGCTGAGAAGAATTCAGCAATGAGATCTCTCACTTCCTAGACGAGTGTTCTCACTATGCAGTAGCCTGTCTCATTTCAAACTCCAATAAAGAGAAGATGAATTAAAGTCTGCAATTTGTGGCTTAACTTCCCTTGCACTTTTTTTCAGCATAAGCTGTTATGTCCCTAGCAGTGGACAGCCTTGCCCTGAGAACAAAGGCCTACACAGTGCAGAAGAGAAAGTTAAAAATTGGACAACAGAGTAAAAAGTAGGAGCTGTAAGTACAGATTTAAAATAAAGGAAGACTTTGCTGCATAAGAGCAGGGACAACATTTAGTCTGTGAGAAGTGAGCTGGAAGAAACACAAGTGGGAAAAGATGCACAAGTCTTTAAGGGGAAATGCCACTCCCCAGGCAAAAGCCACAATACAATTAGATCAACCATCCCCAACTGAACATAATGAACTCCTTCAGAGGAGATCCAGCTTGTACAAGCAGTCTCTTCCTCTGGCCATTTCTCTAAAGGTATTTATTGCCAACTGCTAAAAACCACTGAAGTTTCTTTACTACACCTGCCTACTACACATGTTCGTAGACTTGAAACAAGTGGTACTTTAGAATCTTCCCTGTCAATCAAAAGGATATAACAAAAGAAAACAAACCTACTTGTAGCCTCCCACTGTAAATTTCCAGTCCCTTTTAATGAACAGTTTTAGCTATTAAAAAAATTTGTGACCTTTGCAATGGTACAGAACACCGATACAAAATGTGAATAGTACAATATCTGTTATATAATATATATTTATATTTTAATATATTACATTTATTTCTACATAGAGGCTATAAATACTGTATATGCCTTATATTCATGGTTCCCAGCATTTGACATTATAGTAAGTACAAACAAAAAAATACTTATAAAAATACAAAAAGAACTCAGTAGAAATAGCTTTACATTTTAAAATCCTGTAGTCCTCATTGTGTCTATCAGTAGAGTTCTGGGACTACAAGAGCACAGGTAAGAAGTTGTCCAACAATTAGGCACAATTTCATCACTCAGAGAAGATCAGAGCTGCCATGAAACCAGCCACGGATTCCCAAGGCTACATGAACTGAGATCTCTGCCACTGCAAACAGACTTTGAGTTTTCAAAGTGAAAGAGTCAGACCTAAACCTGAGGGAGGGGGGATGAGACGAGAGGTAGGGTGCCCTTAGGATGCCCCACCAGAACCACAGACCTTCTTGTGGTCCTAAGGTAAATGACATTGCCTTTTCTCCGTTGCAAGTGGTGATTTGGGGCGAGGAGAGTATTTTCTGCAGCAGTTTCAGGCAGCTCAGAAACAGGCAGGCATTTGGCGTGAGTCAAGGATGCTGGGGATGAAAGGGGAGCAGAGCCATCCTCAGAGGTCAGGCATGGCCCTGCCATTTGAGTCCCATCACTTGGCTCAATGCTCTGCCTTCTCCCTACTAACCAACTTCACTGAGAAAATGCAGCTCATGAGGACTTGTACAGCAGCCTTTTTCCTCTGCCAAGGACAGAGATCATCACCCCCAGCTATATTTAGTCCAGCCTATGTTTAGTCTCAGGCCTTCAGTGAGTGCCAGAGCCTTGAGCTGGAGGTTCCTTTTTTTGTTTGGGAAGGTACAAGCAAGGAATAACTCTGAGAAACAAGAAGCCAGTGCCGTGCTGTTTCCTTCCTGGAGCCCAGCCACAAGGGGAAAAACAAACAAAAAAAACCTCACAAAAGCAGGGATGTGCCATTATTTCGTACAAGTAGAAACATGTAGGTTGAATGCCATGATGCTGCCTGCGTCAGGCAGGTGCTCCACATATCACCAGGGCCAGCTCCTGCCATGGGGTTGGCACAGCCCACACACCACGGCTGGGGCTTTGCACCCTCAGCCACCAGCGTCTCTTGAGGAAAGAACCCCAGCCTGGCATGGCACAGTTTCGCTACCAGATGCTTCTGCATCATCTTCAGGAAAAATTAAATGTCTTTTCTCAGTCCCATGGATGCCATCTTTCAATACATCAAACCTGAATACCACCAGCCCAGGCAATGAAGGCACATCCCAGGGGGGAGCTGGAGCTGCCAGCTTCACCCTAGAGCGGCGCGGGGCTCTCATAGGGGAGCCCGTGAGCGCGGCAGAGCGGGGGCGAGGCCTCCTGGGCACACAAGAGTTCAGTTTCCTCGCTGGAGTAGACGGTGGTGTCCATGTCATCCGAGTGGTATCCCGACTGGTACCCACTCGTCTGGTTGGAGGCTTCGGACATGACGGACTCGTTGCTCTTGCTGGGCACCAGCGTGCTGCAAAAAACAATCAGAAACAGGGCTGAGAGAGCTGTGGAGAGAGCTGTCTTCTGGAGGGCAGGTGGGCAACTCCCCATGGCAGCTGCTTTCCATGACAACAACAACCAAAGCAAAAGGCAGCACTTAAACCTGGCTTCAAGCCTTTTTAAACATGCATTTGATTATAAGGAGAGACCTTTTCATGTGCCCTAACTTCACTAATGCGTGAAAGAGATGTTTAATTTTATGACAATACAAGGAGTTAGACTGCGACCACAGATGAAATGGAGAGAAAGCTTTTAGAGGCTTTAGTTCAGCTGTGGTGCAATTGTAGCTGCAGTATATCTTTGTCTGCACTGAAGTTGTTCAGGAAAAAATAATTCCTGAGAAGCTCTCAGAGAGCATACGTGAGGTTTCAGCTCCACGAACAGCACTGTGCTTCCTGTGAACTGCACAATGAAACCCCTGTACAATGCTCTGAAAATACACCCAGGTACATCCTGAAAACTTCAGTGTCAGCTATTAAAAAAAAAAAAAAAAAGAAAGAAAGAAAAAGCAAAAAACCAAGCGCTATACGTCTGTTCAGACAGGTCCTCGTGCTCAGTTGTGTGCACCAGCTCAGTACCTTCGAGGGGTGGTTGACACTATTGCAGCTGATAAATACAAGTCCTTTCTGGGTGCTGACTGAGGCTTCCAAAAGCTGCATTACCTCTCCTCTCTTAATACCAAATGCAGATGACCAGGCATACTGGGAACAATTTTGCTTTCTGTTTTTGAAAATACTTTAAGAAAAAATTTTGTCTTCCAAACAGTTTTACAAACCAGTCCATCTTCTGACATACTGCAGGTAAAAGTCATATTCAATCCTATGAGCCTTACCTAAAGGGTATTTTCACTTGTTTTTCATTCTCTTCCAATGCCTTCAGCTCTTCAGATGCAAGAACCATCCCACTATCTGTCTGGTTTTCCTGCAAAGGTGTTGGAAATGCATTAAATGGAAAAAGATTAAAATCACAAAAAAAATGTGTAATAGAAGGAAAATATGTGTAAATAGACAAACTCACCTCCTGAACAACTTTTACAGTGGTTACCAAAGGGACATCTTCAAATGTTTTCACACTCACAGGGCGGCTTTTTCTCTTGCTACCTTGTCGGTACTGACTGCAAAGAAAACAAAACAATAAAATTTTGTGTCCACTATCCACAACTTGGCTGCAAACAGCACAATGATATCAGAGCCCTTTTATCTCTCTTCAGAGAAGTTAATCCTTTTGTCAAAACATATTATGCAAACCTCAAAATATCTATTTATTGAAAGGGATGAACAGCCTAGAAAGTGGCATATTCCTGACCTTCTGCTCCTGACAATATTGATCGCTGAGCAAATTCTAAGAAATGGCTTTGAGAAAACAGCTTCTTTCCTTAGTTACACTGGAGGGCTTCACTTCCTGCAAGCTTTGCTTAGAAGTATAATAAACAGAGAAGCCTGGAGCACAGACATGTGTCTCTTCCTTTGGACTGCACTTCTGAGACCCCTGGCTGGACCTAGGACAACAACAGCAGACTCAGCACACTGCTGCCCTTCAGCCCCGAGGATCAGGACAGGCAGTGCTAAATCTCTCTTGAAGGCTCTTCTCCAAAAGAAGCCCTCTGGTTCAGGATGACATCCATAAAAAATATTGGACAAAAAAATAAAATTGACTTTCACGGAGATACTAATACAGCAAACAAAACGGCACCCTCAGCTTTCTGCCTAAGTGAATATGGAATGAAATGGACGGTGTCCCAGTTAAACAGGGCAGATTTATGTTCTTAACAGCTAATGAAGGAAAAGCCATGGAGTTAATAGAGTAACCTGCATCCATTTGAAGTGCAAAGCTAGAGACGATTAAGAGTATCATTCACTCCATTTCCCAGCTTTGAGTCTAGCTATGCTGAATCCTGCTTATCTCCAACAGACATTTATTTAAACTGGTGGGGATTTTACAAGTTCCTTGTGTAGCCTGCTCAGGTGCACAATCATACTTTAGAAGGTTTTTCAAATATTAAACCCAAGTATTGGCTGTAAATAAATTTTTTCCTAATGCTGGGGACACAGAACAATTATTTAGCACCCTCTTTGGAGCAAATTTTCATATATTGAAAACTGATACTATGTTCCCTCTCCATTCTCTCTTCCTAAACTTAACAAAAACAGTTCTTTTAAGCTCTCTGCACTGGCCATGTGTTCTGCTCCTCTGCAGTGGTATCTAATCTATTTCCCATCCCACACCACCAGGACCAAAACCATCAAATGGACAATCTAGTCTACTCACCCTCCAGGACAACCTGATCTTGTACGACTAGAAGTTCATTCCACAACTTGCCTTCTAAGTTTGGAAGCTCTCTGTGTGCTTGTGTTTAAATATCCACCCAGGCACAGAGCTGCATGGCCAGGACTAGAGTTTTCCAGGGTGGTGAAGACTGAGCCCAGCCTCTTGATCTGAATGACCCGCCAAGTATGGGAGACCTGCCTCTGCTCAGCCAGCCAAGAGCCAGCCTACAAGGGCTACAGTGAATGAGATCCTCCTGGTTAAGCAAACTACTGTGCAAACAGGACTAGGACGAGTGTGCAGGCAGAGAGAGCCCATGCATGGAGTCTGACTCCTGCTCAGTGGCAGTGAGAGCTCAGCTGATGTCCTCAGAGTATTTCCTGACATTTGTTTGCATTTTGTGTTAGACTGTCCCATTTAAAAAATGCCAAATATGTTCTACAGGAAATCAAATGCATCTTCTCTGCTATCCTCCAGGTCAGTTATTCTCTCTAAAAATGAGACAGTGATTACTTTGACTTGATTTTTTCTTGATTACTTTGACTTGATTTGTTCTTGACAAATCCATGCTGGCCGTTTTTAGTTAATTTGTTTTCCTGTAGGCATTTGCCATTATTTATCTGAACATTTATTCCAGGATTGTTCCTAGAATTCAAATTAAACTGATTTCAGAATTACACTTTTTCTGTTCTTTCTAAGAGTAGGCATTATCTTTACACTTTACACTAACTCTTCTATACCTCACCTGACTGTTTTTCATGACAATCTCTCAAGGTTCAGAAATTGCATATCTATTTACTAAGCGAAATATGACAGATGTTAGGAGGTCCTGCTGATTTTAATT
Source organism: Oriolus oriolus (assembly GCA_013400235.1). Lineage (NCBI taxonomy): Eukaryota > Metazoa > Chordata > Aves > Passeriformes > Corvidae > Oriolus > Oriolus oriolus. Next base: position 814,122 of record VXBT01001738.1, on the reverse strand, counting down.
TACATCAGCAATCTAAACATTCTTTAATATTCTCCATGTTTTCCCTGTGCTTGTTATCCTCCTACAGCTTTGATTTAGAGATTATACTTATCAGCCTTACCTCACAGTTAGTACTTTTGTGAAGACTGAAAGACATCTCTGAACAGATCAATCTTTTCCACTACCTGTATAGCAAGATCCATGCCTAGAAAATCGTTTTCACCTACCAGAACATAAGAATAAAGCCCCTAAGCATGACTTAACCTCCTCACTTTGTCTCTCCTAGCATGGTTTCCACAAGTGCTTTCACAATCCTGTCACACTGTAAGATCAGAGAAAAGAGATTCAAAGTCTCCTTAAAACATTGACAGGGTGCTTTTACTTCTATTCATAACAGGATGGGGACCAGGAAAAGCCTTATAGGAGGTATTAAAAGTGGAAAATAAGTGTGTTATTTTCAGTGTTAAATCATGCTTTTTTGTCTTTTAAACATATGTAGTTTAAACTGTCCCACTACTAAAACATGAGGTTGAGAGTTCAGCTGCAGGATCATAAGTTCAGCTGAAGTGTGAAATGCATTGTGCCTATGTAGTCTTTTCTAGGACCACATAGAAATGTTATCCTGCTGGACCCCAAACCATTGGGATCTCCATCTGTGGTGGGTATGATACGAGCAGTGAGGCAGAGGGCTCTGCTTCATGGAAACCACATGAAACCTGCCAGCAGAGTCCGTCTCCGCCCTGATGGTTGCATCCATCTCTTTCTATCCTCCTTCTTCTGAGACTGCATTGAGCAATTCAGGGCTCCCAGCATCTCAGTGGCTGCACTGGATGAGAAAATGCCTTTCTCCCTTACATCCCATGCCACAGATCCTCAAAGGGTCCAGTATAAGCCCCTGAAGTGCATTAGTACAAACTTCTTACTGGAAAGTCACCTCTGCCATGATACCCAACAGCATCTACCATTGTGGATGCCCAAGGAGCATCCACCAGAAGCAAGCAGTGGACAAAAAACAGTGACAACTCTATTTACGTCACGTTCCTCTTGGCTATCAATTCATGACCTATTTTCCAGTGTTTCACTTTAGGAGGAGAAACACCAGAGAGGTTATTAATGATAGATCTATCAGCATTAATATTCTTGCAGCTGCAACACAGGAACGCTGAGAACACAACTGAATTGGACAAGTAAAACCTTCTATATGTTCTGGTTCTTCAAAAACAAACAACAGGTATTTTCATGTTTTTTGATTTTTTTTTTTGTTTGTTTTTGAATGAGAATACCAAATCTTGAAAGGGTAGCAACATTAAAAATGAATAAGAAAATCACTAATTGGGAAGGTAAGAAACTAGCTTTTGCCTACAAAAGCTTTACAAATTCCTTCTTATCCCTATGGAGAAGGTTAAATATGGACCAGGCAGCTGAAGTCTCTTCCTTTCATTTTCCCTTCCCCCAGCATGAACAAAACCTTCCCAGAGGCCCCAGTAGGATGTCCACCATATAAAATACCTAATTCCTGCTGTGTTGTCATAATGGAATTTAGGATCACAGACTTCCTCTTCCTCCCTACAGGAAGCAGGTGAAGTTGGGAGAGAGAGACCCGAATCCTCTTCCATATTCAGTGATACTGACAAAGGAAGGACGATGTAGTCTTTACCATCCTGTAGAATGCAGTGAAAAAATACAAAAATTAAATAGGCTACAGAGATACACAGACATAAACAGATACATGCATGTACATGGAGAACCCATCAGCCCAGCAGTGTGAGTGTTCTATTAAACTGTGAACAGTTTCGCAGAAGCAGCTACATTAAAAGAAGGAAGCTTAATAAGAACCACTTCCAAGTGGTTTTGAATTTTTTTAAAATAAGATCTTTATATTATATACTTTAACATAATGTATAAACTGGACTTTTTATTGATGTCTTTGAAAAAATAAAAGTAGATTTTAGTAACATTTGAATTCCAGCGCCACAAAGAAAATGAACCTGATGGTCTAGAAGGGCAGTGTAATTCGTATCATCACTGACAGGTTAGAAAGGGAGAGTTTGTCTAATAGGGGAGCACACAGCCAAATCCATCCTCCTTCATTCAATGGGCTCACATCTCTTGCCCTGGCCTTGCCCACTTCCGTAGTAACTGAAGAGGAAGCCACAAGATGGAGAGCTGGGAAGGGAGGCCCATGTACCCACCTGGTCGCAGTGGGCTCTTTTACTGCAATGCCTGCACACAGGTCATGCCATAATACACTAATATGCATGGAGCTGCTCACAGGCAATGAGGCTCTTGTATCCTTGTTTTCCAGGATAGCCATTAAAAGCACTGCAGCCCACACCCTCACATACACTAAGATAACCATCTTTGGCACAGTAAGAACAACAGGAGCTACCTGCTGGAATGAGCCTGCAGCACGCAGAGAAACCAGCAGCGGAGCAGGGAACTGAGCCTGTGCCAACAACTCCCCAGCAAAGACAGCAGAAGTGTCATGGGAAGCCTTACTGGCAGGGCAGAGTGGCTTTTGGTTACCACAACCTCCGGGATCTTTACACCACAGGTCACTCTCTGCTAGTCAGAGACCCAACTGGAGGTCAGTAACGGGAGCGGCAGAAGAAGCTCAGGCTCCCTGACAGCTCCAGCAGGCAGTACCCAGCTACAGAATGCTGTGGTGGCTGGCAGGACAGGACAGATTCAGCTGGTGGTTTTAGCACCCAGAGCATGCAGTTCATGTACCTGACGGACGTTGGCTTGCAGTAAATTCCCCAGGTGCTCCACCAGCTCTGAAAAAGTTGGTCTCTGCTTAGGATCTCCATGCCAGCAATCCAACATTGTTTGGTACCTAGAGCAACAAAACCAATTAAAATACCAGCATAAAGAAAACAGCACCTATTGCTTGCTCCTGCACCTGCTAGTAGTGTGGGGTAAATGTGGGCAGCTGGGAGAACAGTTTCTCACATTTCTGGTGTTGTATAGTCTGGTGCTCTCATTCTCGTTCCTTCTTTCAGTCTTCTGCAAAATTCCTCATCAATTTTAACTCCAGGGTACGGTGATGCACCTAAAATGAAAGCAACAGTAATTTTAATGCATTAGACTCTTAAATTTTGGGATTAATTTTCAAGCAAATAGCTTACTATGGCTTGTGTTAATAAGGCAATTGGGTATATCTGGATGTGTAAACAATTTGTATTTATGATGGAAACAGCAACTGCTGGAGTAAATGAGGTGTATCATCACATACTGAAATTGTATGAAGAAGCATTTCAAGCCTATGTTCCTACATTTGCATTTTAAAGAAAATTTTAGTATTTTATTTTGATGGAGAAAATATACAGGAATTTTTCAAGAAGTAAAAAGAAAATGCTACAGAGGATCCAAGAACACTTTGACTGTTTTTTTCAGACTCTTCCATTCAGAGATGGCTCAGTAAAATTAAAGTGACTCACCTAATGAAAATATTTCCCACAGCAGAACTCCAAAGGACCATACATCACTCTGAATGGTATATACTCTATCAAAAATGGTTTCTGGTGCCATCCATTTTAGGGGTAGTCTGGCCTAAAAGCATTTTCATAAACAAAATGGTATCACAGTTTAGCAAAACACTGAGTTTCCACAAACCTCTTTGAGGGAAAGAAGGACAAAAGAAATCCTGATTTCATATTAATTCTCTATCAAACAGATAATCTGAAACTTACATCTCCTTTCCTGACGTAATCTGGGTCTTTGTAGATGTCTCGAGCCAAGCCAAAATCACAGATTTTGACCACATTATTGTCTGACAAGAGGATATTACGAGCAGCCAGGTCCCTGTGGATGCACTGCAAAGAGAAGTAAACAACTTCATATGCTGCCTGTCGTCACAGCTCTGTCCACAGGGCTGATCTCTTTCACATATGTGCTCTCCTACCCTCAAAGGCCAGATAATTCTTAAAACCTTTTAAGAAAAAGAAACCTCAGCATCAACAGTTGCTGATTTTAAGTGCTTTTTTTGATGGCCACAACTGATTTGGCTCAGGGAGACTTGTGTTCCCAAGTCCAAACATACATCTGTTTATCCACTGTGCAGAGAGGGCCTTTGAAGTTAGCTAATTAATTATCCTAAGAAGCTGACACAAAACAGGTTCAGATCTGATTACCTTTAGATTTACTTAGGTTCACTCAAATCTGTGTACTCCGCTGTTTCTCTGAAAAACACCACACTAAAATGCTGACTTGATTCCAACACAAACTAATCTTTACTACTGAGAAAGAAGTCCACATCTCTACCTATGCAGAATAACAGCTTAGTTAACAACACAAACACTTCAAAACTCAAGCGTCAGTAGCCTGAAGTAAAAAAAAAAAAAAAAATCAGGCTCTGATAGTGGCTACAGATTTGCGTCTAGTATGGACTGAAACTGCAGATTCTGGAAGCAGGTATTTTTACATATGCATATCAATCAGGATGTACGAAAGGGAGACAAAAGCATGTTTTCAGAAAAAGACTCTGAAGTCTGCTCTTGAACATCTTGAACATCTAGCCTGCACTCTAGAGCAGTGTTGTATTTCCTTCTATTTTCTTTTCCCATTTCTAAGTACTTTTTGTTTCTATACAGCTATAGGCAATTCCTCACTCTTGCTGGAACTGTCATCCTTTGAAATTTGTGCTCTACATATTTAGGCTCAAACCACAGAAAAATACTTCTAGAAGGCAAAAATGCAGGTGAGGTGCTGCTGACTGCCAGGGTGTCTTCTGCAAGAGATTCTCCAAGGAGTCATCCATGAAGTTTCCTAGCTGAGTATCGTCTCTCCTTACATTGCCCTTCCAATCCCAGCGCACAAGGACGAGCAACCTCCTCAGAGCAAAGTCCTTTACTCTTGTTTAGCTCCTGTTACCAGGGATTTGTCCCTAATTCCTTTAATTGTCCTTATAAGTCAGCTCCCCTCCTCCAACCACTTAACCACTCTTCTATGAAGTGGTGGCCCATAAACCTTACACAGATCACGAGCATTTGTGTCAATAAATGCACAGTCTGTTTCACCCTCCAGTATTAATGGTTTGGGTACGCCTTAGAGCAAAAAGAAAATGCTGCGGATGACTGCTAGTGCAAAGATGAACATGCTGTTTCCTTCTATAGACCTACAGCATTACTTCCCACAGTCAAATAAATAACATGCCACTCTTCCTGAGAAGTCCCTTACTTTGCGCGAAGCCAAGAACTCCATTCCCCTCGCCACCTGGAAGCTATAACAGATGAGGTCCTCCATGGTCAAAGGGTTCTTGCAAAGGTCTTCAGGACCAGCTGCAAAGAATCAGATGACAGTGAAACATGCCCTTTGTCACTGATTTCACCAATAACTGCTGTTAGGTAAAAGTCCATCTGGACCTTATGCCACACTGGACCGGAAGTGCAAATCAAGGACTTTTTTGGCTATATCATTATCCCTAACCCATTTTACATCAAACTAGTCTTGTGCAAAATAAACTTTGAGATGATGGGTTATACCCTAGGCCTCCTTGCTTACTTCCAGAGTTCCCACCAGAGGAAAGATTTGCAAAACAATCTCAAAAGAAAAACAACCAAAACCCAGCTCACAGTTCCTAGGACAGTAAAGCTTTCTGTGGTTTCAGTTGAACTTAGAAACCAAGGAGAGGGAGGCCCCACCTAGTCCTCATGAGGAAAGAATATGCCATAGGGAGAAAGATTTGGCAAAAAGCCCTGCTAATTCAGTGTAGAAGAACCCTAACCTCATCCTCTAGTGACCTGGAGGAATAATGTACTCAAATATCCAAAGATACCAATGCACTTAATTCCTGCTGAAATCAACAGCTCTGTGACTTTGCTCAGCTCTTGATTTTAAGCAGACATCTACCAAGAACTACAGCACTGGTGACTAAAACTTTAACCTAAGGGCTGCTTCAGGTCTACATACTTCTTGTAACATCCCAGCACAGAGGGTGAATGTTTACACCAGGGAGTACTGGAAAGGGACCATGATGGTGTGGAAATGCATGAAATGCATGTGTGACATTACCTACTAGATTGCTTTGAAACTGCAAGGTCATTCTCCCTGTTTACATACTGATGTTTTTCTTCGCATTAAATGATTTTTAGCAGTAGTTGAGGTACAGGCAGTAGAGCTATGGCCTTCCTCCCAACTAGTCTGATCCCACCCCTAGGTGAAATTAGCAGCCTCTGAAATGGCAGCACTGAGCATTTTGTGCTGCGTCTGCCAAAGGAGGACATAGCAAACACATCAGTGAAACCACTGCAGAGGATATGTGCATCCTGGGGAGGCTTTGAATGAGTGGATAATTCAGGCTTCCTGTTCCTGACAGACCACCTGGGCCGAGGGAAGACAAAGCAAGCTCTCTGCTAATAAGCAGTGAAGCAAATAATATTTCACAGTATTTAACTTCTGGGTAAACATTAAGGAAATTCAGTTCACCTCCTGATGCATCCCCTTCTGCCCTGCCTTCGAAGTTTGTAGTCTGCGATTTCACCTGAAGATATTGGGGCATTAAATAAACACATCTCCAAAAGGCTTTACGCTAAAAACAGACCCTTTTCAGACAAGATATTATCTGGGATTGGGCTGAGGGGTTTAGGATGCTGATCTAGATAATTCATAGCTCAGGAACTTTGGTCATCCAGAGAATGGCCTGCACACAGCTCTGAGGGAGCTTCAGCAATCACACAGTCCCCAATGTCCCTCATCAGACCCACCAATGACACACGTTCCAACACCAGGAGAAGACATATCCTACCATCCTCCTCTTCCACGTCACTCAAGGACCGCTCCTCCACAAAGCCAGAGCTTGCTGAGCTCTGGCTGCTTGTGATGCTGTCCAACCTTCGCTTCAGGTCAGAAGAGACATCACCAACGTAGTTCTCTTTCCCCTGCCGAAATCTGGCACATTTGGTCTAGAAATATGAGGGGAGGGTGGGAAAAATCAGAAGCTGAAAGCATGCCAGAAGCTTCCACTGGAGAGGCAGTGAGGCTCCCTACCAAGGTGCTCCTGGTGCCAAGGTCACCAGGGAAGGCAGGGAGAGCAACCCAGTGAAGGCGTGATCAGCTGCTCTGCTCGGAGCCACTGCTGGTTGGAGCACCAGGCTGGTGCACTGGCAGTATCAGCAAAACCCAACCCACAGCCATGCGGGTTCACCAGCTGGAGCACCCTCTGCCACTCCAGAGCACAACTTTCGCCTGCTTTCACAACCTCCCAGCCGAACCCCAGCAACAGCTCCACATGCTGGGGACTAAATGCACACTGAGGAGCTGGTGTCCTCAGCCCCTGGTGCCCCTCACCTGTGAAACACACATGGATGGATGCTGCCAAACCCTCTCATACACTCCAGCCTCTCCGTACTGCTATGGCTTTACCTCCTGCTGCTGCAAAGGCCTCCTGCTAAACCTCTACCTTGGCCAAAACCCTAACAGCCATCAAAATCTGACTTATTTCCTTCTTCCCCTAAGCCACTGCATGCCTCTAGGGAGGAATCCAGCCCCACAGGCATCTTCCAAAACATTTTCATTTTCTCCTGCTTTGGTTTGGTGATTTTTTCCCTGGCAAGGCTGTTTTTCAGCACTGCCAAATCCCATTCCCGCCGCTTGTGTAAGCAAGAGTCAGCACCCTCATGAAACCCTGTCTCTTCCTTCAAGGCCTCTCAGATATTTGTTTATCTTTTTACCTTACAAGAAGATGCAGTGAGCTGCCTTTGCCAATATAAAATAGTAAACAATGTCTCCAAGGATAAAGAAAAATAACCCCCTGGAGAACCAACAAGCAGTGGGAAGAAGCTCTGATCTAAACACAGCAGCTGCGGGAAGACTCAAGTCTACCAACATGGCAGAGCACAGCCCAGAGGCCTCCCTCTAGGCTGTGGGTGGAAAAGGGTTGGGTCCCCAGGGTGACCCTGAGTGCTAGGTACACACAGCCAAGCTTTTCATACAGCAATCTGACCCTCAGAGGGCATGGATCCTCCAGATGGATCCTCTCCAGAAACAAGACTCCTCTCAGAGGCGCCCAGAAACGAGTTTGAAAATGCCGGTCTCCATCCTCCCCCTTCTATCAAATCAGGGTGCAGAGGGGGTGCTGTGATGGAGCTCCTTTTTGCAAAGGACTCGGGAGGTGAAAAGCTGAATGTAAACTCATGAGCTACATCAATTACACAAAACTATTAACAGCAAAAGAAATGTATAGCCTCGCTCAGCAATGAGCCAAGGGGACAGCAAACAGATAATCACGTGATAGCAGATACCTATGGATATCTGATGGATATATACACTAAGCAAGGAGTGCAGTTATTTAAGGTGGTCTGGAGCTTAACTAAGAAAGGAAAAAATTCAGGCTGATAATCAGAAAAAACTTCCTGAAAGATATGGCCAAGTGTAGAATAGTCTGCCAAAGGAAATAGTGGAAGCCCAGTTCCTTTGCACATTTTAAGCTAACAATAACAAAACAACTACATTGCAGGGGCCAGGGGAAAGACTAGATGACCTCTGATGTCTTTGCCATCTCTCATTCCCATGAGAAGTACACTAAGACATTCAGCGTCCCCAAGAATTGCCGCTTCATTCTGCACTAGAAAAAGAAACACTGTGTGTGGAAAAAAACCCACCAAACCAAACATTCTACTGTTAACCTTGACTCCTTACCTTGTAGGGGACAAATTCACCCCTCTTGCTCCGTAGGTAAGCCGACAGATTCCCGAACTTGCAATATTCCACAATCACCATGAGTGGGCCTGTACAACACATAAAGTGATTCATTAGACCGTTAATATCCCACCTTATCTCACAGCATAACTTCTGGCTTACAGAAATACATACAGTTCAAAGAGCATTCCGATAGCCAAAGGTTTTTAAAAATACCAGTAATAAAAAAAATAAAATCTAATCAAAGCACTGAAATTATTCATTTTTCTGCTGGTCAAGGGAAGAAAACAAAGCACATAATTTTGAAAATCACAGGCTTAATTTTTATGCCAAAAATATAGTGGTGTGCATATATTTGAAGTGCCAATAACAGCTCAAATTAAGTGATATTGTAAGGATGCGACAAAAATATTTGAATGAACTTCACTGCAATTAACCTCTGCAATAAAATACACACGTTATTATCCATGCATTTTTCTACAGGTGATTAAAGTACTAAAAATTTAAAACAGGAATCTTGGTTTCAGACATAGATGACTTCATGTACAATCTAAATGTGGTATTTCATGTTCAAATTTACTTCATACAGGCATATGCTATGGTGAAAAATTTCCATCCTAGGTTCCACATATTGGCCATCTCTATTTTATTATGGAATAAACAAGGAAATAAATATTTATGGATTATGTTTCCTTCAACTACTGACTTCTGTCATGGAACTTTACAAATTAAATTTTTATCCCATGGTAAGCCAACAAGTCAGCTTCCCTGAAAAATTATTACTGACTTACTTTACACTGAATTTCTTCCAAATTAGTTTGTAGTACTGGATTTGCTAAACAAAACATCTGTCCCTGATTATAAAATGAAATAGGTTCATCCACCCAGAGCTGGACTCCAAATTGCAATCTTCCCTCCTACACACACACTCAGGCACCAACAGCGCATCCAAAGACAGAGAGCAGAAGTCCCAGCTTGCAGTCATGCTGTAGCTGGTGACAAGAGTAAGAGTAACTTGTTAAATCTGGTATTTGACTCAGCTCTGAAGTCTGTTACACATGGGCTATCCACTAGACACTAGGGCTGTCCACTAGGTAGATCTCAAGTACAGAAAAGCAAAGTGATAAACAACTAAGGGATGGAGCTGCATGGCCCTTATTCCACCCTTATTCTGCCTTTATTCCACCTCTGGCCTGCTCACTCTTATCAGATTTGTTTTTTTTTAAGAAAGAACTACTCTTTCCAGTCCTCAGTTTTGAATTTCAATTGCCTATGCAGCAGAAATGGAAGAAACAGGGTTTTCATTAGCACCTCCTCACCCCCTAAGAAGTTACTCACCTCCTGGCTTCGTGCAGGCTCCAAGTAAATTGACAACATTGAGATGATGGCCAATATGAATGAGTATCTTCAGCTCTGACATGAGTGCCCTGTGCTCACTATGGGTTGCCCCTTCTGCAGAGGTAAAGCAACACAGGTCAGGAGCATCACAGACAGAAAGGTGTTCCCCTCCTCCCCATTCTCTTCTGGTATTTATCCAGCCCATCATGTGAGGAGCCTTGTTGGCTGGTAGGCCGTGCCAGCTATGCCAGTACAGCACAGGGTGGAACACAGCCCCCAGCTGCCAGCAGCCCCATTTTGCTGCCCTGTTACATCTTCTTTGGGAACAACGTGTCTGGGAACCACACACTTCAACTTTCCTGTGGCAAATATGAGGCAGTGTAATATGGTTTAAAGTGAGGAGAAAGCTATTCCAAATTACAACTCAGTTTGGAGCGTGCCTAAGCCATTGTCTTGAGACTTGCAGAAAGCTTCCCACGAGGATGTATAAGGCAAAAATGGATGTGTGCAAATTGATTGCAGGAGCAACTATATGTTCTGAACCTAAGTGGAATTATAAAGCAGTGGCTAGGAAACCACAGCTGCATTGCTCCAGTTATCAATGAGGGAATGGCACGTACTTTCTCTAATCATTGCTTCATGATAACAGCCATTAAACTAAACTCTTACAACAATGGGTACAATAGTTACAGTGTTGACAAATATCCCTATATTGGATATTCAAGTTGAAGTTTTAGCCATTATTTTTACCTTTAAGCATTTTGACTGCCACTGTTTTGCAGGTAGCAGTTTTGTCAATCCCAAACGCATCTGCTTCTATGACCTGGCCAAAAGCTCCACGTCCAAGAGGTTTACCTTGAAGTGAGAACACAAACATATTCGCTTGGCTCAGCAGGCAAAAGTTGTAGAACAAAAAGCAACTCCAAATTGAGTTCATGAAGCAGAAATTAACAGAGGACTTGAAATTTAGATAGGATGCACCATACCCTATGGGAACACGGAGCCCACCCAGGGATTATGCAGCAGAGCAGTCCCATGACGAGCCAGGACCCGAAACATCCTCCAGCATAGTGCTGGCTGCAGTATCACTAAATGGCTCATGCAATGAAAACTCACCTAGCTTTAGCCGGTCTCTGGGAAACTCCCACTTGCTGGCATCATATGGGAGCCGCTCACAGTGCTCGTCTATAGGGACTTCATCAGGATCCATGATGATTGACAAGTAGCCAGTCTTCATGTCCCCTCCGTTGGCCTGGAAAATGGTATTAGTTGCAGTTGCACAGTTTTTTGCTGGCAATGTTCAGGCAAAATGCCATTTTCTCACTTTAGAGTATTTCATTAGTTCCCAGAAATGCCAGGCTACCATTTCCCTACACCATGTCATCATGAGCGTGATCATTGTTAATTACTTGCACTTTTCTTTTCTTGCTCTCTCTCTCTCTTTTTTTTTTTTTTTAATAAACAGAACCAGATGAAACATTTTTCTCTTGCAAGGGCCTGTTCAATTAAAAACAAATTTCTGCGCCCCCGGTTCCAGGCAAGAATGTTACAGCATGGAGAGAAAAAATGTGTCTGTTGATTTAAGAACAATGGAAAGAAGCAACACAAAAGGCCTCAAGTCAGCTCTCATTTGTCATGCAAGACCAGTGCTGATAGGACAGTATGAGAATTTTTTCATTACCCGCTTAACGGTCCGGAGGATGATTACAAGAAGCAACCAGAAGAACATGGCAATCACTGCAGTGCCAACGAGGATAATGAGCTCCAGATTTGTTTTCTCTTCAGCGCCTGGGAAGAAATAAATGAATATTTGAGTGATAGTTGGAAGCATATTTGTTTTGTTCATTCATTAAAGTAAAGAATGGAGGTCCTTGTTCTGAAGGTTCGTTTTAAAAGTGCAACATGGAGCAAGGAAACGAAAGCTAAACAAAACAAAAAGCTTGGGGGGTTATGTTGGAATATTACAGTTCCATGTTGTTTTACACACCATCTAATTTCTCAGCATCAATTTTGTTCCAAGGACAGTGTCTGGACCTTTGGCAAATATAAAAAAGTAAAATTCACATTTTGGAAAGAAATAATTGTTTTAGAATACCAAAAATGAATTACTCTTTCTTTAGAAACCAAAAAACCACCCCCATCATATAGAAAATAAAGAGCTGTGAGAATGACCTAGGGAACAATCTCTCTCTTGTCTCTTGACATCATTCATCTGGGGCATGAAAAATGTGGGTCTACAAGAACACATGATAATAAAGTCTTATTTACAATGTTCCTTCTCCCGTAAAAGTGGCCAGCAGATACCACTTGAACACCTTTTAGCGCACAGAGGCAGCTCTCTTCTTCAGCTCCTGTTTGCCACATCATGCTCCTGTATTTCATCCTTTGCACCACAGAGATTTTCCTACACAGCAGCACACTCCACTGCATGACCCCAATGAGCTGCACTACAAATTTCTTGGAGTGAAACAGTATGTCTTACACAGATTTCAAATTTCTACAGATGTGCCCCAGCCATATTTACCACATCAGCTGAAATCTGTATTGATGTCATCTGCAGATAATTTCCACCCCATGTAAACATTTTGCCCAACATCTAAATATCCTAAAGGGACCTATGAGAATGACATGATATTGCTTTAATTACCTTAATGGAACAGATCAGACAAGCACCTTGGTTTGTGAAGGGTTCAGTGACTAAAGTATGCAAATGTACTAATACCAAGAGCAAGGGGGTTTTAGTTTGAGGCTTCTTGTTGCAACTTTTAGTGGAAAGTCCATTGTGGTCCCAGCTACCCACACTGCAGACTAACCTCTTGCTAGGATTTATTGTTTGTCATTGCAACTTGTATTTTGGTGTGCCACAATAGGGCTGGAACAAGTGAGAGATGGGTCTCACAAATGCTGCTTTCAGAGTGTGGTGGACCAAAGCTGGAGTCCCCTAACTCAAAATCACTACCTGTTTCAATGAAATGGGACAGCAATCACAACAGACTGCAAAAACTCTTCACTTTGTTTTTCTTAGACGCTGTGAGAGCAATGACACAATTTAAAAAGGCACAACATCCTATGCTAAAACACATAGTATCACAATTCTGTTACCTAGTCAACAGAGATACCCCAGGATATCTGCATGTTCATGCAGCTCTGTCGTATGGGTTTGCACATAATATAGATTGGCAGAGTTTTCTTTGCAACCACAAGTAAGACAGATGCAGTTTTTGTTGAAAAGCTCTAAACAGCGTAGTGGAGAAGAAAGCATCAACCTCAACAGCTGGTTTATGACAGCTATGACAGCACCCAATTTGAGCTGGATAGGAATGGTCAGGACTTTTCACAAATTTCATAGTGTATTTTCAGATCTCCCATCAGGATAGCCAGTAGATCTTCCCTCTAGTTATTCTAAAGATTTTATGCACAATTTGGAAAGAAGCTAACACCAACCTTCCACTGAAAAAAAAGCCACTGCTTTACTGCATCCAAGGATATTGCATGCGAGGCAGGTGTACAGCCCTCCATCTTCTTTCCTCACTCGACGGATGGTTAGTGTTTTGTTGCCATCTTTCAAAACAATGCCTGGAAAAAAATTATGTTTCTTAGTTTTGCTATTTTTATGCCACTTTTTGTAAAGAATTCAAAATGAAACTTTTCATGGTGAAAACCAGCAGTCAGTCCCATGAAAGAAAGCCTTTTAATGATAATAGCAAGGGAGCAATCCTCACCTGAATCTTCCACAAGGGTCTCATTGTTTTTAAACCACATGATGCTTGGAGGAGGAATGCCATTCACTGCACATGACACTTCTATAGTTTCACCAACGTTTGTTGTTTGATTTTCCAGATTTCCAACAAATGTGGGTGCCATGGGCTCTGTTGGTTTGAAAATACAGTAAAATTACTGATTATTAAGAAAAAGATCCCTTTTTCCAGTAGTAGCCATTCACATCCCAGTAACAAAGTCTCAAATCCTTTTATTACACCAAGAGCCACAGTGTTCATGTTAAAATCATAGTTCAACTTCCATACGACATGAAAAGATTAATATAGCCAAGAAAATTTCAACAGTATTGATATAACTTGCATTAGCTGATTTAATTTGTAACTGCTCAGGCTGCTGAGGAAAGAGAGAATACTTGAGAAATTGCCTCCCTCACATTTCTGTGTCCAGGGTCCTTATGAGAGGTTTGACATTGTTGGTCCATTAAACATCCATTCAGGACAGCCCGTGAACATGTATAAGTATTTTCCTGAATCTGCCTCATCAACCTAGACACCTGGGTCCCAAAGCAAAGTGTGAAATCTGTGACTATTTGTGTGAAATCTGACTGATTATCAGCTTGCACTGCTTGTGCCTGAATACCAGTATCACTTACGGCAGTTTTAAATTAGAGGCGCTGCTTCAGACTCGAGAGTCAGTCACACAAAGCAACAGCATTACTGCTATGAATACACACGTGCATATACAGCTACAGAGAAAAATGTGTTCTGAAAAGTCGAGAAGTTACTGAGCTAAACACATTACTTCAGCAGAAGCCAAACACATCTCCTTGCACAGTACAGTGGCTCGGTCAGTGTTTCCTCACTGGTATTAATGAAACAGTCCCTGCTGCCTGGACAAGCCCCAGAAGTGTGTGTTACAACAACTGATTTAAATCTGTTTAACAAACTGAGTGCACCATTAACCAAACACATGCAAAGCCTGAACATACCAAAAACTGCCACTACTGCAGTTATTTTCATGCACAACCACTCATTTTGCTTCAGAGTAAGAGATCGGTACCTTGAACAGTAAGGTGCTTCACCAGGCAATGCTGTGTTTTAGCCTTTTTGTCCTGAGCAATGCAAACATAGTCCCCTCCATCTTGGAGGGAGATGTTACGAAGGATGAGCTCCAAGGTGACGTTTTCACCATTGGTATTTGAAACTGTCTCATTCAGCTTCTGGAGAGCATTGAGGTTCTTGCAAACAGGCATGGGCAGCCCTCCGAAGGGGGTCTGTGAAACGTGAGCACTGAGTTTGTACCATGATAGCTTCTCAAAGGTGAATTTGTCTGCTGTGCATCGCAAGGACATGTTATCCTTCTCTGTCAGTTGACTCTGAGGCTGGAGATTAATTTCAAGACCCCCTGCAAGTTAAAAAGTAAAAGAAATTCCTATTTGATTCTGCATTTTTTGGCTAACGTTAACTTGAAAAAGTAATTTTGGAAATACAGATATTGTCATCCTATCTGGTTGCAAATAAGGAAACGAAACACTGAAAAAGATCAATCAAATCAATCAGTCAGTCAACTATCAATTATCTAAGGAGTACAATCTCATTAAAAGCAATACATTTCAAATGGATCAAATGAAGGACTGTGTAACGAATACAGTTATTTTTCTTGTAGAAACTTACAGCAACCTAAGATGATTCTCAGCAGTATCTTATAGTTCATTTTTAAATTTGAATTGAAATAAAATTTTGGCATGTGAATATGGGGACTGATTGTTAAGGAGACAGAAGGTCTTTGCCACTGGTTTTGAAAACTTTAGTCTTAGCTCTTACAGTATGTCTTTATTCGTTTTGTGACATTACCATAATTTCTCTGTAGCTCTTTTAAGTGACTGCAAAAGCTTAAAAGTAGTCACTCTTGGGACAAAAGTTCCCATCTTGCATCACTTTCACTGGCACGCCACTCCACTGATACTAGCAGAACTAATCACTTGGCTGAAATTAGCAGCAACTTTAAACTTGAATGACGTTACCTAAAGAAAACCTTAGGTAAGCCTAACGTCCGAAAGAACTAAAGGATTTCATAAAGGACAGGAATCAGAGAACAGCACTGAAGTGCCTTTCATTAGCAAACAGACAAAATAACATTAATTTAACATGGCTGTCCTTGGCAGGGTGCACTTACTGGTCACATGGAAGGAGATCACTCTCTCACTTGACCCAGCCCTGTTCGTAGCCATACATCTGTACAAAGCAGACACGTTTGCTGCTTGAATCACGAGGGTACTCACAGTCTGCAAAAGAACAATCAAGCAATTTCATACCACATCAGTGCTTAAGTAACACCCAACCACCTCAACAGCTCAGCAAAGGGCTCTGCAGATATCTGCACAACCAAAAATCCCTCCAAAGCACAAGTCCATGGCAGGGCAGAAGCACACACTCCTTCTGAACTTTACATTTCTGTCCTTAAGTGTGTAACAATCAGGTAAAAGGAAACAGGAAGAAACAGAAGGTGGACTTTGGTATATGTATTAAAAATTGTTGCACCCACGATTTTTTCTGCTTTTCAGTCTCTCCAGCTCCTATTACAGTTAAGTGGCAAGATTAACTCATCTAACTTCAGACCACTAAAAGGTAGTTACTGAAATCTAAGTCAGTTATATTCCTCAATGGAGGCTCACTTCAGATCAGTGTTCGAAGGACCTGAAAGTGTGTACCTCTGCCTCTTGGCTTCAGCAGGAGCTTGCCCAGCTAGCCAAGAGTAGATCCCCGAGTGTAACAATAGGTGAAAAGAGTCTCATCTCTAGTGATGTATTTCCAGATATGTGGACTGCTGAACAGGGTTAATCATCCCCAGCCAAGAGAAAAGAAAATCTGCTCACCTTTGTTTTCCCAGCAATAGTAACGACCCGGTGCTTAATTTCAACCTGATTCCCACCCTTTCTCTCTGAGATCACTTTCCATTTCTTGCATGCATATGGATTGGCTCCTGAGCGAACCTTCCTGAAATGTAAATAGAGACATATGCATTAGATAAGAGGAATATTTGCCCTTCAAGAGAGTGATTTCAGGTTCTCCTTATAATATGCAGATATCTATAAGTCAGATGCATCACTGGCCACAGCTTGCATCTGTGAGGGAAGTGTATGCTTCTGGAAGTATTTCTGTTAAATTTCACCCTATAACCTCCCGACACCTTCATGCTCTTTAAAGTAAAGGACCCCCCAAGCCTAAAGGTGAATTTCCTAATTAATCTGCCTGTGTCAGCTCAGTCGGGATGGTTGGAGGAAAGCAGCTATTCTGGGAACAAACCTCCATTCATAAATGGATGATTCAAGTTGATTTAGTTCAAAGGAAGACAGAGAGACATAGAAATTGCTGAACTCCCTACAAGAATTTCTTGAGGACAGTAGCTATTGTGTAGGAAGCAACCAGGCACCAAAGGAAGAAACTAGTGGAATCATTTTAAAAACAACAACAGGAAAGAAGAATGCTTTTTTTTTTTTGTCCCTGGCCTTTTTTTTTTCAAAGGAAATCTGGGCTTATGGCAGGCCCAGATAAGGGAAGCTGTGTGAATCTCAGTCAGGCACTCTCTCTATCATTCCGCAACATCAGTCAGTGCACTTCCTCTGAGATACACTTTCACACAGATAAAGAGCACCACCACACTCAGCACTTGAGCCCAAGAGAAAAAACACCACAAGGACGCGTAATTAGCATAAACAGCAAATTTCCTCTGTTTGGGATGGAGTTTTGGGCCTGCAGCCCACAGGGGGATCTGAGGGAAGGGCATGCGAACAGCTGCATTTGAAATCCAGCGCAAGTCGAGATGCCCTTCAAGCGAGCACGACAGCGACATGCCAGCACTGCTGGATCCTCTCTGCGGGTGGCCCTCGCCTCTGCCAACAACAATGACCTTGGCAGAGCCTGCCTGCAGCAACCTGCAAATTAAGTACAACAATCTTTTCTTCACTGGCCATTGGGTTTGCGCTCAGTAGCGAGCCTGGATGAGGGAGGCACCAAACAAACCCCAACCCAACACAAACATCCCTTAAGATCTGCATAAGCTGCAGAAGATAGCAAGGACATGGCACTCACTGGGGGCTGAAAGTGCACTCCTCCTCCAGCTGCCAGTGCCAGAGCACGGTGGTGGGTGGTGGGACGGCGTAGACGGTGCAGGTGAGCGCTTGCGTTGAGCCGTATTTGTAGGAGTCCACGGGGGCCATCAGCGCATTCTCGCCGATCTGCGGGGGCACTGCAGGAGAGAGCAGCAGGTCACACCTCCTGCTGAAGGCTCCCCAGCGTGCACGCATTAGAGCCAGCGTGATCAATTCACACCATGCCCCAGTCTGAGTGCAACACAGAGCATCTCCAAGGACGTGTGGGGAAGCAGTGAACCTCCCCAACACTTTGAGGATCGGGACACTTAGGATCTCCTACAAAATTCCCCTTCAATACTCCATGGTTTCAAATGCAGTTCCTAGACTCTCACCACCATTACTAGCCATTAAATACACATTATTCCCCAGGCCTGATCCCACTGCACGTAGCCTCACTGCCCTTTTCAAGACCTGCTGTCTTCAAAGCATAGGCTGTTTCCTGGGGAGCAGAAAGGAGGAGGTGGGGGAGGAGAAGGAGGGTTGCAGAGGGCAGGGCAGAAGAGGAGGGATAGCCTGTGAGGGGCAGGAAGGATGGGTGAGGCGGGACAGGGCCAGGATGGAGCGGGGTGGAGGAGGACTCCAGCAGCACAGCCAGCAAGAAGGGCAGGAAAAGAGCAGGACACAGAGGCAAAGAATAATATACAGAAAAAACACAAACCAAAACAAAAAAACCCCCACCCCACACAAAGTATCATCACAACACCAACACCCAGAGCCTGCAGCCTCTTGACTGACACATCCTGGAGACAGGAGAGACAGGTCACCTCTGCCCTCCCATGGCTGAGGTTCGAGGGCTGCTCTTCTTCAGTACTTAAATCTTCATAGCTATGGGATGAATTAAGCCTAAGGATGGTAATATACCACATCCACACATGAAAGAAGGGCACCTCTGATACCCCACTTACCATTCACCAGCAGGGTAAATGTATGTCTTCTCTGCATCTTGTTAATGGGATTTGTAAGGACAACTGTGTAATTCCCAGCGTCCTTTTCAGTTGCTTCGGTGATCACTAATGCGTAGCCAAGTTTAACTGTATGATTTGCATTGATGGCTTTTCCATTTTTATACCTGAAGAAAATACGGAGCACTTTGAATATTTAATGATTTGCTTTAACTAAGAAAAATCTCACTTTTTCAGACATATTATATCCCAGTTCTTACCATTTAGCCTCTGGTGGAGGATATCCTTTAAACTTGACAGGAATTTTGACTGTGTCACCTAGCCTTGTCTCAATGACATTCTCCATTTTCTCCAGATGAATAAAAGGACTTTCTGGGGGGGAAAAAAAAAAAAAGGAATTAAACTAAATGGTCTTTCCTCGTGGACCAAAGCAAAACTGCTTTCCATTTGGGTTAGCACCTAAGAAGATGACAAACAGAAGTTAGTGACAGGGCTGTGGGTCACTGGTAAAGCATAGCGGGCTCCAAACCGGGCTCTGGAGAGATGCCATCATGAAAACCTAGCCCTGTCCTTCACACAGAGGAACAGACCAGTTCCCTCAGTGAGGAGCTCTGGAAAGCAGAGGCAAGACTCAGCTCTCAGGATAGCGTGCCAACTGTCAGACGTGTATATACATATATATATATATATATACACATTCCATAAAACTCTCTCAATAAACTCATTCCAGGAAATTAGACTATTCAAAACTACAGTGTGATAAAGTTAGATACTCTCAGACTATTCTCTATGTATTTGAACCACTGCAGTCACAGAGTGCTTCGAAATTATTTACATTACTTGTTATAAGTTATAAACTTGCAATCAGACTAAGACAGTGGTTAGCCTTTTGACTGAATTAGCCTTTTGACTAAGATTTAGGATGGTTTAGACTTAGTATCTGGCATATCCAGTATAGCACATGACCTCATTTTGGTTCTTGAAGACCAGAATAGAAAGAACCTAGGAGAAAATTCAGTATATCTTGAATCACTATGCCCACAATAAGTTTGAAAGTTTTTTGTTTCTTTTTAAAAGTGCCATTAATATTCTGGCCTCTGAAATCAGACCTCAGGAAAGCCAGTCTCCTTCAAAATATAAACCTCTTTGTCTGACTCAGTGACTAAAAATGAGCCATTCTCATGCTGGCAATTTTTCTATAAGTAAGTTAGTGGAGCTGGGGCTGGGCCCAAGAAGGGGTTGAGAAAAGGGTGTAGGATGTGGCCTCGTACTTATCTATTCACTTAGCCAAAGCTGTTTCCCTTGCATCATTTCCGTACAACTCCATTTGATTCATCTATTCATAATGCAAAAGCTGAAAGTTTTATTTTCTTAGCTTCATTCATGCTGACCCAGACTCTTGTGTCACAGAGCCACCAAGATCTAGCCTTAGTTCACCAAGAGTGAGAACAGGCAGCCCTTATACAAAGCCACCTACACAAACTGAGTTTTACAGGACCTTAAGGAGGACAGTGCAGAAGAGGATCAGAGGCTTACATCACTTTATTCCACTGCCCACTTTCCACTGGGATTCTACAGCTTTCACTAACATACAACATCCTTTAAAATCTTATTATTAACTAAGGTTGTGGTACAAAAATAATCCCATACTAGTTGCAAGAGAAATACTGTAGCTGCAGTTTGGTTCATTGCTGCCATTTGATTCATCATCGAGATGACTTCTGCATCTGAGTAATTAACCCTAAATCTGAAAAAAAACCAAAAAACTGAAGTGGAAAATGCCATACCATGGATAACGAAGTAACTGCTGTTTTTCATGTTCATACGACCACTGGATGCTGCACAAGTATATCGACCTTTGTCGCTTAAGGACACACTGTCAATGGTAAGGGTGCTCACAAACTTCTTTATTTCTCCTGCAGTGGTTTTTACATCCCTAATAGTGGCACGTTTTTCCTGTAATAGACAAAAGATAGAGATGTTTGGAAATGTCATCGTTATTCCTTCTGTCACCTTTTGCACAGTTGTATATACCAGAAATTTCATTGTGTATTATCATCTTCTTCCTCAATGTTTTAAAGGGGGAAGTGACATTATACCTAAATCAAATTGCATTGTGATGAAGGCACCTCTAAGTTAGTACAACTTTACCTTGATGGAAGGGTAGTCCCATTTAAAATCAATTCCCACATTCAGCTCTGTCCTTACAGTGCAATTGAGAACAAGTTTTTCTCCCACTGCCAGCTCTACTTCATCATGTGGGTTCATTGTCAGGTCATAAATTCGGTACCCTAGAGGAAGAAAAAGGCACGCATGAAACATGGGGGTAAGAAGAGTTTTCTTTATGGTACTCAGCACAAAATTTCTCAGGTGAATTCACCAAAACTCCAACCAAAACCCCAGCTACAAAAAAGCCCCTTAATGCCCCAGTGCAGCACGATAATGGGTGTACAAAGGAGCCTGGAGAGAAGTGATGTGCCTGCCCTGAGCACTTCCCAGCTGAGCCCTGTGTCACACAGTGACACAACAGGATGTGTGCACTTGATCAGAGCCCTTCCAGCGGTGGGAGCAAGCAAGAGACAGTGACTCACACAGTTCCTCTGCCTTAAATACCTTCTTCTTATCCTTGGAGACCCAAAACTAAAGGAGATATATACCCATTCCTGGCAGCAAGAAAGAACTTTAGAGAGAATAACAGTGGGGCATCAGCGAAATTATCCAAAGTTTACTTCGTGCAGTAAAATATCTCAAAACAGAGTATTCTGAATGCAGAAATCCTACAGATACTCTGAAATTCCTCCAAATAAGAGTGAGGACTTGTGAATTTGGCAGAGAAGTAAAAGCCCTCTGCACAGAGTAAAGAGAGGAGGGCTGCTACGCCTTCCTGACAAGCCAGGAGAGACTGCCTTGGTGCCATTTGGATACTTGAAATGGTCACTGTGTCCTCAGCTGAAAGAGAAATAGCCACTGAGTTTCAGCTCAGGCTTAAGCCTCCGCAGAATTATCACATTATTTCTGGGCTTTGATGAACAACTGACAAAATATACCAGGAAAGCACAAAACCCTGGGAGAGTCAAGATACAGGTCTTTAGGGAGACAAGACAACCCAGCTCGTAGTGCAACCTTCAGATCCACCCTTCCCTTGCTACCCCCCTCAGAGCAATTTCTTTTCAACTGCTGCTGATGGATGCTTGCCTCTCCTTTCCTTCAACTGTGACTTGCATTGTGGATAAGTGATTTTAGGAAAAAGGTTTGCACTGTCAGGAAAAAAAAATTAAAATCCCTGGCATCTATGTAAAACGCTAAAAATAGAAGCACTTATCCCAACGATCAACCAGAAAGAACACAATATGTTGCATTTAAAAGAAAACTGATATAAATCTCAACATCCATTTTGCATTAGCTGCATTGTCAGTACTGAATAACCTAGTGTCCAACCAAATGTAATTGGTTCAGTATGCTGCAGAAAGCAAAAGAACATTAGTTATGGAGAAATAAAAACCTTTGGCTTACCTACAACTGCAACTATGTATATCACAGACTGGTAGCTTTCATCATCTATTTTAGCTTCACAGAAGACCATGCCTGCGTAGTTGATTAAATGACTGGGTATAGTGAAGCCTTTTTTATTATTCCACGAAATGGATTTACCATCCGGAACAAATATCTTTTCTGGGTATTTCTGTTTGAAATATTGATAAAATACATAGTCAGATTTCAAAAATCGAACAACCCTGAATAGTCACCTCCAGCATTTTCCACCACTGCAGGGCCCCCATTTTAACATGCTAGCTCAGGGAATTAGTGCACACTTCGAGAGTGCAGTGCCACAGATGAGTACAGGCATAGCACTCACCTTGCAATCACAGGCTATAAAACTCCCAAGGATGGAAAGAAGTTTTTAACAAATGCATTTATACTTCAAGCAACATACTTATGCCACAGCGATTTCAACTAATTCTTGGAAAAATAACAGGCTTTTTCCTTACCGCATGTAGAGATACATTGAGATTTGATATGGTTCCAAGGCACGGCACTACCACAGTTTTATTCTTAGTGATGTATACAATGCCAAGCTGATCACTAACGGAAGTCACAAATGGTGATCTGTAATCTAGAATAATATACAATTGATAAATGGGTATTATTTGTCACAGGATTATGGAGAAAACTTTTCCAGTTTTCTTCTTTCCCTGCCTATTTTTTCACAAATCAGTTTTATTATTTTCTATGTCATAAAGCACTGAAAAAATGAGACTAAACAGGGGAGGTACATGTTTTTATAGACACCCCACCCCCCAGATTTAGAATATCATTATTCTCAAAACAGTTATCAGCAGCAGAGTGCACTTTGGAGAATGGCTTCCTGCTACAGCAGTCCTTTTGCCAACAAAAAACTGATTTACCCTAGCGTGACTTTCCTTGCATAAGTGTTACAGGAAATATCAGTTAAAAGTTGTGACATGTTACACTGGCTCCCCTGATGGCAGCATCCTTTTCAAAGTCACACCGAAAAACCAAAAAGATAGGTCCATGATATTATAAAACAAGCTACCTCATGTACATGATTACATCTCATTTCTCCAAATGGTAACTATAAGTCAACAATAAAAAGGAAACAGGATGCACATGGAAACGAGGGTGAAGCCATGACTGCAAAAAGGCAGATGCCGCAATGAACGCACTTACTGAAGCTGAGCGTATAGCTGGAGGCTTCGCAGCCTGTGCGACACTCAGCTGCGCTGCTGCCAGCACAGCTGACAGCCCAAGTCCGAAAAATGAGCTCTTACAGCCTAAACAGATTTTACCACCACAGTCAGCAAATGTATGGAAGTTTATGTTTTGGGGTTTGGGTGGTTTTTTTGGGTTTTTTTAATGGTATCAGTAAAAATTATACATGGGATCAGATCTGTAATTTTTAACAAATATACAGTCTCTGTAATCCTCTCTCATGAAACTCCTGCTGAGGTCAGTAATAGCTCTGCACTCATACAGGCTCAGAGCTCAGCAGAGATATGTATGCTAAATTCTGGGTGGAGAGTAGCAGACCACGTACTGTATACGGCAGATAAGCTCAGAATTACAGGTACGAAGGGTTTTGTGTTGATGGCAACTAGCATACCTGAATTTAATTACTCAACATGAAAACTAGAAAAAATTTTCATAGGATCAAAAATTCTAGGATTAATAAATTTTAGCATCAAAACTGCTTAGAGACACTTGATACCCCTTTTTTCTCTTGTTGCTAGGGAAAGAGACACCTGAGAGCTGTGTAAGCACCTACCTTGAACATAAACATAAATGGTTGTAGCTGCCTGGTTGTCCCTGTAAAGGCACTTGTAGTCCCCTGTGTCATTGCCGATGACTTTGCTCAGAGTAAGTGCCTTGCAGTAGGGGCCATCACTGCAGTCTGTCACGGAGATACGCTTCTCAGCACTGCTCTGCTTGCTTGGCCACGACCACTCCAGTGGTCTCTGACCGCTGGGAAAGCAAACAGTAGAGGAGCAGGCACTGTGATACCCGCCAGCACCGATGCCCTGGTGGTGAACCCCAGCCCCACCAGTCTCTGTGGCTACGGAGAGGGATGGGCTTCACTCCGTCACACAGAGAGAGCGTCAAACCGTGTAGGACAAATTCACATACACAACCTGTTGTTAACAGCTACAAGGAAGCTACTTGAGATTTACATTCTGCTGAATCTATGTGACAAAGCACGCAAAAGAGAGCGTTGAGATTATGGCTCACCAGCAGGATCCAGAAGGACCCAGCTGATGCTTCCTCCTCCTAGCCACCCTACACTCCCCAGCTCTCTCTTGCTGCAACCCTCCCACATACTTTCTGAAACTTGTCAGGGGAAAGTGAGGCAGAAGGCACAAAGCGAGTGGGGAAAAAACAAGAGTAATGACAGGAGAAAGATCACATCACCTGTGATACTACATAAATTACCAATCATCAAAATTATCCTGAAGAGATTTGTCCTTACCTGCAAGTAATATTTAGTGTGTTGTTTGCCATTATTGTGAGGACATCTTTTTGGATGCTAAGGGTTGGCTGATCCAGAGAAATAAATAAACCTGCAAAAACACATATGAAACCCCTCAAATCAACACAATAAACAAAGTAAATGCTACTTGATCAGAAAACTATTATACACAGGAATATGCAGCATGTTTTAAGTGGACACTTTCACATCACCTACTTAGCAGCTAAGGGTAAATAATGATTTTTCACACATCCCAAAAAGTTCAAAAACTCTGTCATAACAGGAAGCAAAGGCAGATGGTCAGGAGCTAGCTGCAGAGCACTACAATTCAGCCAGCCAGGGTGGAGTTCCTGTTTTCTTGCATTGCCAACTTCAAGGTCTAACAAGAGGATGTGGGACATTGAAACGAAGTGAACCTTCATCTGATGATCTCACTCCCTTGGGGACTACCAACTTTTCTTATAATAAACTGAATATACTTCTTTGAGACTACTGGTCAATGAATTATGCTAAGGAACTATGTTATAGTTTGTCACAAATTTGAGATCCCATGAATTTATTTTATCCCATGATTTTCTAAGGTTATCTCTCTCCTCCTAAGCAGTTAGGCAAAACTCTATTACTACTGAACTATCGGCACAACGGCTTGCATCGCACCCACCCGGAGCCACTGACGCTTGCGAGGGCTGTGATCCGGGTGGCAGTACTTGCTCTGAGGCACCAGCCCAGCTTGTGCAATATTTGAGGGTACCACAGAGAGAGATTTTCAGTCCGCCCTAGCTGCTGCCATCACCTTCAGCAATCTCGCCTCACCGGGCCGAGCCGCAGTCCCGACCGTGACAGCTCGGCCGGCTTCAATGGGCAACAAGCGTGGCCAGACCGGGACATTCCCTATTTCGCCAGCATTTCCCCGTGCTTTAATCACTCGCATTCCGAGCAGGTCCTTCGCTGATGACAGGTTTCCCGCGTTTGGCTCCAGGGACATTTTGCTCTCGGAAACGACAGCTGATGCTGGAGCCAAGCGAGCAGGACCCTGTGCCGAGGCAGGCAGCCCTCTCCGACGGGCCAGCACCAGCCAGCCGGACAGGAGAGGCCAAGAGGACAGAACAGGAAGGGTCAGCGAGCCCGCAGCCACGGCCGTCCCGTCCCACCCAGGGGCTCGCACTGTCTCATCCGCTCAAGCAGCCCCGACAAATCCACAGAAAAGCCGCACCCGCGCCCTTCGCGGCACCCGGGCATCCCCGCGCCCCCTCTCCTCGGGTTCCCGCGGGGCTGCCGGACCCCGCGGCTCCCCGACACACCGGACCCGGGGCACGCGGGGCTCCCCGAGGGCTTACCGGGAGCCACGCACAGCAGGACCGCCAGCAGCCGCGCCGCGCCGAGCTCCATCCCGCGGCCGCCGGGGCTGCGGGGCGCGAAGGGAGCCCCCTGACCGACGGCAGCCGCGCCGCGTCCAGCC